>NQII01000001.1:893427-999640 GCA_002778355.1 Clitarchus hookeri
AAGCCTTTGTGAGCACATGTTGCAGAGAAGACACTTGTCATTAGTAGTGTAACCCTACCTTTCAGGGACCCCAGCCCAACTTTTGGGGAATCCCGTGTTCAGGTACTTCATCTAATACACAGCCTGGAACGCAGACTGCTCAGGGATCCACCCCTGCATGCAGCTTATGCAGCCTTTATGGATGACTGTATCAAACAGGGTCTCATGTCTTTGGTTCCAGAGTCCCAGCTGAGCGCAACCTCTTACTACATCTCACACCATGCTGTGCATAAGCATGAAAACACAACTACAAAGTTACGATTAGTTTTTAATGCCTCTGCTGTTGACAGTAGTGGACTCTCTTTGAATGACGGGTTGTACACTGGACTGAAACTACAGACTGTTGTTGTTAACATTCTGCTTTGCTTAAGATTTCAGTCCATAGCCTTCACTGCTGGTATACAGCAAATGTATAGGCAAATTCTAGTCCACGAAGAGGATCGTGTTTATGAATGCATGCTTTGGGAGGAGACCATCCCTCCATCATCCTGTTTGTGTTTTAGGCTGAATACAGTCACATATGGGGTGTCCATAGATCTGTACCTGACCATTCAAGTATTACAGCAGTTGGCAACAGATGAGAGTAATAGTTTCCCAAAGGCAACTGCAGTGCTCATGTCTGATACATATGTCGATGATGTGTCAGGAGCCTCCAGTGTAGAAGTTCTTGTTTTGCAGAAATAATTAATTGACTTGGCCAAGGCAGGTGGATTTAATTAATAAAAGTTTGCTAGTAATGAGCCTGGCCTTCTTTCATGGCTTCCATCAGGAGTGATTTAGGCTAATGCACCCCTAACTTTGGCCAATGATGGTGGTGTTGCAATATTTGATTGATAAGCACTGGCGAGAGAAAGATAATGATGGACACTCAACATATGCGAACTTACCGCCTCGCTATCTTGGTATTCACAGCTCCTCTTGGTAATGCGGCCGGACTACTTGCGGGATACTGGATATATGCACGCTGCGCACTGTATAGTTCCACACCCACACACACAATATATAGTACATGAGAATATACAACATACTGCCCGCCAAGACCGACTGAGGTCTCTAAGAATACACAAAAATAACAGAAGAAGAGCAGAAGACCATGGTGCTTCATGCAACTGCTCAAGACTGTCCGTTCAATGATCTGCTGAATAGGTATTCAAGCTTAAAGAAAGTGCAGTGAATCACTGCCCTGTGCATTAGATTTGGACAGAACTGTCGCTCATATCAAAATTCTGTTGGACCTTTCACCCCAGTAGAAGTGTCAAAGGCCCTGATGGTACTGATCAGATCTATTCAGCAATCTTCCTTAGAGATGAACTTGGCGTATTAGGTCACCACCAACTGTGTTCCCTTCATTTCCAAAACTAACTCCCTTTATAGCTTATTTCATATAATAATTCCATTTTTTGACAGCCAGTGTGGGTCAACATGTCAAAAATGAAATTGCATCATCCCATATACAAAATCCTGTATCAGCTGATGCTTGAACAATTGAAAGAGAATTTCATATTAGCGATTCTGACAGCCTTGCCTTCGCAGAACAGACATAGGAGAAATACGCGGTCAGGAAATAGTTCTTAGACAAAATGTGTATTTATTTTATTTTATGTCATTAAAGAACAGCTGTTATAAGTGTAACAAACAAAATTTTGTTTTAAAATAATGTTTAGATATGTTTCAAACTAAATGGAACTTAAACCGTGTGAGGTAGTTTATTTTTGTTTGTAGCTACTGCTGAAGTCGCCACGTACATGCTTCAAATTAATTAAAGAGGCCGCAGATCTGTCACGCACTACTTTTCAAATAGTTGACGTGTAACGCATATTGGGAGTAGAAACCTCGCTGACCTCCCCGCAAGTGCCTACCAGTTGACATGTGTCGCGAGACACGTGGACAGCCAGGTCAACCCAGGGGACGGATCGCAGTTACACGTGTCAAGGTTGTGCCGAGTAAGAGCTGGCACATCGCCGAAGCACCCAGAAGGCGCTACGTAAATACGTAGGAAAGCGGGAGAAATTGCAGAGCCAAGCAAGAGCACCTCTAGATTCACACCAGAAAAAACTGCTGACAAAATCAAAGTGGTGCCACGAGAACTCACCCCTACCACCCTTTTAGCCAAACCGCGGAAGAATAAGCTGACAGGGTAAGTTTCAGGGTGCAGGCCACCACCTCCCCCCTCCCTTAACAAGGGGACACGTGTAGGAACACTTAGAGAGGGAGGCTAGAGAGGGTATAAGCTATTTACGAGAGAAGACAGTTCATTATCACCGTGCCAAGAGAATCAGTTGCGTTGGAAATCGCGAGAGGACGTCGGAATGAGAGGAGAGCATGGAGGAGTGAACCCAGAGCAGCAGTCAAGGGGAGACTGCACCAAACGCGGGCCTTTTCCAAGGCCGCCCACATCGCAGGATCTCATCCACAGCCGACAACATACCAATCACTACCAGCAGAGTTAAGTATCAAGTCGTCTCCCAAAGAAGCCCCCCTCCCCCACGACGTCGCCCACAGTTAATCCAAGTTAGTTAAATAGAGTACCACACCTCGGAAGTGTTTCTGTATGTTTAAACTCGAGACAATATATCCATCCAGTAAAGTGAAACACCGAAAGACTACCTTATTGATATACCCTCAACCTTCAAGGCACCGATAGTCTGTGCCTGGAGGAATTAACTCCAACCCTATGAACCATCCTGTATACCACAGGTGGGGAATAGCGTCATATTTCTACATCAATTGGGGCAATATATTTCAAACCCAAGTCATTTCGGGCTCATATGAGATGAAAAATTTACTTTTAAGCAGACGCGATAGATAACTTTTGCAATACAGCCACAGAGTAGGCAACTGTGCTGGCATCTGCTTAACTAATTTGATGTGGTGCCCACTTGCCTACCACCTTGTCTCGCAAGAAACTACCCCCTCCCCCAACACCAACCGGCCAGAAACAGCCAACCTTCCCCATGCCTAATCCATTTCCTTTCATAACCACAAAATAGGAACAACCACCCCAAAAAGGCAAATCACGTGTACTGAACCTGTCCAACCATAACCTCACTGCTGCCGAAAACAATATTCTTCAAAAAGGTATCCCCCCCATCTCCAATAATTTGACCACTTCACCACTGTAAAAGATCTCCTAAGCTTCATATGCAATCTCCGACTCAAGCACGGTTTTGACCAACTTCCCCACGTCAAGCCATAACAGTAGCCCCATTGATCCAGCCCTGACCAAGTTTGTACCCCCATCCAATCAAGACCCTCACCCCTTACCACCATCACATCCCTTTGAACAGTTCATCACATACATCCTGGTCAACATTGCATACCCTGATTTTGCCACCTCATTACCTAACAATAGCAACATTACCTCTTCAGAAATAAAGGCCATCAAAAATCTTCAAAACAACCCAGACATAATGATACTGCAGGCCAACAAAGGCACAACAACGGTGATTCTCAACAAAACAGACTACATTCTAGAAGCAGAAAACAGACTCAAGGGGACATCCACTACAAACGTGTACGAGAAGACCCAACCACCAGTTTCTGCGACCATATCAATAAATTCCTTGTGTCCTAGGGCTCTCTCCAAGACCTATCCAAGGCTTCAATTAAACTGCTCACCCCAAATAAACCCATCACACCAGTTCTATACCTGCTTCCGAAGATTCACAAACAACGGCCACCCCTAGGACGTCGCATTTTATCAGGGATTGGCAGCCCCACTGAGAGAATTTCAGCCCTTGCAGATACCCACCTTCAACCTTGTATACCAGTTTCGTCCTACAAGGACAGTGGCCACTTCCTTGAACGCTTGAAACACCTGAGCCCCATCTCCCAAGATGCATACATGGTCACCATAGATGTTACAACTCTCTATACCAACATCCCCCACTCATCTGGACTGTCGGCCATAGAATATTACCTCAAGCAAAGACCTCCACACAGCAAACCTTATCCAGCATTCCTTGTTGAATTGGCCAGGTTAACCCTCAGCAACAACAACTTATGATTTCAAGACACACACTACCTTCAGGTCAAAGACGCAGAGATGGGTACACGTATGGCCCCATCCTATGCCATTCTGTTTATGGGCAGGTTAGAAGAAAACTTCCTCAGTCACCAACCAACCCAACCACACTGCTGGATGCGTTTCATCGACCATATCTTCAGGATATGGACTTACACGGAAGACTGCCTAATTCACTTTCTGAACAACCTAAGTGCACACAGTTCACTCAAGTTCACCTGGTCATACTCCAAAACACACACCATATTCCTGGATGTTGATCTGACTCTCCACAATGGCACAATTCAAACTGCTGTACACACCAAACCCACCAACAACCTCCAGTACTTACATTTCGACAGCTAGCACCCGTACCATACCAAAAAAATCCCTACCCTACAGTCTTGCCACAAGGTCAAATGTATCTGCTCCACCAACAACAGTGATCTCAACAAACAGTGTGAACAAATAGCCAGAGCATTCCTCTACAGGGACTACTCCAAGCCCCTCACCCATAAACAGATTCAGCATGCCATCTCAAATACCAGAACACAAACCAAGGTCAACAACTCTGATATACCCCTGGTGGTCCCATACCTTGAAGGTCTAAGTAAACCCGGAACCATTCTCCACTCAGGATACAAAATTCTGGCTACCTCACCACAAACACAAGGCCTGCTCTCTAAACCACCCAGATTGGTCACTTCTGCAACTAACTGGTTCATCCAAGGCTGCAGCCTACCACAAATGCCAACCTGACTATGGCCCCCAGAGGATCCCACCCCTGCAATAGCTCATGCTGTGGCTCCTGTGCCATCCACCAACCCTCAGCTTCTTTCAATAGCAGGCTCACCAGCTGCACATACCCCATACAAGGCAACTATAAATGTGCAATAGAAAATCTGATTTATCAGCTGCTACAGTGCCAACACTGTAATGCAGAATACATCGGCATCACCACCAACACACTCAGGCAGAGAATGAACGGCCACAGAGCAGACACTAAACAAGCCATAGCTGGCCACATCAATAACCTACAAGACAAACCAGTTGCAGCACATGCAGCATCACACAACAAAGATTTTGATTCCTGTTACAGTACCAGAGTTGTGAGAGCCCTACCACCTTCAAGCAATAGCTCAGAACTCAGACGCTGGGAATGAGTTCACCAATTTATAACAAAATCCAGGCGGCAGCCGCCAGGCCTCAACGTAAGGTAATCACAGCGTCAAACCACACTCATCAGCTATACCGGCAAATTTTCAATTTTCCCGCCCCACCCTAGTTCGCCACCTGGCCGCTAGGTTTACTACCAACAGCACCCTTTCACCATACTGCAGTGTCCTACAAATCACCGCCTGATGAAGCTGACCTAGCCAGCGAAACATCGCGACCGTGTAACTGCGTGGAAAATGTGTTGCCCTTCTTTGTGTGTGTGTGCCTGTTGACAAGTACTACAATGTGAGTACTTGAATTCGTCCTTTTATACATCATGGCAGTGAGTTACTATCATGCCATGTTTACTGCCAGTCTATGTTTCTTTCTTGCATCATGGAATATTTTGTTGATACAGTCCATCTATTGTCATGTATTAACAGCCTGTGTTCGTTTATTAAAGTTTCATGTAAGGAAAGAGGGTGTAGTGATTTCCATGTCCAGCAGTGTATATATAAATGAAATTGTGCTGTGTTTCTAGTTTAGCACAGGAATTTTACATGTGCTATCTTTTTTTGTATTTTCCTTTGTGAATTGTTTAAACAATTTTTGCATTGTAATTCACTATTGTTTTCATCTTCTTTATTCTAGTTTGTAACTATTTCCACAATCTCTTCATCAATGCAATGGTGAACAACAGCAACATCACAGTGATAAACCATTCTTTGTAAGTGGTGTTTACCTGCATGTTTAAATCTGGCAATTCAAGTTTGGTTGTGGTCTTCGTATATTTCATCATATTATATATATCTTTATTTTTTCCTGCAAAATGTTAAACCTTTGGAAGTCGGCAGGCACAAATTCACTTTCTTCACAGTAAATAATTGTTGGCCACAGTTTGTGCCAGGCATTATTCACAGTAGATATAGGAATGCTGTCCCAAGCCCTTGCCATCTTTTTAATTGTAGCTATTTATTTCCACAAAAGTTATGTAAAGGATGGCCCAATCAAAGACCCCTCATCACATTGTTAAATATGTTAAATGGACACTGCAAGTATTTAAATACACCCATAATGAATTTAATCCTAAAACAATGTAGGAATGGACACAATGCAAACCCTCCTTTTAATATCATCCCCCCATAAAAAATGACTTGAAAAATATTTGTAATGAGAAATGAGCCATGAGTGTTGTGTGAATAAAATTACTACTTTGCTAATTTACATAAAGCATGAACAGTACTTCAAAACTCAGATCCATTTTACTGCCTGCATGCAAGTAGCAGAAACCTGGGTAGTTTAATGTTCTAAATAATGGCTGTGTGTATTTTTTTATAGCATAAATAAATAAAAAATTAAATGAAATTATTTAATTAACACCTTATCTCTCTTGAACTCAGTTATGCCCCTGGTGAATCGTAACACTGGTGTCAGAAGTGGGATAGAGGCATTTACTTGTAAATAAAATCAGGTAATAGGTTAGTAATAAGTGTTATAAAAAAAATTAATTGAACAGCTGTATGCTGAAATTTCAAGCAAGACAGTTTTTTTTTAAGCATCACAGTGAATGATAATGAGAAAAATGTGTGCAGATCTAAAAGCATCGTGAGCATTAATTGAGGAATTAAGTAGCCAAGTCAGCACAAGTTTAAAAGCCTTGATAATAAAATTAGTAGTGCGAAAGTAAGTGTGAATGAGATATCTAATGGAAGTGATTTAGTAGATTGGGAAATAGAAGGCTTAGCAAGATAGTGAATACAATAATTGTGAGGGACAGAAAACTGGCAGTGTAAATGAAAAACGGACAGTGTCACAACGAAAGGACGGACAGTGTAATGTAATGATTGCATTTGAATTTGTAATCCATTACCAAAAAATTATTTTATTGTCCCAAATATTACTGAAAATATGAATTCAGATGTGATGGTGGGACATTTGTTTATTATTGTTATTTTTTATTTTATTGATATTTTTGCTAGCGCTCATGTTGTGCTTATGGTGTCATGTTCACCAAGATGGTAGGACCACGAACAAAGTGGTTATTAGCACTCTCTGATTTAAAGTTGTTCATTTTTCATCCTTTCTAGTGTTATAGCTCAATTAGTGTACATCTTTGTGGTCCACCAGAGAAATGTGTCATTGCCAATGCAACAACAGCTACAACTTGCAAGTTGGCAAAATTGGTGACATGGTATTTTACTGGACCCAGTGTTTATTTTTCATCCCATTGAAAATATATACAATTTCTGAATAAAGTTAATGTATTTTGTGTTTTAACATGCCTAGGTAGGTTAGTGTGTTTTAATAAATTTGTGTTTCTACTGTAGGCATGTGTCATGGTTAGGTGAGCATTAAATGGCAATTGTTGGCCTTTTTGTTTGTTCAATGTGTGACAGTAAGGATTTTAAGTACAGAGAGTATATGTTTTTTAGCCACAAATGACTATGACAACAATCATTTTTTATAAGCCATGTCTGTTTATGTTACAACTTTGTAACTTTTTCCCTGCTGTTTTAAACACATGTTATATGCTGAAATATTTCTGTTATTTGATGTTTGTCACAGCCCCAATAAATTGCTCTAAATGGTAAACCCTACTCAAAAACTAAAAAATGCCTAAAAAGTGCATGAAGAAAAAATATAAGCAGAATAAAAGTTACAGTATTAGTGTGCATGCACTGGATTGTTTACCATATTCCCCATCACCTTTCCATGTTTCACTGCTGTTTAAATGCTAAGTTACATAGTAAGATAAGGAATGTCAATTGTGTGCTTAAATTTCCTCCCCTGGTTGCACTGGATGCTCATTTGTTTTAATATTTCATTCATGTTGACTGACCTATAAATGAAATAACCAAATCCCCTATAAAAAGAGATTTAAATACATTTCTTACAGTTGGTTCTCCCCACTGTTTTAACTGGGTATCACATCACAGAAAAATATTTATCTGTAATACATGTAATGTGCTTTAAAATAATCCCCATAAAAACCATTATGAATTCACTCTTGTTTTTAATATTATAAAGTCAACCCAAAAATGGTCATAAATTGAGAACATTTATATATTGTGCTTTCTGAAATATGCAAGTATTATTTGGACAGCTGAAGAATGGAAACAAAGCATTTGATTGTTGGAATATAGAAGTCATATGACAAAGATTTTGTTTACATCTAACATAAAGATATGTAATCGGTACCTGGAAGTATAACTTTAATAGTGCTTTAGAAAAGTGTGAAGTAAACATGAATGGTTTATAGACATGTATCAGAATTAGAGTAATTGCAAACCAAATGGAGACCGTCCATTTTTTCATCTCCACCTTGCTTTTCATTTTCTGTAAAAACACTCCTAACCAAAATATGTTGGGTATTATAGAATTATTCGAACATCATAGTTCAAAACTAAAATATACCAGGATTTCTGCTGGCCTCTGGTTTAAAATTACTTTTATTAAGGTTTTTGTTTCTAATCTAACGTGATTTTTAAAATTTTATCTTTTTATGTTCTAGCAATTGGATGGTGCTGCACAGTGTGCGCAACCTGCAGATACTCAAGCCAGCAACACTGGATGTAATAATGATGATGATGACTCTTCTGATGATGGGTCAAGTTATCGTGATGATCTGGATTCATCTGATGATGAAGAAGAAGGAGCAGAAGGAAAAATAAAAGACCTCGAGTGGGACAATTCAACACTTGCCATATAAAAGACAAGGTAAATTAATTACACCCACTCTTAAAATAATTACAGTAAAACAAGTAAATGCAGCAGTTTTTAAGGAAGATAGACAATACATTTTGTATGTTTTCTATTGGATTATTTAAGGATGGTGACATGTCTGTACAAGTACATTTTACATGAAAGAGGAAAAACTATATTACAGAGTTTGACACTTTGTACTCGAGAACATAACATTCGTCAATCAAAAGCAAGTAGGAATACATAGTTTGACAGCAGTATGAAGCCAAAATGTGAAACAATTTTTGTATAAACACTTGACAAAAACAATTAACTTGTGACCTTTAAAAAATTAATATGAAGCATTTTAATACAATACATGTGTTGTTCTGTATAAATAGTTTTAACAGCTGAGAATTTTACGAATATTTATGATAAGTATGTGAACTAATGTTGAACAGCAGAGTTAATAAGAAAAACATTCAGTAGAACCTTAACAAAATGACCCTTCATTGTTTCCAAAAATAAGGTTGTTTAGACAAGTCGTTCACTATAGATATTTTGGGAATTTTTGGACCAATTTCAACCCACCCCCTATATGTCAAAATTTGCCATTTTTTGTATGAAGTCAGTGTTCAATCATTTCTAGTGCAAAAATGACACATTTTGTATATTAAAAATAAATTTATTTTAATTCTGAAAAAAATAATATCTCAGAGACGTATACTTAGCCACCCCTTGTTTCCCCAAAATGTTATAAACAATTGAGTGGTGCGAGGTTTTACCAAGCATTGTAAGTCCATGTTCAATCGTCTCTGACATAAAATCAACACAATTTTTGCATTAAATATTTAAGGTGTCTTCTGAATAAACTGATACCCCACACATGCGTATTTGAATTCCCCTTGTCGTCATAAATGTTTAAATATTGCACAGCGACCAAGTACGGAGTCAATTTACAGTGCTTGCAGGAAAACCAGAGGATGTGATACTGAAATATTTATTTATTTCAAGAGACATATCTTCTGAATAAACTGATATCCTGGATGGGCATATACAAAACCTCTTTGTTGCTAAATAATGCGCAAACACTGAGCATCCATAACTCATGGCAAGTGGCAAGTTTGAGCTATTAATTACTGAAGGTCATTCTTTGGACATGTAAATTTTGTAAATAGTGGCAACAGCATGTATATAAGTGGCATTGTGTATTTGTAACATTTGAACATCCCATGCTGTGTGGCACAGTTGGTTGATCACCTTGATGCTGCCTATTTGAAGGGTGGCAACCCTGTTTCCAGCGAGAAACCAGTCTAGCAACCAACATGGTGGTTAGTGGTTGTGTTTGTGGGCGTGCTCTTATTAAGTATTGTGTTTAATTCGTCGGGGATGTTGCATCCGTTTTCGATACAGTCCATGATGCGAGCATGCAACAGTCTTAAAGAAACCAGTTTTAATTACCATATTTATTCCAATCTGTCTCAAAAATTACAAGTTTTTAAAATGCAATATTATTGTTAACTTCAAAATGTGACATAGAGGTTGACAACATTTGATTGCCAGGAAGTATCGTTGCTTTCCTTCACACACACTGGAAGTGGGGGAGGAGAGAAGGGCGGCCGCCACCAGCTAATAGCGCACACAATCAATAAACTGCTAGGTGCCTACAGACCACATCCATGGACTGCTTTCCTCCCCTCCTCCAGGTCTTCTCTCTCCCACAGCTGACTTTGCATGCGATGTGATCACTGCTCTCCAGGAATGTACAACCACACCCATGGATTGCTTGTATGTTCAGTATTAATTATTTGTATGTATACAAATGCATACAGCACTGCAGTGGATATTTTGATACATCAGCACATATTGTTGCCCTCTTAAAATTGTGGACAAATGCCATTTTTGCACTATACCGAAATCAAATGCACATGTTGCTTTAAAACACCTCAACATAACAAAATATTTTTGTCCTTATTTTTATAGTACTGCATGCGGTACATGTTATTAAAACAAAGTGTATAGTTTGTGTTGTTCACCATATGTTATTACATGGTGCTTTTTTTTATTTAATTGGTTAATACACAGCAGACTTGTGTAGTTGATGTAAAAATTAAATGTAATTGCATGGGAATGTTTATATTGACATGAGGTGGATGGATATGCAAATGGATCTAAGAAGAAACTACAAAGTGATTTCAAAAGTGTTCACTTAATTGTAAGCAGTCTACATATAGTGTAACACGCTGGCTCTCTTTCCAAAATCCACTCATTTTAACTAAATCTCAAGTTTGTATAAATGGTGCGGGTTGTCAACATTCGCTCACAAAGTCAAGCCAAAAATTTTATCAAATCAGAATCCAAAAGAAACCAAGCATAAGTCGTCAACAAACAATAATAAAAAATCTAAGAGAAATACAAGTTGTGATAACTCAAGCAAAGTTTGAAGGCAAGAAAGCAAGAGCACAATGGCTAATGGCAAGACAAACATGTGACTAGTTGTGCATAGAAACCAGAGAGGCAGAGCTAATGGGTATTGGCTAGCGCTGGTAGCCTAGGGGTTGTTATCTATTTTTAGTAGATCTGTGTTACATCAAACGCAGTGCTCACCAAGAGAATTGCAACATGCAGCAGCCAAAAAAAGTGCAACAAATTTATTTTTCAATTGATTTACCTTAAATGTGCAACTTTCACACCTTTTTTACAGTTCCTCAAAAAAATAAGTCATTATAGAAAGACTAATGCAATGAATGGAGTCAATGCAGAGAAGTTCAACTGTACCTAAATGAAGTATAAAAGCACAGATGTTTAAATTAAATTACACAGTAAGTTTGCACTTAACAAATCATTTGTCTCTCCAAAGTTCATTATGCATTTTCAATACAATTGTTGACCTCAATTTGTCATACTCCGGCAACCCGGGTAGATGCCCAGCGATAGCAACCCTTTATATTGAGGCTGGAAACTTTGATTTCAGCAACAATTACAACTATAAAATCACTAATTATGGGTGAAAAAAGTACATTTATTAGAAAACACACTGCCACTGTCAGGAAAAAATTATATTGTAATATTAATCACTTAAAATTACAAGTGTTTTCACATTTTATAGGGTATGAATATGTGAACATACAAACATAGAAAATATGAACTTTTTTTTTTTTTCAGAACAAAGGCATTTGCATATTTGACTTCAATAATAATTACTCATTTATTTAATTATAACTTATTTTAGTATAACAATAACTTTATAACTTACCCGGTTGGTTAGAGTAAACTTCTCACAGAATCTCTCGGGCACACCCGAACAGTGCCATATTTCATTCAAACTATAAGGAAATTTTTATATGACAGGTCTTGCTGTTACTAGCCCTAAAGTCACTATCTCTAAATTCAAGATTCTCTAGATCATATTGTTACCTTCTGTATCAACAGAGATGCAGTGGCCCTAAAGTCACTTGGTGGCCCTACCAAAAGGCCCACTTTCCTCTACATAGATGCAAATAATTTTGATGAATTTCTTCAAATCTAAGATGATAGATAGGACTTAATACCTCGTTGAAGACAATGTAATTATAGATGGTACCTGAACATATGTAACATAACACTAGTGAGATAAGTACAAATACACACTCCTTACATGAGACTCGAGCCAAGAATCGCTCCTTTTCTGTCGTAAATATAATAAATGTTATAAACTTGGTTGAAACTAGTTAAATTGTTTAATATGTGACGTACTAATCTAAATTACTGCATTACCATTTTCAAAATAAGTGCCTGACATGTTCTACTGTAGCAATACTAATAAGCTAACTTTGGTGAGAATCTGTTGATTAATACCAAATATATGGTACACAAACTTTGTTATTAATATGGTGGTACCTTACAAAAAAGTTAACAAAAGAGGCTCTGTTTAGACACATTTTATGGTTGTAATAGATACTGCTACAATACAATGTTAAGTTTAAATAGGGCACATGGATTCTTTGATATCACACACCAAGCTAAAATGTTTATATGACCACATTTTTAAAATAAGTGTCTGATTTAGGGATGTCACACTCGATTCTTCGATTCATGAAGAATCGAAGGTATCAAATATTGAAAGTTTAAGAATCGAAGCAACAAAAACCAATTACTACAAATACATAACCTACTACCTCTCAAAAACTGTTTTAAATCACTTTATTTATGCCAGTAAATTATAGGGGTGTGCGAAGCTTCGCATTTTTGAGTGAAAAGTCGAAGATTTTCACCAAGTGCTTTTTCCACCAAAACTAGTATCAAAACCAGCAGCCAGTATCATTAATAGGGGTGTGCTGATATTCAAAAATTCTAAAAGTTGCAAATAGGAATTTACGAATTATTCACATTCAAACTTTGAATCTAATGTGATAATTGCAAATAATTTACATTCCCATTCTAGTGGTTGCAGAGCTGTGCCTTTTTGAAAGTTTTCCCATGCTGGGAAAGGAAAAACTCAATGGAAAAGAGGCTCAACTTACACTGTTTTTCAAACAAAGTTTGTAGTTTTTATCCCAAGCTCCACCCTGCTGAGATAATCTACCAGCTTGACATTGACGAGTGTCAGTCAGTCGAGTGTCAGTCAGTCGGCCACCATGGGGAGGGAGTGAATGGTTTTTACAGCCATATGCTTTCCTTTGTTTCTTTCACTTTCTCTCTCTCTCTCTCTCTCTCTCTTTTGTTAGGCGAACAAGACATCATGCCTGACACACACCAGTGGAAGGCTGTTTAATAGGAGGGTGACCGACCATAATATAACACAAATACAGGTAGTCCTCTACTTTCGCGCATTCGACTTTCATACAATTCGCGCTTACGTACATTGGTTTCTTACACCATAAATTCGACTTTCGCGCGTTTGCTTCGTTCTTTCGTACATAACCAAAAAAAATATTGCGCACATGCCTCCACGAAAAACGTAAACATCAAAGATATATGGATTGTTTATATTCCGTAGGTTTGTCTTCGCAAATAATATTGCAGCAAAGTTGACTTATACTACGTAGACACCTCTGGTGTGGATATACGGAACTATGTTTCCGATATAACTGAACAAATATGCAGTTGTATGTCTGATGTGTTACTACGCTATTGCAATTCTATGTATTAATACCGTTCCTGTTTAGAACTTCCGTTGTTTTTATTATGGTTTCTAGTTTCCTTTGAGGTTAATTTTATATCCATTGTTTTTTTTTTTTTTGTTAATCTATTGACGCACGTACATAATTATTACACTACGCAATGAATAACAAACGTAAAAACGAAAGTAATGAAGACTCAGTGTGTAAGAAACAAAGAAAACATGTTGTAAATAGTGTACAAACAAAATTAGACATTATCGCGCAATCGGAAAGTGGCAAATCACTTGCGGCTATAGGACGGTCTTTCAACCTGAGCCGATCCACTGTGCGTTCTATTGTAAAAAGTAAAGGAAATATAAGGGACTATGTTATAAATTCGGGAAATCTTTCTTCTAAAATAATTTCAAAACGGCGGGGTGTAGCGATGGAAGAGATGGAACGGTCTTTAAAAGTGTGGTTAGACGATCAACACCAGAAAAATATCCCTATCAGCCTTGCAATAATTCAATGTTTGTTTGAAGATTGGAAAAAACAGCTGGGTGAGTCAGCTGCTAATGCTCCAGAGTTTAAAGTGAGCAAAGGCTGGTTCGACAAGTTTAAGTCAAGGGCAGGACTGCACAACATAACATTTACAGGGGAATCTGCCAGTGCGGATACTGAAGCTGCCGAAAAATTTATAAAAACTTTTGAGAACATTGTTGACGAGGGAAATTACTCATCTCACCAAATTTTTAATGTTGATGAGACGGGCTTATTCTGGAAAACAAATGCCTTCAAGAACTTACCTGGCAAAATAAGAGGCTGTTGCACCTGGACACAAGGCATCTAAATACAGACTGACACTTCTAATTGGTGGTAATGCTGCAGGAGATTGTAAACTAAAACCTCCGGTAGTGTACCACTGTGAGAATCCCAGGGCTTTGAAAGGAAACCCCAAAGAAACACTGCCAGTCATATGGAAATGGAACTCAAAAGCTTGGGTTACTTCAGCATTATTTAAGGACTGGTATGTAAATAANATGAAAAATTATTGTAAGTAAAAGAATTTGGCATTCAAGGCATTGTTAGTGTTGGATAATGCACCCGGACATCCACAAGCAATGAGAGATTTATGTCCAGAGGTAAAGGTCACATTCTTGCCTCCAAACACCACAAGTTTAATCCAGCCAATGGATCAGACTGTTATTTCAACTTTCAAAAGATATTACATGAGGAGAATAATCGACAAAGCTGTCAAGGCAACAGATGGTGATGGAAGACCCACTCTAAAAGAATTCTGGAAAAACTACAATGTCCTTAATGCTGTCACCAATATTTCTCTCTCTTGGAAAGAAATAAAGTCATCTACAATGAGTGGTTGCTGGAATAAATTGTGTCCTTACCTGGTGCCAAATTTCAGAGGTTTTGNCGGTGCCAAATTTCAGATGTTTTGAGGAGACCCCAGAAAGTGCAACAGAACAAATTGTTAACGTTATGCATCAACTGGATCTCGAGGTTAGGTTACTTCTGAAGATGTTGATGATCCGATGGCCTCACATTCAGAGCCATTGACAAATGAAGATCTACTTGCTCTTCAAGAGGCAAATTCATCAGCATCCACAGCTGCTCAAAATAATGGCTGTCCAGGACAACCAAAAAAACCCTTACAGGGAAAAAAATCAACAATGCTTTAAGAAACCTTGAAGATTTTTTTAACATCATTGAAGAAAATTATCCAGATGAAGAGAGAAGTTCTCGAGCTCGTCAAGTTGTTGAAGCAGCTACAATGTGCCACAGACAATTGTATGAAGGGTGGCGTTCAACTGTCGCTAAATAACTTTTTCTGCAAAGCTGATAAGTTATCTACACCAGGTCCCAGTGATTGTTAAACCGGCTATGTACAATTCCAAAGAGAGCTGAATCTGTATGTATGTATGTATGTATGTATGTATGTATGTACCCACTGCAATTAGTCAAATGTTTGTGTGTGTAAAATGTGTCTTTTCAATTGTTTGAACTATTAGCTATATATTTAAACACTTTTAAATAACTTTGATGCATGATCTTGTTTCTTTGTGTGTAAATATATTGTTTTGAATATTTTTTTTTTTTTAGTTACGTTTTTTTTTCCATCTAGGAACGGAACCTCATTTATCACATTAAAATAAGGGTTCTACTTTCATACATTTCAACTTTCATACACAAATTTAGGAACACATTGTGTATGAAAGTAGAGGACTGCCTGTACAGTGTGCATTTTCTGTCTCGAAAAATTCATGTTTCTTTGCCTTTCTAATTTTGAGATGTGCAGTGATGTCATAACAGTTAAAGCATTTATCACGTGCAGGAGTTGGGCTGACGTACGTCCCACATCTGATACGTCATTTTGGAAGAACTGCACACTTTCCTTGTAAGCAGTGAAGTGGCTCAATTCTCTTGCTCTGAGGCCCTAATGCCACCACCATCTAGCAAGTTTACTATCTAGCCTGACATTGACAAGGGTCCTTGGAGGAGGAAAGGGAAGAGGCTAAATGTTGATAGGCACCCATTGAAATCACTGTGCCCTGGTGGTGCCAAACGGGACTTGATATATGTAGTATGGTAGTTTTTTTATAAAGTTTGTAGGTATCTAAATGTATAATGATTACTTTCTTGCAGATTTTGATATTTCAGTTTTTCAGCAGTACAAGATTAGGATATGTTTTATTCCATTGCTCAGTGTCTAGTAGGCATACATTTTTTTGACAGTAACAGTACAAATGAGTTGAATACACTTGAAAACTGTAGTCTACTTACTATAAATTAATATATATATTTTTTAATCCTTCGACTTTGATTTTTTTCGAAATTCCTTTGCATGATGTAAGCTTCGCTTTGACTTTTCTTCGCATTTAAAAAATGACCTTCGCACATGCGTAGTAAATGAATCACTCTTTGAAAATTATTTTGTGCGTGAAAATGAGATGCGGAAATAATTTGAATATAAAACTGTACTGGCCGTGTTCAAATTTACCATTTAGTATATTAGTATTTAGTAGCTTCAGTTCAGTCGCGATTTGGTAGTTTTGTTTACTAGGGGAAATTTTCTGGAATTCATAATAATTTTCTTGTCGGGCGGGAAATATTTTCCCCGGATATTTTCGGGAAAAATTTATGTTCACGTCTGTATGTGTTCCAACTAAAATACAAGTCGAGTTTCATGCGAGTTGCTTTGTATCGACTCTTTGCTAAAGCAATTATGATTTGATGAATTAAATATTGTCGAGAAAGTTTAGATTCTTCCGCTTATTCATAGATTTCAAAATTATTTCATAAGCTAAAAAAAAAATTTGTACGTCATATATTATGTAACGTTAACACTACGTATTTATTGTGAAAATTAACTAAAACTGGTTGCAAACTTGCATTATTAGGAAGTTACGATAAACCGTGCACACTGAATTTGTCTTATATGCGAGTGACATCTATAAGTTGCAAGTATCGATTGCTGGTTGATATGGGATGCGAGTTTCGATATACATAACCTAAACATCCACGTAAAAATAAGCTAGTACACTATGAATGTTTAATTCGACTCCAAATGTTTAACTATTTTACTGAGATCTAACATGGTGTTCGGAATGTGTTTGTTTTTAATTATGTGTTGTTCTCACTCATCGCCGGGACGTTAACAAACTCCAAACGTAGCAGATTTGCTATGTGAAAAAATATAATTAATTTACTTAGTTACTTTTCATTTTGTTATCGATAAAGGAATTAGCTTTGCTAGCATACAGATTGGGTATGTTGCATTCATAACCTGCCCGATGATACTTGGCTGTGATGGCAGTTACACTATGTGGAAAAAAGTGTGTGTTCACGGACGTTAAAACTTCCACTGAAAGTTTATTTGAGTAAATTTGTTCCAATGTACACACATTTTACTCCCAAAAATGCTATTCTTGCATGCAAAATTTTTAATAATTTCATGTGTTGGTGAACATTTATCATGTCAAGTGAGGTTTGGAAAATTTTTCAATAAACTATGTGGACGAAACATATATATGTATTTATATATATATAAATATATACATCCTGACCAGCCTCTCCACTCTTTTCCTGTCCTTCAAGGAGCACCATCCCAATACCTTCATCATTTCTGATGGGCTGTAATAATATTAATAATAATAACAATTCTTATAGAATAAAAAAATTGCCACAAAACTCTATAGGTAAATGGCTACCAAACTGTGATTTCATGCAATAGACCTATATGCACCAGTCTGTTATCCGGAGAACGAGCAATAGCGAGCACATAAGGCTGCACCAATTTACCTGTTTCAACCTTTTTTTTTTTTTACCAAATCGTACATAAATCACTGTTCTGTTGCAACAAAAAGGAAGTGATACGTACATATGCGTTCATTGGGGAACCAACAGTGAAACATGAATTGCGTCATTTACCTGACGAAAAGTACTGACCTCTGCCATATATTTATTTATATATATATATACGTATGTTTTCAATATTATCTCACATGCCTCTTTTGAATTTTTTGGAATTTCATGTGAATATACTCCCACTGTTCGTGTTGTATTATTTGTTAGTAATAGGCCTAGTACCAATTTAGGCCCAGTTTAAATAATTAAATTTCACACCCTCATATACAGTATTTAGTTCTGTAAAGTAATTGTCTGTAACTAAAAGAATCACGATTTTTGGGAACGAGAATCGAGATTGGTATTGGCATCAAGATTGAGAATCGAAAAAAAGTTGAATCATTACATCCCTAGTCTGAACCATTACTTTACATGATTTTACATAGTATTACTTGTTTGCCAAATTTGATAGGAATCGGTTAATCATTTCCCCAAGGTAATACAAAATATTTATTTATTTATTTGGTGCTAAATAGTAAAAAGTTTAAAACTTTTGTTCCCCTTCACAAAACTCATACTTTTTTTTTTTTAACGTTCTTTTGCATTTGTGCCACCTCCTGATGGTTTTATTGAGTGATTTGTTTTAGCTATAAACGGGAAAATGGAAAATGGGTTGATTTTAGGGAATTGCACTAAATGGATGGAAGGACGAAGTTCTCATCACATGCTTCGTATTATATCTGTATCCACAATATAATGCACAATATAGTACTTGGACTTTTAAAATAAATGCAATAAATACCTGAAACAGAAATATTTTCATGGACAACAGTTTTAGATTTGTGTTGGTTGCCACATACTATTTCACTTTAAGTGATTGAACATTTTAACACAAATCCCTCAGATAACAGAACTGTAAACCACAGGACCATGTTTCATTTTCAGTACAGTTTGAATGACTATATTGGAACATAAACTAAAAATATCCACTAACAGATACATGGCACGGAAACAAGTAAAAGTTTGTTACTCAGCCAACATACTCCTTACCTTTGGAGAGGTTTTGCAGGTTGCAAGGTTGAAAATCATAAATAACAAGCACCCAACAGAAATGCAAATACTCACATATATCATCTAATAAAAGGCCTTGAGAATGGCTGAAGGTATGATTAATTAAAGTAAGTGTACGAAACTGGTCATGGAAAAGGGGAAGATAATTTATGCTGATAGTAACAAGCTGTATTTTAGGCAAAAAATAATAAAATAAAACAACCTAATCGTTATTGACAAAATAAGTATAATGGTTTTACTGTAATTCACCATTCTTACAAGGCTAGTAGTAGATCTGACTAATGAATTTGGAATAAACTAAAAATGAATTTATGTGAGCAGAGATTGTGGTAGTCCAACACCACCTTTTTTACAAAGGAAATTTCCATAACTGCGGAAGTCTTTCCGAAAATTATTTGACGTAATATTAGGTCCTGTTTACTCTGTTGTAATAAATAACAATATTAATGAAATCATAGCCTTGACTAGTCTGGGATCAAGGAGCAATACGAACTGCTAATAAAAAAAGATTAAAAATTAAAAAAACCTAATGTAGCTGATTATGAATGTATAAAACAATATTTATTTTTAATCAATCAGTCGCAATAAATCTATAAACAAACTGTTTAAGTAGGTAAAAAAAAATACAAATTCAATAACATTTTTAGTTCTTGTTACAGTAAAAAATTATATCATCCCCCATCGCCAAAAGAAAATTCATTAAAGAAATATATTTCATTATTAAAGTTCTAAATTAGAAGGTAAATATTTATTGAATACAATTTTATAAGAATTATGAGGAAGTATACTAAAATTTAAACCATTAAAAACAATTGAACAAAAATATAAATATTATTATGTTCATTGCAAAAAAAAATTTAATGAAACAAAGAAAAATTGTTTTCTAGCTATTGGTATAATTTGTTGCATTAGTCATACTGAATTTCAGTTATATAATAATTATGTTAATGTTAAAGGATAAACCTATGAGTCAGCCAAAGATTCAACAAATTTGGAATGCAAATAAAAACCAAGAAAGTGAAAATAATGTTACTAATGAAGATTAATTCGATAAGTATAAACCTTGTTTGTCAAAATTATGATTAAAATAAATTTAAACCAAGAAAATTGGAAATATTTAACATAATTAGATGTGTTTATGACATGTTTAAAATGTTGAAACCATTACCTGAAATGCTTGAACAATCAGGACTTGTAATTTAAAATTATAATAATTACCAAATGAATATATTTTTGTAACAAATTTAATTGACTGATTATTAGTTATTGATAATGAAAAAAATTCCTTAAATTAAAATTTTGTAATAAAAAATAAGTATTATATGCATGTAAAATAATAAATCTTGGACATTTTTGTCAACAGAATTCCATATTTTATTTGGGCTTTATGGTTTTTTCTTACACATTTCTGAATTTGGCATGTTATGGTACAGTTATAATAAATTAGGTTTCAATTAATTTTTATTCAACTGAAATCCATATTCCTGGTTATAAAAATTTATTACTTTTACATAATAAAATGAAAAAATGGAGGAGGAATAAAGTTATATATCTGTGTGCAGACCCATATTAAACAGCTGTGAGGCCCTCGGCTCTACCCTGAGGTGAGGCCCTCTCCACTTTTACTGATAGATATATTTGCCATGAAAACATTGTTATACCCATATGTTGCTGCTGCTGTACTTGTAGTTTAGTTATTAAGTAAATTAATTTTTCTGTTGTGCATGATCTTTAAATTATTTTATACAAATGCCACATTCTTCACTACATTACAGTATTATAATTTTGTTGCTATGACAAAAAGAAATGAAATATACAGCATGAATCACCTAAAAATTGCACCACAAATATTTCGAAAATGAAAGGTGCTATTGATGTGTTGGTTTCACAGAGTTTGATTTTAGACAAGGGCTCATAATTGCACCCCAGATGCCAATTTTAATTAAGTATTAGAATGTGTATTTCTTGAACAAAGTTAGATTTTAGGAAATGGAACAATGCCTATTCATATCAAGAAATTAAAACTAGAGCAAATTAGAATGTCAATGTGGTTTTATGCAGGATTCTAGGGCAAGTAGTTGACATGCAATCATTATACACTGAGGTGACAAAAGTCATGGGATAGCAATATGCAAATATACAGATGGCAGTAGTATCGCATACAAAATGTATAAATGGGCAGTGCATTAGTTGGGCTTTCATTTGTAGTCAAGTGATTCATGTGAAAAGGTTTCTGACGTGATTTTGGCTGCACGACGGGAATTAACAGACTTTGAATGCAGAATGGTAGTTGGAGCTCGACGCATGGGACATTCCATTTCGGAAATGGTTAGGGAATTCAACATTCAGAGATCCACAGTGTCAAGAGTGTGCCGAGAATACCTCATTTCAGGCATAACCTCCCACCATGGACAACGCAGTGGCCAACCGCCTGCACTTAATGACAGAGACCAACGACGTGTGCGCAGAATGATCAGTGTTAACAGACAAGCAACACTGCATGAAATAACTGCAGGAATCAATGTGGGACATACGATGGACGTGTCCGTTAGGACAGTGCGGCGAAATTTGGCTTTACTGGGCTATGCCAGCAGAAGACTGACTCGAGTGCCTTTACTAACAGCACGACATCGCCTGCAGTGCTTCTTCTGGGCTCGTGACCATATCGGCTGGACCCTAGACGACTGGAAAACCGTAGCTTGGTCAGATGAGTCCCGATTTCAGTTGGTAAGAGCTGATGGTAGGGTTTGAGTGTGGCGCAGACCCCACGAATCCATGGACCCAAGTTGTCAACAAGGAACTGTGCAAGCTGGTGGTGGCTCCATAATGGTGTGGGCTGTTTTTACATGGAATGGACTGGGTCCTCTGGTCCAACTGAACCGATCATTGACTGGAAAGGGTTATGTTCAGCTACTTGGAGACCACTTGCAGCCATTCATGGACTTCATGTACCCAAACAACGATGGAATTTTTATGGATGACAATGCGCCATGTCACCAGGCCACAACTGTTCGCTATTGGTTTGAAGAACATTCTGGACAATTCCATCTAATGATTTGGCCACCAAGATCGCCCGACATGAATCCCATCAAACATTTATGGGACATCTTCGAGTGGTCAGTTCGTACACAGAATCCTGTACCAGCAACACTTTCGCAATTATGGATGTCTATAGAGGCAGCATGGCTCGATATTTCTGCTGGGGACTTCCAACGACTTGTTGAGTCCATGCCATGTCGAGTTGCTGCACTTCGCCGGGTAAAAGGGGGTCCAGCGCGATATTAGGAGGTATCCCAGGACTTTTGTTGCCTCAGTGTATATACTGCTCCATTTAGCTGCTTAGTTATTATGCTATGATGTTCGTATGTGTGTTTATATTCTATTTACTTTACACTGATTGCATTGGGATCTCCTTGTCAGTACTTTGTGATAGTTCATACTACCTAGATTTAGGACGTGCTGGATGATGGTATTTACTAATGCTGAAAAAGCTCATGGCGTATGGCGAATGTAGGAAGAATGCTGTTCGTTCTTGTAATGTGTATGCAGAACGATACCCCAATAGTCATCAATCATCTCAACAATTAATTGTGAACCTCTTTAACCAATTACGAGAAACCAGAATTTTATTGCCTCGAAAACGGAACAAAAACAAATGTGTGACCGGAGAAGAGGGTGAAATTAATGTCCTAGCTGCTGTTGCTGTTAATCCACAGTTTACTTCCTTGCAATCGCAAGAGGGAGTGGCATGGGTCAGGCAAGTTTGCTACGCATTTTGCTGATTCATAAAAGTTTCATCTGTAGCACATCTCTCCCCATCAAGTGCTACATAGAAATGATTTTGAGAATCATGTTAACTTTTGTACGTGGGCATTATGACATGATACACCAGATTTGTCATGTTTATCGTTTAGTGATGAAGACAAATCATGCCCAAGTCAACCTCAGAAACATGCACTATTGGTTTGTAAACAATCCCTATTGGGTTCATCAAGTGGGAGACGTCAGAATCCATGGAGTGTAAATGTGTGGTGTGGAATAGTGAACCATCATAATATTTATATGTGAAGCTTCCTTGGTGGTATGGTGCTCATCACATTTACCTAATATCGACCACGTGTGAGGACACTGAATTTTTTAAGGGTGCAACATTTCAAGAAGGTGCTGTAAAGAAAAACAATTACTAAATTTTGTTATTTAAATCATAGATAATTAGCCAATTTTGAGATGTGAAACTAACTGCTTACATAAATGCAATAAATATAGCAAGAACCTTCATTTGACAATGGTATACTAATTAATTTTGAACCATGTCAAGGAAATGAAAATATTACTACTCGTATTTTAGAATTCCATGTAGTAATATTAATATTTATTGCTGATGAATATTGTTTGTTTGAGAAGCTTACGCTACTCTTAATAGCTAAGGTCTTAAGCAAAGTGTGATGGAGCTGGAGTAGCAGGTGTATTCATTAGTTGGGGGAACTGGATTACTCTTGAGAAAACCCACTGCCCATCATCAACATCCGCGAAGCTTTTAAAATGCGGAAATCAAAGGTGACCTTTCCGGGAATGGAATCCTGCCTCCTTGGTGCTGGTAGATTGTCAATATTGTTGCTTATATCATGTAACGTGGAATTTTTATTGTATGGTGATTCAATTAGTCTAGCAAAAAATTAAATACATAATGATGGACTATGTTTTCTGTCATATGAATTAAATATATAGAGGATAGTAAAATTATGGCATGCTTTTCTTTGGGGAAAAATTATTTGTGTGTCCAGTGATAGGGGAATTCGGGGAAGTACACGAACTGTACAGGTTTTTATTGTGTTTGAGATTGTGCAGGAAATGCACTGGAAATTTTCTTTTTCTGCTGGAAATTTGTAATTACGTATTGGTTACCGTATAATGGAAATTCGTAAATTAATTACATATTAACATTATTTTAAGTAGCTTTAATTTTAATTTTTTTTTAACAATCGCTTACATCTGTGCAATCTCACTTTTATTTTTTGCAAGGAATTGAAAGATGCAGTGAAATATTGGTTAATAAAATCTTCAATTATTAACTTTATGCAGGTTTTGCAAATTCTTTGCACTAATCTTTGTTTCATACCACCAGTAAAAATTTTTAAAATAAAATCCACGCACTAATTTTAAAAAATAACTTCCTACTTTGAGGTGTTTAGTGGAGGCACACACTGTATTTTTTAGTGAGTGTTTATCTTTACAATGACAAGAAACTGTTTATATAATATTAAGGAAGTGCAGATACTTGCTCCAAGTTTTTCAAATGTTTTTTAAATATAGGGAATTCTAATGCTTTTACTATGGTAATATTTTTGTAGGAATATAAATACATACAAAAACTGTAAAATGGATGTGTATTTAATGTAGATAATGGTTTCCTGATGTGCTACCCATTTTACATAAATTGGTATGTGATTTATCTATTTGCAAATATTTTGGTCATTTTCCATTATAGTAGCTAGCTCAAGATCACCTCACCTATCCCAAATACAGTTTCTTATGTAGTGTTTGTGTTTACAAATGTTTTATTAATACTGTTGCAATTATTAGTTATGTTTATAAATTTTTAGTTTTTTGTTTTCATAATAATTTTACTTTTTTTTTTTTTTTTTTTCAGCACAAGTTGGGTCCGTAAGCAAGCTGGAAAGTTGTGATGCCCCAGCTTTCTTTGTGTCTTCGTGTAAAAAGTTCTTGAGAAGACTTATAAAAATATGAAGCAAAATTAGAGCGACTAAATTCATCACCTGAAAAGTAGTAGATTTTTCACAGCTCAGTGCAAAATGAACGAAAATACTAAAACACATTTTAATAACATAGTAAAAATACTGGAGTTCTTTTATTAGTGTCTAGCCATGAAATAGTGTGTTTTTATTGGTGAGAAAATTTTATTTGGTGCCTGTGTGTATATTTACTGTTTTGAGCAGGATATTATGAGCACCAACAATGAAGGCAATATTTCTTGATCTGTTGGAGTATTTGGTCATTCCAATGTTGTATTCTGTCTGATGTAATATATAATGTTCTGCTACTACTATATAGCTACAAAATGTAAAATTTCAAGTGTTGTATACTAAAATGTATGTTTTAAGATGTCCCGCAATTGGGGTTATGGGCTTGAGTTAGCAGATTATTTTTTATACATTCATTTAAATATAAAAGACAGCAGCTATTAATTTGCTACTTGTAGGTACATATTTCTTTTAGTGTGGGCATTTTTTAATATTTTTGGTAGTGTTCCTTTGCAGGGGACATTAGTTATAAAAATACCTACTTTAAGTATTGTTCCTTAATACTGCAAGATGTGCAGCTGAATGATAACACTTTTGAAGTTTTCTCTTCTTGCTGCTTTGTAGTCATGTGCAAGTACTTAACTTATAATTTATTTTTGAAACTGAACTTAAGTATTATTTTACTGTGTATTACATGATGTAGTGTGACACATATGCTGTGGTAGCAAATGTTTTCCTCTTACGAAGTTAGTTGTAAGTGTACAGTAGATAGGTTTTATTATTTTTGCAATATTTAACCTTCCTGTATTATCATCGTCTAACGCACATTTTATAATTACGTACTTAAATCATCTAATAATCAGATGCTTTTGTATTTTTATATACTACGTATACATTTTCAGTAGTAAAATGTTGTCACCTAGTTGCTACAAGAACTTTACTTCCAGTATTATTATTGTCAAAATAATTGCTACTAATATGGCAGTCACTATTTTTATTGCTCTGCAATGAAATGATAGCAAGTTGCCCACAATAATAGAAAAAATTTATAGATCTGTCTTCTGGTTAAGTGCTTGCACATTTTTAGTAGCTTTTATCCACATTGTGTGTTACAAACCAGCATTTGAAATATGTTAAGGGTTCTGGCTGGTAGATTCCAGATTTTGTTTGCCCCCCCCCCCCTTTTTTTTTTTTTTTTTTTTTTTTTTCAGACGTTTTAATTTATTCTGCAACCTATATTTTGATTATAATTACAGATATTGATAAGCACAGCACAAACTGCAGCAACGAAAGAAAGTGTATTTCAGAGTCATTAATCCTTTCTAAGAGATGTACCTGTTGCTATGTCTTTTTTGGATTAAATAATTAAGGGCATTGACAAGAGAAAAATTTGTTATTTTATATTTGTACCACATACTGTTCAACTTGTAGACATTACCTGCGACAACTTTTCCTAGGATAAAATTTTTTAGATCGCTTGGTTTTGCAGTTCCATGTCAAAGTCAAAATTTTACTGTTTTTGTAATTTACAAATAAAATTAACTAAACTGTTTGCAGAAAATTCAACAAGGGTAACTGAAAGGTCTTGTCTTAATTTATTTTTAGGTAAGCTTAGTAAAAGTAATTTTACAAAAATTCAGGGGCAGCCACAAATCAAAAATATGTGAGAATTTCCTTGCTGTTAGCAATTTTTTTATTTGCAAAAACATTCCTTCTACTATTTTATAGACATCTTGAAGTAGCTCTTAGCATTTTCTTTCAGTGTGAATTATCTCTTTTCGGTACCTAGGTTAGTTTTCATTATTTGATCATTTCTAAAACAGTAAAATTGTGATTTTGAAATGTATTAATGCAAAAATTATTTGCTGAATTTTTTTTGCTAGGAAAGCATACTTACCGATAATAACTATGGGTTTAACAGTATGTGGTACAAGTATAAAATAACAAATTTTTCAGTGGCCAATGCCCTTAAAAGTAATTTACAGAGTGATTTGGAACAGCACAATAATGTCCTTGGTGTGGTAGGCATGTAAATTTGAAGCACCTAGGGTGGCTGTAAGAGGCATTCCAAATTTTTGTGATAATAGAACTATTTGACAATGCTTCTGCATTAAGAAAAAAGAAAATAAACCTTGTTTATAAGTGTATGTCAGAACTATCTCCTTTTTCCACCAGATACTTTCCAAATGTCAAGGAAATTTGCAGTGTGGTGAATTTTAGGTGGCATTTCCAGACACGTACTATTAGAAAAGTAATGTTAGGGGGAAAGGGTTGTAATGTTTACACACTGAATGTTTCACCACACATACCTAAATTTTTGGTTTCCACTCCACAGCATTTCGAGTTGGTCTAATGGCCAAACCAGGTGCTTGTGATTATGACTTTAGTAATGAAATGAAAGTATCTTACCACACCTCTGCCACCTCAAAAATTTGGTTTGTGGTGTTCCTGAACATCTTGTACATGGTTAAATAAGCATTCTCATGTAGAAGATGACACAAATGCTGCATTTTTTTCTCGTTTTAGTTTCTCAAAGTTTAGTCAGAATAGTTGGAAAATTCCAAAATGGAGGTGTTTCTTTTTTATTTAGTGTCAAGAATTATATTTAGTCAACAAAAAGCTTGTATTTAAAATAGGTGTATTGTGACATTTTTCTTGAGGGCTTTCAAATTACAGAAGCTGTTGTTACAGCTTGAAATCAACTTTTCAAAAATTGTATAAAATTAAATTGCCTTTGTGGTGCCATACAATTGTCAATGACTTACTGTACAATCTTAAACTGTTGACCCAGCAACCGCTAGTCAATACTGATGTTTATTGCTAATTTCATTGATTAAATAAAATGGCTTTTGATATTGTTATAATATAAACATACTTTAATCAAACATTTCTTCTTATTTTTTTTAAATTGAAGCATTTATTTTTGCAGTGTTACAGCTGTTCAGTCCACTTATTTCTTATGTGATGTTGTGAGTTAACGAAGTAAACAAAAGATACAATGTTGGCTAAAATGGAATAAGATGCGGTGTACCGGTAATGATAGAACACATAGGAGGTAATAATTGTGCTTGCTTGGAAGGGAAATCTTTGTTGTAAGGGAAAGGTATGTGTTAAATGATTTGGCATTACGAACAAATGTTATCCAATAACAAAACTCTCGTAACAGTTATGGTGTCAGTAAAAGCATTTTACTTTCAAGAACATTTAAGCAGATCTCTCAGGATTAAATATTGTCTTGTTGAAGCAAAATTAAAACTTGTTCAGTTAGTCTTCATTGCCATTTAGTTGGTTGAAGATTACTTTAAAAGTGATGTTCATAGTTACATGTCTAATATAGTGCATGTGTAAATTTTTTGTTAAATATATTCAGTACTACAAGTGATAGAATTCATATCAGTATTTAATTAGTTCATAAAAAGATTTACATAATTGCGCAGCAGTTTGATAATCAATTTTTGGCAGTTTAATTTCCTATTTTTGAATAACTTAGGTTTTGGGGAACTATTTATATTATTAAAGTTTTGTCTATTTAATTTATTATATTCTTGTGAAGCTTGATATAACTTTATCAACTTTCTTGCTAAGTATGTTTTATAGACTATGTATGAGGATGTTAAAACTTTTCTCCCCCTTCCTCCAATTTTGTACTGATTTTTTGTGTTTGAGAGATAAATTTATTAAACATTTATATTTTTTAAGGCAGGTGCATAACTTGTGGTAGTTTATAAAATAATCTGGTAAAAAAAAATTCCTTGTTTTTGTTTTTTCTTGTTTTCTAATTTTTGTAGTTCGTGGACATAGAATTTATATTATGGTGGTAAATTTTAATGTTTACAAAATTCATTGTAATATTTTCTGTGTTTCAATTTCAGAGGAATTTTTTACCATATAAATTATATAAATTAAAAAACTACTGAAGCCAAAATAGCTCATTTCAAACTTGTGTCAGTGACATGTTAAACGACAAGCCTTTCTCTCGTTTGGTGTTTTAAAAAATTGGTGTTATAGATACATTAGAAGGTTTTGTTGCTTTAGTACAGTATGTTAGAGAGATTCTGCAATAATATTTTTGATTATTGTTTGGTTTACATAGTTAGCTAATCAATGATACCAAGGACTGTCATCTTACTTGCCGTCATCAATAGAGTGAGATAGATGATTTAATTCAGTTTGCTTGGAAATGTTATAATTAACAAGTAACATATGATTGTTAATTGGGCCATAATTAACTTATTTGAATAATTTCAATAAAATTTATCTCGTGTATTTCTTGAAGGTAGTTTATTTTAATGCTTTGTGTTACTGCAGAATTGTGAGGGAACAATTTATGCTAAGTTTATAATCTTAAAAGGAGTGGTGTTTGTAGTATGTTGATATTGTGTTTTACTGGGTTTACATTGCACAGAAATATTGAAGGTAATGGCATCTCCAAAGTTTACAGGGTCTGAACCATTTGGCACTGACTTGTTCCTGAGATTCTTAGTAATGCCAGAGTTGGGATCTTTTACCATAGCGTATTCAGCCTCTTCATCACATGAACATTATGTATTGGTGATACTGGCAATAGAGCACTATTCTGTATGTAATAGAATTTCACAGAATGTTTTTTTTCTGACAAAATTATTATGAAAGGGGAAAATAAAATTAAAATTATACAATCTACCTTTTTTCTTTGAAACATTATTTTCTGTGCAGTGTGAAAAAAATTTTAAAGCAATTAATAATAATTTAAAATACATAATAGTTTTATATATATATATATATATATATATATATATATAACCATTACATATTTAACATGAGCATTACAATTTTTTGCAATTTGAGCAGTTAAGAAAGGAAGAAAAACGGCTCTACAAGATCAACAATCATCTATAAAAGTACTGATGTAATATTCGGATTTTGAAATGCTTTATACTATAAATGCTACTGTGCTGGGTGTACAGTTTTTTACACCTTTGAAGATAATTAGCCAACAATAAACATTTTAGGGCTAATAGTCAGTAGTGTTACCTTTGAACAGTAAGTGTCTAATTCAAAACATGAATATTAACATTATCTTTTACTTCTATAATTTTATCACATGTCTCTCATAGACTTCGTGTTTGAGATATGTAGCACATTTTTCCCTCAAATATATAACATGTCTTCAGTGGCTTAGCTAACAAACAGCATAAGAGAGTTCAGTGTTTTTAATTTCAGTTTCGGTTATAAGTGACTAATTTTATGTTATTTCTTAAACCATCACTGTGATGGCCCATTTCAGGCATTACACCCAAGGAATTAAAGTAGCACCAAATATATCAGATACTGCCATTGCCACTGAAAATTGACAATAGCAATTAACTGAATAAGATTTCCTGTAAATTCATAAACAGGAACTTTGGAATAGGAGTCTTAAGTTATTTACATACTGACAAAGATGAGGTATTCCCTCATTTAGTATTGTTGTTACAGTCCTATTTTACTTTTCATGGATGGTCGAAAAAATTATTTATGTTTGTTTGAAGCAGTGGGGATACTTGGTGGCCATAATACCAAAGATTTATTTCATGTAGTGAGGGGGCTAACCAAAGATTTGTAGATGTCCCCACTATGACACAGAATTTTAGCACCATACTGGTAATTTAATTATTCAGAGCCCAATTTAAACAATAATTCTCATTACCTTTAGTTATTCTGTGTATAGTCACTTCGTGTAAAAATTGGTAAAACACAATTTGAAGAAGGAATATGCTAAGGACACTGTTCTTACAGCATCAAAGGATCATGCAAGCTATAATTGTAGTTAACCTTAGAATTTGACGTATAAAATATTTCCAGGACAGCAGAAGCATCAAGTATTTTGTTTAATATATGTACACATACACACACATTGACACATTATTATGGCTGCAGAATTGTACAATATTTTACATTTTCATGAAAAAAGTTATTGTTTGTTTTGAAATAGAAAACCTTTAATGAGGTGATAGCATCCAATGTGAGGACAAGAAAATGGTTTGTGGCACTGGGACAAGCTCAGTTTTGACATGGTGCACAAAACATCTGGCATTGTTGTAGTGCGACATTTCTGAGTGTTCAGCTGATATAACAATACAATTTTGCAGATATATTCAGTAATTATTTTTATGTAGTGCAGTTTCTTGTGAAATTGGTTGCTTAAATTCTTTTGTTTGAACATGACAGATTAGCAATCTGGAGCACAATAGCCGAGACCAAGATAATACAGAAGTTGAAGTTGAGCAAAAGACTAAAACTACTAAATGTTATGAATCTGAGTTACATAAATAGAGATATTCTCAAGTGCCAAGAGTAACATGCATTTAAAGACTTTTACATGTTAGCAATAGTTTGCTTAATTTTCCATAAGATTCAGTTTTGGAACATATATTTGTACAAAATATTGAAAACAAAATATCTAAATAATTGAACAGCAAGATCTGGCTGTTCTGCTCTGCGGGATTTGTGAACATGACAGTTGAAATTCTGCAGTTTTTGTAGAATTTGGGTTCATAAAAATTCATGACTGTGTTGGGCATAAGTTACAATACACTAGTTGCATTAATTTTGATGAACTTAAGGTTAATCATTTTCAATCATTTTAAACTACATATTTTTAAGTTTTTTGACATACAGTATCTTTCTTTATTGATATCCATTATCATGTCAAGTGTATGGGGAACTTGTAAAAATATATATATTAGCATTAATTTGAGTTATAGAATTTTTAATTCTAGTTTTAATAATCAAGTATATGATCTCATCCATTAAATATTATCAAAAATTTTGTTAGAAAAATTAATATTAGTTACCAAATTGCATATAACACCTTATTTGATGTTGCTTACATTTTGTCATGCAGTGGTAAGGTTTTCCATCATGGGCATAAGCTGTTTATTTATTACAGGTTAAATTTTTTGTCTGTACAAAATGTGAAAGGTCGAGATGAAATCCTTGTAGCATGAAACTATAAAAGTATAGTAATATTTTAATAATGCTGTATTATCTTATTTGTTTAAATAGGCCATGATGTGCTGCCATACATAAATTTTAATAATAAGTTGTGAATCTTGTGAAAGTGTCCAAAAATTTTCTTTTAAAGAAACATTACATGTGTGGCAGTGTTACATTTCTACGTTCCCAGTGCATAAACATGATTTTGTGATAAATTTAACAAGTCTATATTACATACATTTTGGATGCCTGCATGCCAGTGTTTCTTAATGTACATACTAAACACATTTAAATGTATTTATTATCCCTGTGTTTAGGGTAAAGTTAACAAACTGAATTATCACATTCAGTTTATCTTCAACACTAAAATTTCAAATCGTAATTAACAGTTTTTATTTCAGTAATGTGAATTTTAGGTGACCAGGATTTTAATTATAGGACTATTATTCTGATTTTTATTTCCTTCGGATTCATTTATGAAAACACAACCACCTTTTTTTATCTTCCTGTATGGATGCTTACAATCTACACAGTTGCAGAAAGACTTGATCAAAAATATAACTGGTTTACCTTTCTTAGTAACTTATTTTATTGCTTTTGCCAGGCTTTGCATTGGCTGTATATTATAAATAACACACAAAAGTTGTGAAAATTCATATTGTTTAAATTTTAACTGTAAGTGCTTTTGTATAGTATGTCCCTTGTTTATAACCCGTTCACCAATTTAATACATAGATTTGTAAATTATTTACACATTCTTTCCATATACTCAATGTTTATACATACATCATCCTCAAAACGTATTTGAAATTTGCCAAGGTTTCCAAACTCATCTCCTATTTTCTTTAATATTTTGATTCATCTAAATTTATTTACTCTTTTTACTTCATGCTTTGTAAAATTGTATGACCGTGAATGTTGAAAAATTGCTTCATAATAATGTGTTGTTAGTGTTGTTTCTCTTGTTTAGTCATGTGTACTATGGCTATCAGGTGCAATATGTTAATATTTTAGAACTGTCAAATTCATCTATAGGATGTTTACTATGTGAAGAATGTTATTATTCGGCATTCATGTGATAGAATCATTGGTGGATCTACTATCAGCAAAGTAATGTTAGTCTTGGAATTGTGCTTAGTTTGTCAAAACTCTCCTTTTGTTCTCACAGGATTGTTTGCACATTGTCATGTTCAGGAAAATTTAAAACATAATACCTACTTCAAAAATGTAATTCTTGCTTATAATGCATTCTTAATTTTTCATTTTGTTCAGATCCTGCCTAGGCAGCTAGCACTAATCTTTTTTTCACACAAACCCACATGTTTACTACCCACAATATTGGTGTACATTGTTACAAAACATTGTGGGGGAAAAAGTTGTAATATATTTGAAAAGATTAACATTGCTTTCCAAATTTTTTCAATTGGCAAAACTATAGATTATTTTATTAGTTAATTTAATGTTGACCGCCTTAATGATAATTTTGCTGTAGGGTAATTTTGTGTTCTACTGTCATCACCAGAAATAATTTAAAGTGAATATTTCATAGTTAAACATAACACATCAGTAGAGACTTGAAGAATTTGCATATTCATTTTGAGACAAGCTAGAATTCAAAACACGTATGTTTATATAACTTTAGCCATTGGTCCATGCAGTGTTTGACACCTCCTGGAGAATGCTGGTCCATTCATTGCCTTCCACTGTGATAGCAGACAACCAATGTGCAGTTAATATTGGCATATTTGTATATAAGACTGTAGAGTCTAGCCTGCCTCTCATTGAACTCGCAAATTTTTCAGGTTTCTACATATTAGTCATCTAAAACCTATGTGTTTCCATTGCCTCATAACCTCAAGGAAAGGGGACACCATAGTTGTCCAAATTTAACAAGACATTCTGAAATCTGCTCTTTATTTGCAAAATGGAACCTATTGCCACGTCCTCAGTCCCCTAAGGTTTGTAGAGTTCCTTTTCTTTTAGTGAAAAATTAGAATACAAGATTGATGTGTGTCTGTAATCAGCATTAGTTCCTCCTGTCATTTTGCAATAGTTTCTAGTTTATTAAAATATATGGTATGTCCTTCGCACCACTTCCATTTACAAGTTTTTTAGTGGTAAAAATAGTGTATGTATAAAATTCACCTTTGCTTGTCAGTATCGCAAAAATAAATTGAGCAGCAACTGTATTGGTCATACACCATAGTTAATAAATATTCAACTGTTAGAACATGATTTTCCTTCTGCCCAGCAGAAATAAAATATTGAAATAGTTACTGCACCCAAATTTGTTGACTAGGCACTGTCAGTGTGTAAATTTTGACTTTGTAACCAGCATTAATTTGCTATAAAAATAAACCAAATCACAAAAAAAAACAATGGTGCATCACAAATAAGAATATATTTTCACATACTGGACAGTAAAATTAAGGAGAAGGTGATACATTTCCACGTATACTGCAATTTTCCCTACATAGTTTACAATGATTATTTAAGAACTAGACAGTTCAAGTTTTTTGTAAGTTGTCAAGTAAGTAAAAGTTTCTATTATTATACAAGTAGCTTGCATGGTTATGACAACTTATTTGCCCAAAGGAGGCTGAGAAAGGAAGAGCAGTCGGAACATGAGAATTGTTTAAAGTGAGGCAGAAATATGCAGCGGAAAGTAGCAGCCAGGGTGATGATGGTAATAACATAAATATATTATAGAATTAAGAAGGAAAAAACAGGAAGGAATTGTATGATGACTTTATCCAAAATCTTTGGAGTAGGGCCATTTGGAATTTTGAAATTTTTCGGATTATGGAAATACAGATATAATTAGGTTTACATTAGATTGTCAGGTTAGGTTATAGGGCTTCAGGCAGCACATTAAAAAAATCAGTATGATTATAAATATCTAACTACCTGCAGCATTTGTAGAATTAAGGTACGTAACATAAACATTTTGCTAATGTGGGGACATTGCAGTCGTCAGGTCACAGTCACTGATGATGGTCCAGGAACAGGATTTTCCAAATCAGTGGAGGCATTTTAAATGCTTCTTCAAGTGTCATCTGTTTCAGGAGCATTAGTTTCTGCTTAAGCAAGTGCTCATTAATATAGTAAATTATTATAACCTCTTGCTCACATATAAATGCAGATTTGGTTTTTTTTCACACTCCTGGAGACATATCTGTGGCTTTTTTTGACATCTACAATTTAAAATTTAATAAAAAGTCACAACATAAAAACATGAAAACTTGTCAACTAACCAAGTATCACAAACCATTGCTGATTCATGACATTTTGGCAGCTAGATGGTGACTCTTCGCTCCAGTGGTACCACATCTCACTTGTCATGTGACTTGAATACATCGGCTGTTGCTATATGAAATGGTGGAAGTAATAACACATCGGGCGAACACAAAAATCCTGTTTGGTTTTCAGACCTTTTAGGATTTTTGAATTTTGGACATATGATTGTGCTGCATGTAACATATTTTTATTAGTATGTGTAAAACACTTTAATTTGAAGTAGAATCTTTCTTATATTGGAAATTAGTAGGTCATAAATAAATGGTGTTAATGGATTATTAACAAATTTTTATATTTATTGCAATCATCAGAAAACAGTTTGGATTACTATACCACCTAGCTGATGGTGAATTTTATTTATTAAAATACACTACTCCTGCACAGCATATACAGAGAATTAACATACACATTACAACATTATATTACTTAAAAAGTTACATGACACTGAAAGACTAGTGGTAGATAATACACGTATTTTTAAGAGAATTGCTGTTTTTTATGTATGTGAAGGGAGTATCTTCCTTTTTTGGATTAGTTTTCTGTTCGCAACTGTATAAATCCCATATTTTTAAATGAAACTGTTGCTCTTTCCAATTGTATCTTCAGTTTGTTGTATATGATTTTATGCAAGAGATTGAAGATAGCATTTTAATAGCATAGGGCCAATTCTATATTAAAACTTGTGAGGTCTGTGATACAAAATGTTTGGGCAAGTGAAATGCTTTAAATTTTAAATAGAACTCTCACAATTCATAAATAATTTTGTAACTGTATTAAAACTACAGTGTTTGGAAAATATTTAGCAGGATGAGAAAGCTTTGTAATGTTTAAAGTGGTATAAAATTTTCACATTTAGTTTGTAAATTGAGTGGTACTACATTAAAAAATTTCGCAACTTCCAATATTGATAGTGATGACAAAATGTGCTGTTCAAATGTGGTGAGACTCTTATAATTGATTTCTATTTGTTATCTCCACATGCTAAGTATTTTTGTTAAGTGCAGATTGTAAGATAATTTTAAAGGGGCAAAATTTTTTTTTATGATTTGATGAGATAACCATGAATGGGTTCAATTTTCTAAATTTGTGTTTTTTTTTTTTGGTAGTTGTTCATGCTATTGTTAACTTTTGTCACTAGATAATTTTCAATTCCATGCAGTTTGATCTACAGTAGCCATAATTGTGATGTTATATTTTAGGGATATTGTTTTATAGCAAGTCAAGTTAATTTAAATGGAGGTGGAAAACAATCTGTGTGCATAATTTTAAATATAATTAAAACATTACTGTTAGGTGGTGAAGATCAAAATACATGTGCTCCAAAAATGTCACATTTTTATGGAGAATTGGTTAAATTGTCATAATTTTTAATCAAATCTGAAAGCAGAGCCAAATATATGATGCCTAAAAATTTCTTTGAGCAAAATATTTTTTAAATCATTCTATATGTTGAAAATTTAAAAAAAATTTATATACCTCCATGCAGTAATTTATTACTGCAAAGTATGCACATTGCATCAGTAAAATATACTTGACATTTTTTGAAAACTGCCATAACTGTAAAATTTGAGACACTGATAAAATTGATGCTAATGGAATTTTAAATTGCTCATTGTAATTTTCATTGCTAGATGAGTATATGACAAGTGAATCACATTTAATATCACATTTTTTCAGCAATTATTATTAATAGGAAATAACTAAAACTCTGAAAAGGCAGGAGCTGTATCAATGATTTATGAAGTTACTCTACATTGTGAGAATTCAGAGAGATTAATAGCTATAAAATTAAATTATAATGCAAAAATTAGATGGATAAATAAATTTAAAATGTAACAATAGATTGTGTGTGCTCCAAGTGTGAGTAAATAATAGTAACAGTATAGTAAAATTTAAACAGAAAAATTTACAATTAACTGATGTTATTGCCACCCTTATGTTAATGACATGGAGCCATTTCAAGTGACGTCAAGGCAGCCATCTTGTACAATGTGTGAGAAGCAAAGTGGCATTGTGTTTTTTGTAAAAAGGCACTTTGATGTTACTCAAAACTCACATGTGGAGACTTAAACTTTCAAGAATGATGTTTCATGGTTGTGTGTTGATATTGTTTGTGTGGATGCTCAGGCTGCGGGCTTGAAAATTTTCAGTGGTCCACTCTCAGCAGTCTTCAAAAATAATCAAACTTCACTTACCTGTTGATCCTTTACTTTTGGCTCAATGATTTTTCTCTTTCCAAATAACACCACTGCTTACAAGTCCCAGTAATAGCACTGTGAATACATGTTCCGAGGTAGTTTTCATGCACTCTGAAAATGTGTAAATGATATGTTGGCATGCAGAAAATTTTTGGAATGAATAACTTATAGTATTTGCATATATGCAGAAATTCATTCAGAAATAATTTTCTTCCCAGTAAACTCTAATTATTTGCTTGGTCAAACAATTCTGAAAACCAGTTCTTTGATCTTTTGAGATAACATATTTAAAAATGTAATTTTTAATGTTTGTATGAACCAGTGCTGGATTTTTTGGTTCAACTTTATCTGTATAGAAAAGCATACATAGGAAGGGGAAAAAACTAGCCATTTGTGTATTATGCATACTTAAGTGGAAACTTTTTAAAGTGAAATGTATAGTTAAATTCTCCTTCCTTGCACAAAATATTTTATCTGCCATCACAAAGTTAAACTATTTATTAAATTGTGCATTAAAAAAGTACTGGTAACTGAGTGTAAAGTATAATGTTTATACTTTACTTGAATCTTTCACTAAATTAAAAGTAATGAAATTTTAGTGATTTAATAAGTTTCGTCCATAAAAAGTTATTTTTATTAAGCTGAATATTTTCCACATTTCTTAAATTTTTCTTACGCATGATTAATGTCTACCAGTGTATAGTATTTTATGCAAATTGAGGTTTTGTGTACTCTAGCATGCAATACCCAAGGAAGGTCAACTTTTATACATAAACTAATCAAAGCTGATATTTTGCACAACTGGACTAGTCTTTTGACAGTTTTAGGAAGATGTGAACATTCATTTTTTAGAGAGCACTTTGTCTATGAATCTATGGACTCTTTAAAATAAAAACTTGTATCAGTATCTTTGTAACTGAATGGCTTTCTCTGATTTTAAAGATTTGTGAAAATATTACATAAATAATTTATAAGAATTTTAATTAGTGCACTTTCGACTTATGCTATACCTACGCAAGGTAAAAACAGTTTTTTTCTTTTTTCCATTATTTATTTTTATTCTTCAGTGATGCTGAATGTTTCAAATTAATATACGCAATAATTATATTGGTTTTCTGGATATATTTTTAAATTGAAAATTAGGGCAGTAAATATAGCTTTGTGCGAGTCAGAAATGTTTTGTTTAATCAATCTTTGTTGCAGTATAATATGTTATTTTCTTGAGACTTAATTACGTATATTACTTTAATGAACAGGTGGTCAACTAAAATATTTCGCATTTGCTAGCTCCCAGATAAAATTAAGCAATTATTGGACATTAACTTTGCAACTGGCAGAGAGACTTTAATTTTAAGGCAATGTTTAAAAAATGTTTAATGAATACATATGAGATCCAGTACAGTAAGTAGCGACATGTTGTTGAAAGTGTCTGGCAACATTGTCTAGAGAACATAATTTAATTAAGTTAATTTAGTTTATAAAGTTGACATGAATTTAGACCAAAAAAGATACTTAAAAGTTTTGTTAAATTTTGCTTGTTATGTATGCTGAAATTTCATGCATCAGGCACATTTCTTGAAGCGATGAATGATGAAAACACATAATTGTTACAATTTGTTGATTTTAATACAATATTCTGTGAAATTTATTTTTTGCATCAGTGAGAATTTTGTTTCTTGCCAGATTTTCTGCTATGTATTAGTAATGTCATTTAGGTTAAATTTGTGTCATGTGTTTGGTTTATTATTGCTCTATATTAATAGGTATGTCGCAAATCCTGGGGTGTAAAGCCATAAATATCTAAATTTTAGTGAATTTTTTTTAAAGGAAAGATGTATGGGTCTGTCTTGCAATGACAGGAAAATTTCGTGATTTTTAGTTGGATTCAAGCTTGCTTGTATGATAATGTGCACCCGGAGATGTTTGTGTTTCAGTCAGAGAACTTTTGTTTTCATATGATTTTAATTTAGTGTACTGAAACTACTGTTGTGTGGTTGTATAATGCTAACATTAATTTTTGTGAAAAGTATGAATACAATTAATTGCATGAAATTATTTGGTAGATGTCTGTTATAAATTTCATGCTCAAAACAGTGGGCCTGTCCTGTACACCTTCTGCATAGATAATTTAGTTATAATGGTGTCACATTGTGCATGAAGCATTTCACATAGTCATTCTAAGGTTTGATAAACTGAATTTTTATTATTTTTTATGTTGTATAACAGTTTACATTGTAATTCAGAGCTGAGTTTTGTGGTTAAACATAAATCAGGTACTTGATGACGTTCAAATCCTTAAAAAAATATGTTGTAAAGCGAATTATGCATGTCAAGGACATTATTAGTTATAGAGCTATAATGATTTAACAATACCACTTCAATCCATTTGCAAATACAAATGTATTAAAAGGACTGTGGATTTAATACCATTACCACATAATTTCTGTGGTCAACTGGAATAAAATTCGTAAAAAAGTGTCATCTACTTTATTTACGTACAGCTTCTTTGGGTTTACTGAACCTCACTGATATTTAGTGTTACCTATTGCATATTTGGAATGCTTACAGGTTCGTGAGTAATGCCCGGTTGCACCATTTATTGCCCTGAACCGAGATCCTAAGATCTTGGTTCAAACATGATCTTCATTTGGATCCGAGTTCCAATGTACTAGTGTTGTGTATAATCACATTTGTGTTAACACTTTATTAACTAGTTTCAGACTTTACAATGCCTTCCATAAACATGATGCAACTGTTTATTTCGAATTTAGGAGAAAATGAATGAATTTCTGTGAAAATTAGCTCTTCATATTAGTACATTTTATTGTATAACCTGGTTAAATGCATTTCTGCTGCCATTTTGTGTGATTGTTACCACTTAACAAACACTTTTTTCATTATTTTCAATACCACTATTCTGAAGGAGGTAGTGGACAGAAAACTAGATGCTGCGATATTTTATCTGTTTTTTAACTAAGTAGTTTTTCTATGAATTTTAATGAATGATCGTTATTAAGTGTATATAATATTGTTTTATGTTATATATTACATGTTTAGTGTCATCTGTTGGTGTATTTTCAAACTACATATATCGGTGAAGCAAACATTTTGAATTGAGCTTCACTTTTCGACTTGGTCCATGCAGAAAATTAGGCCAGTTTGTGATATTCAGAATGGCTGATCTTGTTATTTGTTGTGTCTGCATGGAGGGATAAGTGTAAATTTTGTTATCTCTTTATGAAACATTAATATTTCTTTTATTGAAGAAAGTCATAAAATTTTAAACCACAGTAAAGAACAACCAAATCCATATTCAAACTATTTATATATTGTGAAGTTTATTTCTGGTAAATAAAATATATTTAACAGTTCTTTTAGACACTACTCTGATCTTGGATAAGGACTTTTAACCACTGTATTCGGTAGTTCAAAAAGTTCATCTAGATCTCCAGTTGTGCTCTGAACTTAATGGTGCAACAATATTCTGTGGCGATCTTAGATCAAGTTTGGACATGATCTTGGATCGAGCGATGAACTTAAATGGTGCAACTGGTTATAAGTAGGGGTGAATGTCATTCCACAGAGGAAAGGGTTTATGATTTTAAAAAAAAACCTTTCATGTACCTTTCAGCTTTATTATGTTATTCTATTTCTGGTGTTTTGTCCATCTCATTCATCTCAGCACTAGCAAGATGATAAGCAGTAGCCAGAATGGATGGGAAGCTGGTTCCACAAAGTTACCAGCTTCTGCTCATGGGAAAAATGTATCATCGTCGTCTTTAAGTCTGAAATGTTCAAAATCTAAATTAGAGTTTTTGATAGTGTGAGATTCTGTGGTGTGAAAGCAATCTTTTATCATAAATTGTCATACAAGAGGATGATGTACTTCTAAGAAATTTCAAAATGCATAGCATTTTTAAATTCAATACTATGATATAGCTAGGATTGTTAAAATAATTGGTTAATTGAACAAAGTGAATCTACATGTCACGTGTACTCACTGTTGTCTGGTTATTTTTAAAATTGGTGAAGCTCAAGTTTATGGAATATATTGTAAAGTCTGAAAGTAGTTAAATAAAGTGTTAACACAAATGTGATTACACACAAAGAGAAACGGGATGGGAGTTGGTGGGATGCTTGCGTATTTTGTGTTATAATCAATAGAATGTGCAACAAATTCGATAAAGTTCCTTATTATTCAATGCATGATATTATCTTTAAATCTAATTCGTTTTGAGCAGGAAAAATATAATTAACTATTGTCGATTTTTAAAACAAATATAAACATGCTTCAATGAAAGAAAATAATATGGAAGGTACATGATAGAAATCAGTGTGTGTTGATAGCTATATTTTATAGATTTTTGTGTACAATACAAATATTTAGTTGACAAAGTAGCACATAAATGAATATTCTATGGTATACTGACAAGTTTCTTTATCTCGTGCTGAATAAAATGTTCACTATAATTGTATCTCTGGGTGCACACTAACTTATATTTTGTAATATTTATTTTGTAGACTAAATTAATATTTTTTTTATTTTCTTGAATACAATTTTAGAATTTAATTTATCTAACATATCATACATAAAGAAACACTACCTAGAATAAGTATTTAAGGTTTAGTTTTGTAATGGTAAAATCTCGTTTATAATGCATTATTGCATAATTTTTAAAATGACATATTATCAGTCAATATACACACACCTGTTGTATTTAATGTTTCCCCTTTTGTAAAATTTTCTTCAATGAGAAAGTTTGTGGAAGCACATCTTTTACAGGTTTCCTGTAAGATGCACTTCAAGTTGAATCATTTCTTCAATGGTTGTATATTTTTTATATTGTACTACTATAGTTTAATATGTTACAAAGTGTGTGCTTGTATGTTTATGTGGATGTTTATAAAACTAAACTGTATATTATAGTTGACAAAAATAAAATGTAGCATGCTAAAATGTCAGTGAGAGAAAGAGGAAAGAACTTGGAAAGGAAGGTTGATTGTAAAACTGTTGGAGATACACAAACATGGTTAGTTTTGTGTGTTTGATAATCTCAAATCTATTGCACAGACATAAGTAATAATATTTACATGTGAAGCTGTACTGTAAAAATAAGGGTATGGTTACATCAATGACTGAACAGTTTAATGCCATCATATGTTACTAGGCTAACTGCAAGTTTAAAAAAAGAGATTTTTATTATACACAGCAGTAATTAAAGGGTTGATTACAATTTTTTGCTGTATTTTGCAACTTAACTCGGATGCCTTCAGTCTACTCAGCTGTAATTCAAAAGAAAACATTTAGTTTTGAGATGCTTAACAATATGCCTAAAATTATTAAGTTAATAAGGTAGTACTTTTAATTTATTGTACAAATACATGTACATTAAATCATTTGCAATAGTATTATAATTTCTGAGTATTGTGAAGAGCAAGGTTTTAGAGTAATGTTATTTCAGGCTATTTAGCACTTATAATTATTGTTGTAGCTATATCTATATAACTGTAGCTGTATTTATGGACTCTGTTTACACTGACACAAGTTTTATTTTGTTTATGACAGCACTTGTTCATTTCCTGTGTACACCAAAATAAGTTTTCAAAACCCCTTGTATAGTGAATTAACACTTTCAATATGTCAAATGTGTTCACACTACATGTAACCATGCTCTGAGCTGCAAATATTCGAGCTTAATTAAGTCGTTGAAATTTAGTCCAGATATTGTTAATAAGACAACAAGATTTCAAAGTATTGTGGAATGTGTGTGTTTTGGAGCAAGTATGTGCCTGTAGCTATTCCCATTTCTCCTCTGTCCTCTCTGACATACCACACATATAGGGGCCCCTCCTTCCTGCGTAACTTCCAGTACTTATTCAGAAACCATTAAAAACATTTATAGTGATTTTCAAAGAAAAAACAATAAAGAAAGTTATGACCCCCATCACTTTTGTTTTGATTTCTCATTTCCTTTGGAAGCAGATATTGTAAATCTCAAGAACATTGAAAATAGTGTTTCCAAATTGTTTTCCAGTATACAACCCCAGAAGTAGTATATATTGTTATAAAACTTATGAGCACTGCATGAAGCATCATAAAATTTTATTCATCTGTAGGGAATACATTTCAAGTAAGTGCAACAATCATAAAGTTTAAAGTGTGCATGTGCATCCATTGGATACAGAAATCCTGTTATTTTTCCACAGGTAGGTAGTGCCTCTAAATTTATTTTTTGCTGTCCTGCACTGTTTGGATATTCAAGTGAAATTTTTCTATATGGTTAAGTTGTGAAACATATCAGTATTTTAATACAGAGTGTATGAAATATAGGAAATATGTTTGTTAATATACATCTCAAATTAATAACTTAATTTTTAGTGAATAATTTGATATTAGAATATGTGTATATTTTGAAATTTTTTAAAAATATTTCTGTGTAAATGGAGCATGTGGCTGGCATTGTAGATTTTTTTCTTTGGAATACGGTTTCAAGAATTGCATGATGTACCAGTAAGGGAATTTTAATGATGGGGTTAATAGAGTGCTGTTCATAATGTATGATTTTTTTACATTTTGAATGTGCATAATTTATGGCAGTGCAAAATTATATATTTACAGAGTATTGTAATGTGCTTTGCAGTCTATTTTCCAGAGTGTAAAAAAACTAGCATAGCAACATATAAAATATCCCAATTTTGTACTGTTATATATTTAGTTGTTGAAATTTTGAAAGGCTATGTAATGTTTGTGGCCCCTTGTCTGCATACATTTTCATTTCCTTTATATATAAAAATCTTATCAACATGTCACTATCCAATAAGTTTCTATAGGAAGTTACATGGATGGCCCTTTACACTATACACTCCGTGACTGTAGAAACAGCTTTGTTGGTTAATGGATAAATCAGGAAATATTGTGATTACTAACAAGTAACAATTCAATATTATTTTTATCTACAGCAAGACAGTACAATTCACAATTTAATTTAAAAATAAGGGGGAATTTAAGCAGTTACTGTAATTGACTGAACGAAGTCAGAAAAGTTGGCATGGTTAGGATTTTAAGCAATTGCATTTTAACAGTAAGTTCTACCAGGCACATCCCATTTGCAAAGTGACAGGTTAACTTGCTTGCAATAAACAAATAGCACAATAATAATCAAGAGTTTATTGTAAATAGTTCGAAAAGTGTGTATGTCTTTGTTTCACAAGCAATTTAATGGTGAGTGAGTGTATACAATTGCAAAAATATATATGTATAATACATGGCATATGCTCTTTTATTTTCAAGTAGGCAGTGTAAATTGTTAAAGTATAAATTTTCAATGCAGAAAATATTGTAACTGAAGATGTTAGTGTATTACAACTGCAGTAATGTAAAAATAAATACATTTTTGTATGTCTACTCTACTAATAATGCCAATTTTCATGCACACGTTTATTTCTAATAGTTTTATTTTACTAAATAGAGAAGTTATTTTGTTGACCTGATAGCATCTGGCCACCTAACAGACAACTAAATGTATTTGTAAGAAAATATGCTATAATTGACTCTTGCTGCATGTTACAGCTAAGAATCCTTCAGAAAATTATATTCATTGGAAATAACTTTTTTTACTGACAAAATTCTTTGTGTACTTCAGTTTATATCACTGAGTGTAAGAGAAATTTTTTGTGGAAATAAATTGGATGGTGCATTTAAAAATTGGTATAAACATGCTGCATATTTTCTCAGATCTGTGTTTTTATTTTCTCCCCATTTATTGCATAAGCACTTGGAATTTTGTTACAAACCGTTAAGGATGTGTGAAAAGCCAGATGTTCCCACTGCTCGGACCAGTTAGCTTGGAGAATGCAGCAGGCGAGATAAGATGGATGTGGAAAAGCAGGGGAATGAAGATTGGGAAGCGAGTCAATTATCACCATGAAAAAACTCTCAATGATAAAATCCACCATACTAGTTCCAACTCACTCACATTCAGAGAATTCCTGGGATGACTAAACTAGGGGTCATGTTAAATGAAGTCTGTGGATGTGTTGAGTTGTATATATAGTGTTCTGCGAGGTGTGAAAGAAAAATGTATTCTTCGAAATGTTGACCTTGTGAGACTTGTTTACTGGATAGGAAATTTTTTTATTTTGAATGTTCTGCTCTACTGGCTCAGTGTCATCTTCTAGGCTGCTGTTGGCCAGACTGCATTTCCTGTGCAGTTAGTTGTTTGTGGACCATCATGGCGGTAAGCGTGCAATAGAGCACCCGTTCAGCCAATAAAATGGGCATTATATAGGTTGTTACTTAAATACGGGTACAAATTCTTCATGGCAAAATGAGGTGAATACATATGTACAATAGACCATGCAATTGCACTTTCTACAAACGGTATTAAGTTTACACCAGTAGCCTATGGATAACGAGTTAATGGACAAAGATCTATCTGTTAAACGTCTTTCACCATCATCAAAATATGTTGACAAAAATAGGGGTAGAACTTTGATTTTGCAGAGCATTGTGTCTCAGTGACAGTTGATCACTTTTTGAGTGGCAGATTATGTAGTCACACATTGATATAAACTGAAAAAGGTCTCGTAAATCAATGCCCTAATCCCAACAATTTCTGAGGAATAAATGCCTACAGTACACAACCACCAAATACCATGGCCAGGTGCTTAGGCAACATACAGTGTTGCAATGAGCAGAAGTCGCGTAGCATTCTACACTAAGAGATGAACACAAATTACCATATTGGTGGACTGAACAATAAATGAACAGCGTGAGGTAAGCGTTGCTGGTATTCAGACGTAAACTGTCGCACAGTTCCAAAATGTCTGCAAATTTATGGTTACAACCCCTATTTTTGTCAGGATGTATTTCACTGATGGTGACAGACATTTCATGGATAGTAGATATTTGTCCATTATCTTGTTATCCAGATGCTACCTGTTTAATTGTAAATGTAGAATGAGCAATTGCATGGTCTTTCGGCCCCTATTTCAAGGGGATGTTACTGCCCTTGGGACGCACTTTAGATAGTATGTTATATATATATATATATATACTTTTTTTTTTTTTTGCCTTATTGTGTTGTGAAGAATACATGGGTGGGCAGAATTTGTCCCCGTATTTAAGAAACATTCTGTATACTTACCAGTACTGTTACAGGCAAAATACTGAAATTATTGTGTGGTTCTTAACGACGCACAGTTATCCTGTCAAAAGCACCACCACACAGTGGCAAAGTGCTTCACAGAGTCTGATCTCTAACAGGGTTACAGCAGTCACGGACTATGCGATAGTTATCCGCTACCATTTTACAAGTTTCCAGCTCTAAAATCGCACAAATTTTATGAGGATTATCTGTCCCTCAAAATAGTTTCACCTATCATCACTGTCTTATTTCAAAGCAAATGGTTTTGCCTGAAATATTACACAAATTTTAATCAGTAACAAATTTTTTTGCAAACAGGTTTTTTTTGTAAAGTTTTTCTTTAACCATATTTGGTATAAAATCAATATGATTAACACAATAAGCAGCATCTTCTGAATAAAATTATACCTTCCAGAAGCATAAACTAGACCTCCCCTTGTTGCCAAAATTTATTTGAACATCGAGCGACTTACATTATCCAGCGTGAAGTTTATTTTCAGTGGTTTCTTGTGGGGGGACAGGACACACGTCTTCTGAATAAACTGATATCCTGGAAGGGCCTATTCGTCATTGTTTGTCACCAAACAATGCGTAAGCACCGAACCCGAGCACAGAGTAACTTGTGACAGGCATTATATGTCTGGGAAAATCAGAGGTCATGGTTTTGAATAATTAATTATTGAAGACCTAAATAAATAAGTTTTAATTGCCCCAAAGTCACACAGTTTTCTAAAGTGTAGTAATATTAATGACTTTAAAAGGCAGACGTTCGCCATGCACACACAGCATCGCCAATGTAAGTGTAGATATGCGGCCTGGCTTGAGTAAGCTTCGGTTGTCCTAGGTGATACTCTGCAGAGCTTGTTTCCTCTCCTTACACGACTAGCGGGATGGAAGCTACTTGCCTAGCAACCAGCGCGGCATCCTTGCACCCTCCCTCTGGGTTGAGAATGGTTTCGAAAGGGAGGGGTAGATTGTTTCAGTCCTCCCGCCACTGAATCTTTCCCTCCGCCGTCTTGCCTGTCGTGAACACACTGCTCAATTTATAACCTCTCAGCTTATAGTGTGTGCACAGGACATTCAAAATTTGTCTTGCATTCGGTGTAATTTTATTTTTCAGATTGGTGTCAGTTCGCATTCTGTGTCAGCTTACAACCAATTACACATATATATATGGTAAGTGTGCCTTTGACTTTGCCCAGTATGTTACTGATCCGCTAAAGAACAAGCTATTTATGATGATTGTTTGTGACCTCTCAAGCGTTTGGGAAAACTTTAAAAGTGGACTTATTCATGATGGAGGCTGCTGCTGCTGAGTTAAAATACGTCAATACTGCATGTCTGTCAGCATATGGTAAGTATTCCAACATCATGAGAGCTCTAGCTTCCGTTGATGACACAAAAATGCAGGCCAATCTGCCTTGACCAAGGCAAGTGATTCTCGTGTGACACTGCCAAAGAGTACTACTCTCCCTGCCTGTTAAGCAATGGTTAAATTTCTCAAATGTCTTTGTTACACTGTTTACCAACAACACTGTCCTATAAGCAGTTGAAAATCTTATCTACTTGAAGGGTGTTCTTAGTGGCGAACCACTGGGTGTGGTTCAGTCATTACCCTTGTTAGATGCTAACTTTGAAGAAGCTAGATATTATTAGAGAACCATTATGAAAACAAGCTGCTAATTGTTTAGGATTATGTGAAAGCCCTCCTGCAAGCACATTCTGTTTCTGCTGATCCAAATTGTCAAGGCAATTCCTGACTGTCATTTCTGAAAATGGCCTTGTAAGGCATTGGGACATAATTGTTCTTCCTATTCTAAACACCTTAAGACAATACTTCAAATGCAATGGGAAATGACTTTGACCCATGTGTGTTGAATGTGCATGAGTTTATTGCTTTTCTGGAAAGGCTATACAGAGCACACGAAAGTGCTTCGCAGTCAAGAGTTTTGGGTGGCAGGTGTACAAACAGATACTGAAACTCATCAATTGTATTGATCCCCTGAGTTCACCAATCAAAGGCCTCAGGACCGCTGTGCTATGGTAAAGAAACATAGGTTTATGTCTAAATTGTCTTGCCCAGCCTCACCAGTTCAAAAGCTGCCCATCAATATATTCGTCCCAAATTTTCGCATGTATGGATGATGCCGTTGATTGACAAGTTTTCTTGGGATCTCCAGTTTCCCCCGCCCTTGCATTCCGATGCTGCTCCAGACTCGCCTCACTTCACTCTCATCAGCTCCCAAAACCTCAATGTTAAAGCCGTCCAAATCTCTCCACTTCACCATTGGAGCTCTTGAGAAAGTTTTTGGGAGACTGAGGAGTTTCCACTTATGGAACATATTTCTGATGATACTCAATGTGAGAAAATCTTCACTGAAATGCTTACTTGTAAAGAAGATGGCCATTACAGTCTTTCTGCTGTTTCGTACATCTCACCATGATTTAGGCTCCTTTCAGTCCCAAGCAATACCTCTTGAAATACATCTCTGGAGCAGGGGCGAAAGGTGGATTCCAAAGTAGGGGAACCAACTAACAAATACCCTGATACATTCTGCAACTGTAGATGAGGTGAAACCATCTTGATTCAATGTGTCTTATCACTGACAACTTATTGAACGTTCCAGACTTAATATGAAAAGTAGCTTACGACAGCTGTTGGCGTTTTCATAAAGGGGGAGGACAAGGAACAGCGTGGCAGCTAAGCAAAAATGGTTATTTGTGTTTTACAGCATTGTTTTTAGAAGTTGTACACTGCATTTAGCCATCGATAAACCTAACTTTAATACTGTTTAGGTATAATAGGAACTTAAATATTATTTGTAAAACAAAAATTTTTTTGCTATAAAATATTAATTTGTATTATCACTCTTAGTTTGAATATATCCCCCTCCCAAGGGCGAGAAAAATTGCCACAGTTGGCAGCAGGAATTGTGGTTGGCCTAGAAAGAACTGCAGCTAACGATGACCGGCAAGTTTTCGGCATTAGAAACTTTAGAATTAGATCTGTTGGAACTCACAACCTGGATATTTTAAGTGGAAGGAGTCTACTAAAACATCTTACAGAAATACAATCACTTTTATCTACCTCAAAGAAATTTTTGCATCTGTTTGCAAAGTATGAATTTAACAATATTTCAATATTTTTAGTTACAAAAAAATCACAGTAATTTTACAGGAGATATAATGTCTAGGCATTTGCTTATTTTAATCAATAGGTACTAGTCATTATGAGATCACAAGTGCCCCCACTATCAAAAATTAGACAATAACTTGTTTAAGTCTTTCATAACTAAATTGTCCTTTAAGAAATTCCTGAATCACCATTTACTTCCATTTGTTGATGTCGAGTCGACTCTTCTTGATTTACAAACAAAAATGACAATTACATCACTATAGGAAGACTTTTTTTTGTTTCAAAGTAAGCAGCAATTTTTTTTCATTGAAAGTAGTTCAAGGTTTGATGGTCTGTATTGTTTCTGGGAGTTTATTATGGATGTCTTGATTCTTTTCAGTGATGAAAAAGAGCGTTCAACAGATGAAATTTTTGCTGGAATGGTAGATATTAAAGAACACAATTTGTTCAATTCAGGAAAGCCGCCAATTTTTAAATCAGATTGTTTCAGCAATTCCATTATCTCGGTAACTGGTTTTTGACCTGAACTCTGAAAAATTGAATTTTGCTACTAGTTCACTCCTAAGACAATGCATATCAAAGTGATTACCATAAGATTATTTTTAAGAGGCAAAAGATTCCTCAAGGAACATTACAAAATTTTCTTTGTTTTTATTTGTGTCCATTAAAGCCAGAATTTTAAAGTTCCAAATGTACTGAATCTAGTAGCAAGCTGCATCAAAATGTTGTCAATTATTTGTAAATATAACTTTCTTTAACTACCTTTGGGATCAGTTTCTTATTTTTAATTGGTTTTTTTTTGTCAGAAGCAAAACACGTAACAGAAAATTAAAATTGAAATATTTTAGTGCAGCTAGGAAACCACGTACTTTAATATAAGTTTCATTATCCTATTCATCAGCATTTTCTGTAATGTTTTAAAAAAACCTATTAGAGCTATTTTGTTTTTGAAAACGGTGTGAACCACATGGAAGTTGTTATTTCATCTTGTTGGGCAGACTTTGGGGAAACGTTTGCACACCAGTTTGTCCAATGTGTTAGTGTGCTTGGTAGAGCGAGAAAAATTAGGCAAATCCACTATCTTTTAAAAAAATATCTTGTAATCTATAATATTGTTGAGTGACTGCAAAAGCAACGACATTTATATAATAGGCCCAGCTTCGGCTACGCTCCCTACATTTCGGAGTGAGACCAACATGAAGCAGGCTGATTGTGGGCTGTTTACAGTAATGGCCGAACGTGACAGATGGCAGAATTTGTGCTTTTTGAGTTTCACTTACTCGTAATAAAACAAGGACCGTTTTGTAATAATTGTGAAGTTTGTTTTAGTGGTTGAAATACAACATAATTGTGTAAATACTGTATTAACTCGGTTGTGAATGCACATTTTCTCATCTCGTCGGTCATTTAGCAAATTGTTTTGAACTGCTATTGCAGAATTAAATAACATGTTATGTACAATGTGTAATCATAACTCTGTCCTACAATATGTACCTAATATTTTTTTCAAATTCAATACAACACCTTAGGACAACTGACAATGAGGAGTACTACAAAAATAAGAGGCAAATTATATTATTTCTTGCATTCCCTTTGATCTAAAATAACCTAAGTGCTGAACATTTCCAGTACATAGTCTATACAAATCAGTAAAAATCCACATTAAGTACAATAAATTGTACACAGTAATTACATTAAACAGGTTATCTTTACACACAAATTATTTTGGTTATATTTCAGCTGGTGACTCGCCAATGACCTTGACAGAAAGTTTTTTTTTTTGCTAGGATGGTTATAAGGGTAACTTTGCTCAATTCTTTTGTAGTATAAATGGACAGTTATTAAATACACAAGTAATCATCCTTGCTGAAATGTAAATTATGAGCATTAAAAGATAAATCTGATAAAGGGGAGGGCTATAATAACTAAAATACATAAAAAATGCAAAATTAATAAAACATTTATTCATAAATATATTTAAAATGGCAACATAACTGTAAATTTGTAAAAAAAAATCTCCATCAATCTACTTTTCAGAGCACAAGCACAAAGTGCTGCATAAATTTACCTGCTTCATTTATTTTATCCAAATTGTGCATAGAAACATACACAACAGTTTATGGGGAAAGTATGAAGTGAACAACCTCTCGAAAGTAGGGCAGCAAGTTATGGAAAATGACAATTGTAAGCAATAGTGGCGTTACTGTACCCACTAATGTTGGTGATGCAAATATTAACTTGGTACCAGGAGGAAATGGGGCATACACATACTTTTATCAGGAAACGTGAAGATGAAACATGAATTCCGCTAAAGGCTGTTCACTTTAAAGTGAGCACTTTTGAAAGCCTTGCTGAAGATGTACTTGTATGCATATACTGTTTTCAGCCATATGTAAAATCAACATTGCCATAGACTTGATTACTGTATCCATGCATCAGTCAAGTGAACCAATTAAATCATTATTAATGTAAATATTTTACAATTCTGCTTGTTTTAATGAATTATATAAACAGAAAGCAATATAAATAATTTCAGTACTCACAAATGTTTACCTAACACCTTTAATCCAATGTTAAGACATTTAACTTCTTTCCCTCTGTTGTGACCAACTTAACTGAGTGCTTGCCATTCAGTGTGCATGTTAAAATATATGCATGTAGGGGCAGTGACATTTATCAAGTGTTGATTTAAAAATTCTCAAATAACTGTGAATAGCCTCTATCTACCCAACTACAAATAAATTGATAAGTATTCAGGTAGTACCTGCTGTACAGCTGACTTGAATGTCCCCAGGCAACCATGCATTTATTCTTCATTTGTTAATCCCAAATATTCACTCAGTAAAATGCATTTAGTGAATGCAACAAAACTCTTCTCATTGTGTACCTCACTACTTTTGATCCAGAAGCGACCTGATGTGATATTTTCAACACTAACGCTGATAAGCCATTATCGCACAGTCAAGGGCAACAACGTGGCAGCATATGGAAACCAGGATGGGTAACAACCATTCTGTCCCTTAATTTGTTTCTTCACGAAACACACAACATATTTCAGAAACATATACTTTAATTATGGTAAGCAATCATACATCAAGAGAACACACACTAAACCCACTTAATAGCATTTCATATAAACAGTAAGTTATGTCAATGGGGAGCATTAAAATTTTTTTATGCACGAACCACACAACATTTATTTCTACCACATATTTGCAACTTGGAAGGCTTAGTAGAAGTAAAATACAACATAATAAATTGGAAGAAATGTTTTGTTTACATGACCCCCTAGTCTAGATAATTACCACTGTGTTATTTAAATTAGGTATGATGTGGTCAAGGTTACCCAGGGCTGCTTGAGTGTTGAATTGCTCGGCGCCACCACCCAGTCGAGAGTTAATGATGAGGGTCGTTCTGTCGACGGCCCAGGGGACCCTGGATATCTCCGTCAGTTTGTTGATGATGTTGTCACTTACTTGCTGTTGCACTATTTATACCTTATGACAAGATTGTAGGCCATCTCGTACACCTGAAATATACTATGAAACTGTGGGTGATGCTTCAAAGTGTGTAGTAACCTACAATTAATCGACACACATTTAACTTTTTAAAGCGGTTTATTCACTGCTTGCTTACAGGTGAATAATACACGAAAATGCACCCAGCACTTACTGCCTGCCGGTGACCTTCGCATGAAATAAACGTGGTATTATGTTGATACACGATAGCGTTAAGCTCTCTGGTGAGAGGGCAGGTGGCTCTCCCCTCGGTACTTACAATAAATAAAAGAAATGTTCCGGTTAATTAATTTAATATTGCAGTGAAGTGATTACAACCTAAATAATGGTACCGAGGGGGCTTGTGGAGCGGGCGACCAACACCGCCGGTCTGGTTCGAGTGCTGAGACGAACTGGCTGAGTGACCTCGATTTCCGTCACGAGTGACGAGAACCGAAGTCAAACGGCGAATGATGAAACATAACATAAACACTATGTGTTATGATTGCAATGGGGAAAAATTGTATAAATTAAATGAACACATTGGTGACACCCCCATTTATTAACAAATGTATATTAAGATTGAAGTTTTGAAGTTGACTAGGCGTATCACCACACTAAATTACATGTTACAAGGATGGAGGCCTTTATAGGCAATCTCCCTTTTTGAAAATATAATTTACCTTTTATAAGCAAACATTAAATACAATATTATGTTTCTCATAAAAAGTGTTTGCATTTCACTACCTGTAACATGCCTGAATTTCACTGGCTACAGTGTTCCCAGGTGGCTGTCTACTGAAGGGATGGACAAGTCCACCTGGGGAAAGGGGTGTGGAATGCCATGCTCGATTGCTATTAACACAGTAAAACACACCCCTGACTGTAGTAGTGAATGTGTTTAATGTGTTAGTAAAAATGCCGCACACTACTGGTGACCCCTTGGGGCACTTATCACACATCATCTTCGGTCTACAAGCCAATTTGATGCCACTTGGTGGTGCATCATGTCGTAGGTCGTTGTGCGAGCTGATACGACGCAACAAGCAATTGCCAGTGCGCCCAATGGCTGTGGTTTTGTGGTAAATATCGTTTGGATCACCTACTTATTTATTAAAAGAGTTACCTCTTGTAATGAATAAGTAGTGTGGTCCCGTGAGTTACGCAATCCCTGTCGGCAAGAAGGTGCAAGTTCCGTTCTTGTCGACCAGCGCTGCGCACTCTTGGCCTAATGTGGTTGGTGCGGCCCGGTGTAGTTGTGACTGCGGCGGTCAAAGTGGGCACAAGGAGCTCGTGGACGCGTGGTTCACGTCAGGTACAGCATGAATGCCAACTATTTTTACATCTGCAGTAATGTTTAGCAAGATACTTGACCTGTTTGTATAGACTCACGATTTTTATGCTATATTTTGTAAAAGTATTTAAAACCATTTGAAGTGCAATGATAAATACTTGTTGCAGTAATTTTTAATAAAAACCCCGATGGTCATGAAAGGCAATGGATTGGAGAGATTTGGAAAGCACGAGTATAGGTCTTTAGTTATTGTGAGAATAACATGAAACGAATTTGGTAAACTGTGTTTCGAATTCCCCCCCTTGCCGGCAATTTTCAAACAGTGATAGGGGACCAGGCAGTTGATCACTCAACCACAAAGCCCTTTTAAAGTCAAAGAATTTGTTGAATATTATGGGTAAACTTTCACTTTACATGTAAATAGCATACCCTGAGACCTACTCAGTTTACCTGAAGTATAACAGTGGGTTTTACTTGGGCTTTTGTGGTTCACCAGAGAATTTTCCACTTCAGTCGAACCCCTACAACTTACCAATAAAAGCCCAGGTTTATGCAAAACTGAGATTTGCTGGATTACTTTGTTGGTTTTTGGCTTATTCAATTAAAAATCACATGTGATGTCCATAATCAATTTTTTTAAAGATACAGTAAGAATCTCACAGCTTTCAGATCCCCAGCAGATGTGATATAATTTACTATGCGTTTGATATAATATACTTTACAGTATTAAGTATAAAGTTTCAAGACCCTTTGCATCAAGATTCTACTGAAATAATGTTCTCATAAGTGTACAAAGTTATCCCTACCAGGCTGCAAACAGGAATTGCTGAACATTGAATGCTGTCATCATCTCATCAGCAAGTTTCCGCGAACTTCATTAGCACCTAATTTACTTCATAGCTCTCTTACTGTCCAAAATGGTAAAGTGATACCTGTATATCACTTGTTGAAATTATTTGCATATTTTACATGATCTTGCTTGTGTGTCATGTAATGTGGAACACATTACGGTTACATTTGTACAAACCACAAATGGAACAAGACCATTTTAATATTACATGCAACATCACTGACACACACACACGCACAGTCATAATTGTTTTGGAACTAATTTTATAACCGTTGAAAAAAACTGGGATGATGAAAACACTACATTAAACTATAAATGCAATGCCAGTCACAAAATTATACAAGTTGCAGACATACCCTGTTAATAAATTACACTGAACTCTCCAACCACATCATTCTAATAAATAGGACCTACTGTAAAATTTAGGCATCGCTTTCACCTGACAACCGCAAATTTTACATATCCTGCTATTTTTAAACACTAAGGAATAAAAACCCATATTACCAGTTAAGTTAAGAATTTTTAATGTTGCAGTTAAATACATAGACATCACTTTCAGAACACCCATTAATCTTTATAAAAAAATTTATGAGCTTTTCTTTAACTCTGACTTTCTATGCTTGTTTAATATTTCTTACTTCAGATCATTACAAGCCCCAATAGTTGTTATGACTACTACATCACACAGTATATGCTACTTATACATGTACAGTTATAAATACACAGACCATTAGATGTTTGCCCTGAGAGACTTGAAATCCCTCTCGGCAAACTCACTCGCCAACCGGATGAAAGCCAGGAAGTACATTAAACATACAGGGTCAATGTTGCCATCGCAACATAGGGCACTCGCCTTATGCAAGGGAAATACAATGCTAGTGACACATGCTAGGCTGTCTGATGATACTTATCACTATGTACAAACACAAGTATAATTGCCTTATTAAATAAACTTTATTAAAACCTTTTGTTAATATGCATAACATTTTACATAATCATTACAAAATAAATCATTTAAGAGATACTCAAATTCTGAATGTATACAGAACACCACTGATTAATAAAACATGCAGACAAAAAAAGAAATGTACATACAAGATAGTAAATATTATAAAATGCATTTGTGTAGTGATTTTTGTAATTCTGTATCTTAAATGGTAGGTATGAATTTGCACTATACAAACTTCCAAATTGAGTGACTTATGAATAGTGAGGTGTATCACAGCAGAAATGGTTGTCTGAAAAATTGATTCTATATACACCAACATACACAAAATTTTCACTTTAAGTGAGAAAATAGAGGAACTATTACACTACATTTCAAACTTTATAAAATTTATACAAGACACACTACTATGGAATGAAAACCATATTAGTACAAACATGGTAAAGATTATATGGCTAATTTTATTGTTAGTGAATCAAAGTGCTTGAACCATATTGTAGTCACTGCAGGTGCAATGTCAAAATACAATTGCGGTTTACTGCTCAGCTAGGATCAGATGTAGATTTCATACAGTTTTGCAATAAACTGCTTACGAGCTTCCCCTACAGTGACATATGGAATGATAAATACTGAAGTTAAGATCACGATAAAATTTAAATTGAACTATACTGGGTCAGCAAAAATTGTGAACTGTCACTTAATGGGGCCCAAACATGCAACATGTAAAGTTCTCAATTTGTAAAAAAAAGCATCGCTACCATCGTGACTCAGGCTCCAACGACAATGTTGTCTTCTGCACTTGAACTTTCCAAAAATATTAACAGTTGATCATTTTTGAGGCCTCTTGATAAAGCCCATGCTGCCCGACACTGTACTGTCCTCATTCTATACTAACTGAACATTACTAGTTACCCTCAGAATGCCTATTTAGTATGACGTGGAACCTAAAGTAGAACAAAAAAGTATTTTATAATTTTTAACTATAATGCATTCAGCAAATGCCAAAGCAACTAAAAATTTCTGTACAAATCCGAAGAAAAATAGTATACATTAATGAAATCAAATTCAAGTATTTGTCATATTTAAATAAACAAATTCAATAAATATTTTTCAAAACTATGTCATCAATTTCAGTTACAAAATATAAGCCTAGATATAGAAATTGGTTGCACCATTAAGAATGTAACAAATTATGGACATATTAACTTTGTGCATACACTCATATTGTCAATTCATGGTTACTTTCTGGGAGTTGGACAGCTTTACTGAAGCCCTGCTAAAGTTCTAATGCCAGGCTATTCCTCTGCATCATGCAAGAAAACTGTAACCAAATCTAATTTTCTGATATTTTGAAAGAACAAATTTGATAATGGTACCTATAGGCAAGCCCTGTTGGGACTAGATAAATTCATCTAGATCGGGAAATAATGAGTCTACAGATCGTTTTTTTTTTGTAATGTGTGTAAGTAGTAGTTGATACTATTTACACACATTACAAAAAAAACGAGTTTGAAAGATCGACTCTAAATTGCTTTTCTGCTAAATGATGTAATTTCTACAGGACTAATGGAGCCATATAAAATTTTCCAGTTTAGAAACTTCAAATCTGTTTTATCTGCAACTATGAACTGCAGCAACGAGCATCACAATAATCTTCACTTTTCAATTAAATTCTCTCACAACAAGGTAGATATACCCTTGACGCAGGACGGAGTCCTGCCCTCCAGACTGTTTGCCATGCCACACGTTCAACTCATCAACCGCACTAGTGTAGCTGCAGCGCATCACAAGTGCCAACACGAGTACAGTGCGTGTGTTTGAAAGTGCAGAGCAGTGCTATGCAACCGCATACCCCCACCCCATCACCCTACCCCAAACAACGAGCAGGGGAGCATGCATAATGGGGGACCCAGCGTATATAATTTGTAGGGCAATTTCAAAGCAACTATTTGAAAGTAAAGAAATACACACTAAGAGTGTAAAAGTTTTGAAACGCCCTTACTATCATTTCAAGGTTTTAATTTTGTAATTCTCAAATGCACATATTTTTCACCTTAATTGTTTCACCCTCTTTTCATGCCATCCAAGTGCAGATTGTAAGTGTTTTATACAGGAGATATTTATGTATTTATTTTGTTAATTTATCATGCAAGTGTTCTTGTACTGATAATCGTTGCAAGTTACAGGCAAGCAGAAAGTAATGCAGGACGACTCACATGCCACCATAGTCTGCACTGCATGTGCTCGCCAGATTCAGTCAACATCGAGTGTCTCAAGGAATCGGCACGCACCACGTCGTGCTATGGGCGCCTTTATGTTTTCGTGCCAATCGCCTTTAGCTACAATAGTCTAATGTAAATGTGTATTTTTCGTAGTTGTGCCTATCTGGCAGGTCAAATGCCAGAGTCCGTATAAAGTGTTCATCTAGAGTGATGTAAGTGAGTAATTACATGCAAGTTTTCAGACTTTGTGTTTTTAATTTCAAGCACTGCATTCGGGCGTTTCGGGGTAATGGTCCCCTATAACCTACCTTCACCCAGTTTCACGTACATTATTTAACAGCCAGTATGCTCAACTCAGAGATTTTACAGTTACAGGTGTGTGGGTCAGCCTGAAAATGTCCACAGTATTTTTAATGTAAGTATCAGGAGCGAGAGGCTCTTCCAAGATTTCACCGAGGGAATGTATATGCCCAGGCGAATAGCCTGCTATACTCTAAGATCATCACTAGCAGCAAAAATTGGCACTGCCTGCCAATGGTATCTGGCGCCTAGTCGGTTATCCAAATCCACAAACAATCTAACAATGTTTTTTACCACCCCTTGAAACTTCCATTAACCCAACACCACCCAGCCAACAGGCGCCATCCATGTGGTGTACCTTTCCCTCACAATTCCTCACATTTTTCGACACAGAAAATCTCAAAATCACCCGGCACCTCAACCCCTCGTTGAACAATTTCCCCACCTATTACCCCCACTTCTGCAACATCAAGAGCACGACAGGAGCAGTGTGATGAACCTCGGACAATGCTCTGAGACCAGCCAGATGCCAGAACAATGCTCAGAGATGCCACACCACAAGGTGTAAAAGCACACCAAAATCAGCTTCGCAGCCACCATTACATAAATTGTCTAGAGCACGCACAGCGAGTCGCCTGTAAGGGACAGCGAGGCTTAATAACCACCCCTCCCCCTACAGCGCCATGAACTATGCAGCAGAGTTGGCAGGTACACCTACACTCCCCCCCCCATTTAGCACCATAACACCAGCTGGGAATATAGTTCGGCACAGTGGTCTGTGTGCGTAGGAGTGGTACACCACCTCCACAGCCAGGTGGTACACCTCCCCAAGCAGGCGCACGGAGGTCAGCTGCGAAGGGGAGTGTCGTGCCCTTGACTGCCACCACTGAGTTCGTCGACGAGGTAGGCAACAAACCCAACTCCGAATATCTGCAGCTGATAGACGAGTACCCACCACCACATATGCACAAGCAGCTCCGGAAGTTTTTTGGGCTAATAAACTGGCTCGGGGAGCACATCTAGGACTTTGCCGTCATTACCGCACCACTCCGTGAACTGCTGTTAACCGAGCGGTGGTTTCAATGGGTCAGCCCTGCAGATGACGCCTTCCAGCAAATAAAGTCACGTTTCCGAGTGTGCCCGGCCTTGGCGAGGTACGACGCCTCAAAAACCCTCTACCTGCTGACCGATGCCAGCCAAGAAGGATTCGGTGCAAAGCTCTACCAGTTTGGTGACAATGGCGAACGTCATGCCATCGACTTCTCTAGTGCCAAGTTTGGACCACTTGAGCAGAGGTACGGCATCAATAAACATGAATGCTTAGCAGTGGTATGGTCCATCAAGAAGTACCGCACATACTTGGAATATCAGCACTTCACACTTTGCACCAACAACCACTGCTTAGTCAGGCTCCACACGATGCGCGAGGAATGCAGCAAACAGACGCAGTGGGCATTGCTTCAAGCTTACGACTTCGTTGTGGAGCATATCCCAGGCAGCGAAAACCAACTAGCAGATGCACTGTTGAGGTCACCATGCGCCGACATCGTGGTGCAGGACGACACAGAGTGGGAGGATATCTTACCACCAACATGGGAACTACTGAGTGAGGTAAGCCTTCACCAGATAAATGCTAAAAACAATAACCTTACTGTATGTGACCTATACCGTGATGTGGTGCAAGCACAGCTTGAGTGTGCACTTACTCACAAGCAGAAAGACCGTTGCACCCAGCAAGCTGTCGAGTGTTGGCACATAATGTATGGCAGCTTAGAAACATTTTCACATAGTAACCAGTCACAACTGGGTTTTGAGACGTTTGCAGCGCTCCACGGGGTTGGTAGTTTGCTGTCTTCAGGTGTCGCATTTCCCAACAGGTACACAATTCTTGCAACTTCCTGCCGGTGTTATGTGTGCCATTATCGGTAAGAAGGTTCTGCGGATATCCCCACCTGGAGAAGAAGTTGGTCTGCAGGAGCTTGGCAACGCTTGTGGCTCGTGCGTTACTAATGGGATATGCCTCGACTCACCTGGAGAAGTTATCGGTGACCAACACGAATCTCTTTCCCCCTAAGGACCTGGGCAGCACCCCATGAGGTCGAGGGACACTGTCTCAGAGGTCTTATTGGGCAGTCGATGCTGCTGTAGTTGTAATCCGTCAGCTCCCTGTGCTTTGAAATGGTTGCAATTTAAACACTGTTGCAAATACACGTGTGCATGCCTGGTTAGTCCAGGCGAAAATAAATGTTCATGCATATTACGAATTGTTTGCTTCGTCCCGGTGTATCCTGCTACATTGATATTATTTGCATGTTACAGTGTGCAATGGTTTTTCTGTTCACGAGTGAGTGCGCACTCTAGCTGCGCTTGCACCACATCACGATATAGATAACGTACAGTAAGGTCATTTTTAGTGGGGTTGAGCTGGTGAAGGCTTACTTCACTCAGTAATTCCTGCATTGTTGGTGGCAATATCTCCTACCACTCTGCATCGACCTGCACCACGATGTAGGAGAATAGTGACCTGGGAGCTTATTCCAAGTTTCGTCGGTAACTGCCAACATCGTCTCGAACCTACTGTCTTGCAGCGGACGAAAATAATCGGCTGCTTGAAGACGGTATTCAGAGCTGTTCGTCGTTTAGCACGTGGGTACATTCGGGCATCTTCGGCTTACCGACTTTCCCCACTCCAAGCTAGACGAGCGTTAGTGTCTCTGCGCATGGTCGACAATGTACAAACAAAATATTACCAGAATTACTCGTTTTAAAATTGCTCAAATCTGTTTAAAAATCATTACTTAAAGACACGAATAGTTAGCCTTATATTTTTAGATCGTGAAAAATAATATATAATTAGAAATATGTATTTTATAAAAAATAAAGTTTTCTTTGATTTTGTGAGGCGTGTGAGAAACTGTGGTTGGTGGCCATGTTGAACTGCATTTTTTTTTTACCTTCGTGAGATATAGAGATTTACTTATTAAGGACATGACCCGGGTGTTTAGCATACTATTTGTTTGTGGAAAAGAAAATATTTCATCAAGGCTAAGTGAAGGAAAGTTAACAGATTTTAAATATAGATTTCACGCTGTCCTGAATAACAAAGAAATGTACACATCTTAAAACGATTATATTCATATTCCTAACCTTGGTGTCTGCTGAAGTGTACCGTGGAGCCACAGAAGGTGATAATTTTGAATAAATATAATATAATTAACATTGACTGAGTCACTGGCGTCATACCATATTTTTTCTCTGGTTGATATATTATAACAGTATTGCTAACCTCTTACGGGACAGGCATTGAATTTGGTGTGAATTAAATAACCTTCCCTCCCTTTTTACCACATATAAGCCTATGGTTTTTAAAACTCCGGTAACCTTTCAGTGCAGAAAATATTTATTTTGCACAGAAGGAGCATACGTAGATTTTGAATGTATTTGTGTTATTCATTTTGACTTCAAAGTTAGTTTTAAAATTATTAAATTATGTGGAATTTATTAATCTTTTCTTTCTGGAATCAATGCAAGGAATTGTCATTTTGTTGCAGAATATATTCATATTCGTAATATTTAAAGTTAATCACGATCCGTTTTAGTTAAATTACATGAGACCTACCTATCAAATTTTATTCTTCAATTTTAAAATTAACATTCCAAACAGTAGGCTATTAGGTGACAAAATACAAATGCACACAGCTTATAAGCTTGCCCTTTTAAAAAAATGTTGTTACCACATATAATAACATAATTCTATTTCACATATTCAAACAAAAAAATTAGGCTTTCGATCTCAAAACATGAAAACGTTTGTGTTTCGAGGTGCGTAACTTTACCATTCGCCCACCGAAAACATGCGATGTATGAAACGAATAAATGTATACCTGAATGTACATCCTAAGATAATAGGAGTTAATTCGTTAAATATTTAAATTGCGTATTCGTACATTTACGCGCTTGTAATAACATCCCACGCCTAAAATAGTCTGTATCATGTTATGCACAATATTTAAGAAGGACGGGTGTGTGTTATGCACGTTTAGCCAATCTTTTCATGCTTATTCGTATCGTAAATGTACGTGTAGGAAAATTATAAGTCTGTACAACACAAACACGTGCTGCATTGACTCTATGCTACACAATATTTATTCCCGTATCATTGAAATACACTGTCACATTTAATACCGACACCCTCCATATTGGTTTAACTACGAAATTCTAGCCTGTCAACTGCTCGTGAGCAATTGATACGTCCCGACTCCACTCGTGACATCACTCGACCTTTGTTTCAAGCTTAGAATACCGAGCAGTGGTCTGGAGCCGATAGTTGTACAGAATATATTTTTTTTCGTTGGAAGGAGAGACTTAGAATAACCCCCCTGGACAGTGCATCTGCTAACTGGTTTGCGCTGCCCGGGACATGCTGCACGACGAAGTCGTAAGCTTGAAAAAGCAATGCCCACCGTGGCAGCTTGTTGCATGCTTCGCGCATCATGTGGAGTCAGACTAAGCAGTGGTGGTCGGTGCGAAGCATGAAACACTGGTACTTCAAGTACACTCGGTACTTCTTGATAGACAATACCACGGCCAGGCATTCACATTCGTTAACGTACTTCTGCTCAGTTGGTCCGAACTTGGTACTAGCGAAGTTGATGACATGATGTTCGCCATTGTCACCACACTGGTAGAGCACTGCACAGAGTCCTTCTTGGCTGGCATCGGTCTGCAGGTAGAGGTGTTTTGTGGCATCGTTCCTCGCCTAGGTCGGGCACACTCGGAAATGTAACTTTATTTGCTGGTAGGCGTCGTCGACGGGGCCGTCCCATTTAAACCACTGCTGGGTTGACAGCAGGTCGATGAGTGGTGCTGTGATGATGGCAAAGTCCTGGATGTGCTCCAGGAGTCAGTTTGTTAGCCCAAAGAACTTCCGGAGCTGCTTGCGTGTATTTGGTGGTGGGTACTCGTCAATCAGCCTCAGATGTTCGGGGTTGGGTTTGTTGCCTTCCTCGTCTACGACATGCTCCAGGAAGTCGATGCTGGTCTTTCCAAGGTAGCATTTACAGTTGTGCACGTGAGGTCATTCATGGTCAACCTCTTGAGCACAATTCACAGGTGGTGTTAATGATCCTCACAACTTGCCGACCATATCACCACATCGTCCAGGTAGGCGAGTGTGAATTCACCCATGAGGCCGTCCAACACTCTGACCATCATCGCCTGGCAGGTGGCCGGTGCACACTTCAGTCCGAACATCATGGTGGAGAACTGAAAATGCCTGCCATTGGGGCTGTGAAATCTGTCTTGCTACATTCTTCGAGCTTGATGGGCACTTGTCAATAGCCACTCTTGAAGTCAAAGGATGAGATTACCTTGGCCTGCCCTAAGGAACTGAGGGCATCTTTGATACTGATGTATGGTAGTAACACTCTACATGTCACTTGGTTCACTGGCCGAAAATATACACAAAACCTCCACATACCATATTTTCTAGGTGTCAGTATTATTGCGGAATTGAAGTCGCTGTTTATTGGTTCAATAACACTGTCTTTCAACATTTCTTGAATTTGATGTTAAATAATTCGCGCTTGGTGCAGTAAAAAACTGCGCAGCGGAGTGCATATATGCCTGCCTTGCATTAGCAATATGTCATGCTCAGCCACTGTGGTTCAACGAAGTACTTCGTGTGCTGCAAACACGTCTGGGTGCTCGTCAAGGAGCCGCTGAAAAGCTGCCTGGTGTTCAGGCGGTATATTGTTGTCAAAGTTCTATAGTGAAACAACTGGTACTGTATCGGCTGGTCGCCGGTCAAGGTTATATACTAAGCATCGTTCCTTTAGGTCAAAATGGATGCGACATGCCATGGGTTCTACTGTAGTATTTTGCTCCATAAGCCACAGTACACCAAGGATGTCATTTTCCCTAATGTCCAAGGTAACAACTGCTGTGGTTATTTTATCTAGGTCTAGTATGTGAACCGTTACTGTGGCTTGACCTAGTGATGTGCTGGTTTGTGGCTAAACACATTACATAAGTGGCTGGAGTGATATCCGTAGGATGTACGAAATTAGGCTGTATTAAGTTATGTGAGGCAGCAGTGTATATTAGTGTGTGGTAATGATGACCATTATTTAACACTAAAATGCGAATGAAATGTGAATGACTGCTACTAATATGGTTAATTAGTGTAATGTTACATGAGCGGTCGGGTATAGTAATACGGATGTCCTCCGGCGACTATTTTAAGAAAATTCAGATTATTACACAATAAACCTAATTCGAATAGAATGGGCGCCAGCCAGTGGCGGATTTACACATTTGCCACCAGTAGGCTATTCAAATTTTGCCGCCCCTGCCGACCTCTACAATTGGATACCCTAGTTCATAATCATATTAATTACAATTTTTTTGTCAATTAAATTGTAACTTTATGATTTGTGCACTATCGTCCTAATTACACCACCTTTTTTTCCATAATTAGTATGATTGTGAACTAGGGTATCGATGTGTCAGTTTCTATATGTGTCCTCTCTAGCGGACCAACATGTCAGATTTACTCTATTTAGCGTTTTCCCTTTCCCGATTTCAGTCATTAATTTTTGCCAGCGCTGTGTCGAACTTACAAAAAAAAACCTAGATTTCTTGAAGCAACATGAAGAAACGACAAGATTCTGTGCAAGATTCAGCAGCCGCAGTTGCCACTAAATTTAAAGAGTGGGCAGAGCAAGGAATGAAAAAAGCACACCAGACATGTTCGTGGCATTATCATATGATTGTCCACGACAGTCTTCAATATTTATGCCCAGGGTTTTGAGTTCCGAAATAATGGCAGAAAACATTTCTTCAGCTTTATGTCCCACTGAGGGCAAAAACTTGAGAAATCTTTCACACGGTTCGCCTGTTTCCAAAACGTATCTAATGACGAGGGTAAGTTGGTCCACATGTGCTATATCTGGTGTTGAATCGATGATTAAGGAAAAATATTTCGCCCTTCTTATCTCGTCTCCAATGTGTTTTAAAACTTTATGACCCATCAAGAGAATAAACTCTCCGCAAACGGTTTTTGATAAGTAACTGGCACTTTCAGATCCTTGATTCCCAAATAGTTCAATATGACTGGCTAAAAAAGGATCGAATTCAGCTAACAGTTCTAAAATCATACAATAATTTCCGTTATGCGGATCACCGAACTTTCAATTTTTTCCTCTGAAAGCGAGGCCTCTTGAACACAGTGGCTTCACTACGGCAACAACCCTCTTCAGAACGTTTCCCCAATAAGTAATTTCTTCATCAATCTGGACATGCAGTAAATTATCGAGTCGGCCATCAATCACACTTCTAACTTTCAAACTAAAGATACTAGATTTATGACGCGCAGAGTTTTCATGCTGAGCTACTCGGTGTTCTGCATTTTTCCAGTCATTAAATCCTTCGTTCTCAAACTGTGTCTCATTCTCCAATGGACCGAATGCCAAACAGGGCCCGCAATATACAGATCTTTTACTTTCAGAATAAACCAGCCAATTTCGGTCATTCACTTGATTATTTTTCATTTTTCTTTGGAAGATACTCACAGGCAAGAAACAAAGCAGATCAGCATATATTATTTTTACTTTTAGAGAAGTCACAAAACTTGTTTTGATCGAAGCCGTACCTTGCGATAATCTCCCTTAAGGTATCGTTGATTTCCCATAAAGCTGGATCTTTGTTTAGATTTACTGTTGTTTGCACTTGGTCATTACTTAACGTCTGATTCTGATAAACGTCTTCAATTGTTATACTTATTAATGATTCCTCTACCGCCTCTACGTCAAAAACATAAATATCCGATTTTTCAAAAGTAGATGGTTCAACAGATAACTGTTGTTGTTGCGAGCCGCAGAGTTCAAATCCGTTTCATCTTTTCCAGATTGTATTGTGTCAGTGCATGTTGTTGAAGTTCTTGGTCTTTCAACACTACCTCCACTTCCACTTTTAAAAAACTGTCAATTTTAATCGTTTTACGGATAATCTGTTCTTCTTTTTCATTTTGCCCTTCTTTTTATACGCAGCTCCACTAAGTCGCTTTCTCACATCACTCATTCTAACAATTTCTTGGATTCCAAGAACTGAAATATAAAATATTACATTGGGAGTTTTATTTCTCGTACATCGTTTGTTCAGACTTCAGACATTGAATAATTACCTAACATAAGAACAAGAAATTTATATAAGTATGATATAACCAAAAAATCGATATTTCTTTGCATAGCTTCCGAAACCGCTATTTTACAAGTTAAATTAGGTCTTACTGATTCGTTACGGATGATTTATTGTAATATATTATGATTACTTACCTACTATACGTTTCTACGCACCGGTAATATTATGCTATGAAATTATTCATACAATGCACGAAACACTTTGAAAAATTACAGCACACAACCAGAAAAAGTAAATACGGGATGGGACTTCCCCGTTTGTATCGCCAGCCGCCGCTCTATATCTATCTCTCTCGAACTCAATGCCACCACGCGGCGTATGCCTACAACAGCACGACACCGCTTCGGCTCCCGCGGCGGCCGCGCTGCTCTTGTGCAGTCAATTCGGCCAGACACACTTAGCAAACGGTAATGTCACTCTTTCCCGTGCCGCAACCAAACGCGACTACGCAAATTGTAGAAAAATTTATCTAAGTGGTGAAACATATTACATGTTGAATTGTTTGTGTGGACCTAATAACATTTAGGTATATAAATATGAATCTTTTTAATTTCTGTAAGACATAAAAAATAATTTGGCCCCAAATTTACCGCCTCTAAAATCTGGCGCCCTAGGCTACAGCCTACTCAGCCTGCTGGTAAATCCGCCACTGGCGCCAGCTCACTGGGTGAGCACGAAGTCACAGTTCTCAGGAAAACGTAATTTATAGCCGGGGTTTTCAGGCTCTCCAGCTCGCCTTAGTATTACCCTTTACATTATAAATTAAGGATGTCTCCTTGAGACGTCGATGACTTCCTGGATAGGGCCAGGGCCCGAAAGACATTACTAAATGAGAACTCTCTAGTTTAGGTTATCTCAAGTATAGTGTATTGCCGAATAGTGTACACAGTTACATGTACACAGTACAAGTTAATGCGAACCTGACTCACAAGGCCTGCCAGCTGCCGTTACTGTACAAAAAGGGCAAGAATGGTGTGAAAACCTACAATGGAAATTAAACCCCTGGGGTCAGTAAATTGATTGATGGGGGGAGGGGGTGCTGCGAACGCAGGGAAGACAGTTGGAAACTCAATAAAAATTCCATTAAATTATATTAACCTATTGCAGTTAAGTGTTCTGAACAACGTATGAAAGTCCCCGCGAAGCGACGCAAGTCCAGCACCTAAACCGGTGTAATTTTCCGCGGGTAGCGCAGATGAACCACATCGTCGCCAAGAGCTCGCGCCATCCTGCGAGGTATCTTAGTTTACTGATCTCATTACATAAACATGTAATACATACAGACAATAGGGTCCTTCAATCGTTCGGGATGGACATCCCTTAGCTTGAGGAGATTTCAGAGTTCTTTCTTAAGCACTGATTTAAATACAAAACATGATTATGAGGTGCCTTGCAGAGCACGTGGGAAATTTAGGTCTGTTATGTTTTGGGGCACTCTATGACCGGAATGGTCATGTTGAAAGAAAGACAAATTATTACCCACTTCACTAATTGGCTTGATTACACACACAATTTCACTCGGAAAATTATATAGAACTCTTCAAATACCCTAGTCTTGCTACACTACACCTCATTAAGTGTGCATGTGACGTGGATTTATTTTGCGATTACTTTGCCAGCCCCTAAAGGCGAATTTTGCGAACATTTGCTTGTGGGTGATACATTCTAATGATATTTACTACACATTCTAACACACGATTCCTATCCTAATTACACAGATCTCTCTAAGGACACCACAGGCACTAGGTTGGATCACTCGGTATCGGGCCATGCCTTGCGTGTTCCGTGGGTCGCACTGATGCAGCGACTGTGGATTGATGATGTGATGAAAGTAGCCATGCCAGACCTCACAGAAGTGGCCCACATCATAATAGAACTTATCCTTAGGTATACCAGACTGTTTTTATTTCATATAGAGTATCCTTTTAATTTTACAGAATGATTTTTATCTTACTAGTAACCGATGGTTTCTTACTATTATCCTAAGCCTATTTCCTTCAAAAAACCACTGAAGGAAAAAAAACAGAACCGTTGACTGTTTACATATAGATAAATAATAAATGGGAGGTAATTCCTGATGAATAGCAAATGAAAAACTAGACTGCACCAATTAGCTGACTTGTAACTTGTGAAATTTACTTGTGTCTAAACAAAGTGAATGTTCCCTCTCTCACGCACCACATGTCTTATTGTGTTCTATATACCTCTCTTGCGCAGAGGACACGCTAACATATTTTTAATCAGCTCAGAAACTGCGCGAAAAATCCCGTTTTCACGCCATTAGTTTCACACAAGTTTCAACTAATATAATTTTACAGTGTTATGAAGTGTAAATGTATCATGCCCAACTCTAAAGATACTTATAATTATTTTTTTGTAGATCGCTCAACACATCTTAAAAATAAACGGCACGCATGTGGCTCTGTTGACAGACAACCCACGTGGCAATTTCAAGGACAAATCACGAGTACGTTGTTTATATTTCATGTGTCCCGTAAAATACAAAACTTTTCAGACAATTTTTATATGAATACCTAACTAACCAAATATGCAACGAATAGGGGCAAAATCTATTTAACACTGCACCATATGTTTTATGAAACATGTAAAATATTAATAATAAAATGTTGTATATTCAGTGTTAAATTTGGTTCATACTCGGCGTGACACATAATTTTTAAAGAGTTAATTATGTTTAATAACAGTAACATTAACAAAGAAATTCTTTGGAAGCAATCAGTATAAAAAAAACCACATAATAAATGTATCATTAAGTAATCACGTCATAATTTCACGAAGCATGTAAGACTTTCCAACAATATTTACAAAACGAAACATTTAACATATCAGACATACAGTATTCACCACAGACAATGACCGACCAGAAGGGAAAAGAGCTGAGCAGCCCTCAGCAAAGTTAATTCAAACATAAATGTTTGCCCCAAAAAGTGAAAAATTCAATTTCCGTAGCAAACTGACATTTTTGTACATTGAACAAAGCAATCATCACATAGCCCCACCATTGCTGGACAGGAAACAAATATCATGCACCACCCACATTCTGAGCAGGGGGTCGAAGTGACGCTCCGCCCCCGGACTCGCGAGTGTATGGGCCACCACCCCCCACTCCCATTTCAGAAGTATCAGACACTCTCATGCCCCTCCCCTAGCAGGCGTGTAGAGAGTCGGTCTCACATATGCGTCATAGAACGACCCATGACCATGACAAACCGCACCAAGCCAAGTGGTCGAAATGGGGATAGGTGATTCCAAATGAAATTGGTTGACCAGCAACAAAAAATTATACGCTTTATGCTTCAAGTGCGTGCGTCCAATAACAGAACTGTTTCCATTCCGGGAATCTTAATGTCCTTGCCAGGAATTAACAAACGCGAGACGACTTGCGCAAGACATTAAAAGAAATGATAGGGAACGAATAGAGAATGCCTGGAGTAGTACCTCTGACGGCAAACAAGTACCATTGTGCACTGAATGCAGCAGACCGCGAGTGGTCCTAGGCAACGTCGGCCTCGTGAACAGACGCGCGTGCCAGTGTACACTCTTACAGCAACCAGAACATTTTTTGACATATTCACAGCAACCAGAACTATTTTTAAATTCACAGCAAACAGAACAATTTTAAGAAAATTCACTATTAAATAATTTTCGCAACCGACGATGCGAGAAACAGATTGTATATGCAGGACTAGGAAACGGGACAATACCGTGAATAGTTTGTCACACATATTATTACGCCGAATGCCTTACAGGAACAGAATGCGCAACCACAGACAGCCACGGCCGAATTCTGTGCTACAAATGAGAACAAATAGTGCGACCAACCAAACAGGACATGGTAAACAACACTTCGGGACGTTTCGGGTGCGAACAGTGTGCGAATGTACCGCGAGTGACAAGGTCATGCCCCCTCACTGAGGGCATATGAGTATGCATACAGCCATTACGACCATACTTTTGTTATTTTAACGTGGCACTTTTAGCCATTTTGGCCATTCCGCACCCCTGCCGCCCAGTCAGTGGGGGAGAAGGATCACGCCCTCTCAAAGCAGGTGTCCCAGCTATTCACCTTAGGTAACCAAGACCGAAGCCCCGTCTTGATACACAAGCTCCACCAAGAGCACCCTACCACAATACCTGAGACCCTCGTACTCAGATTACCAAGTGTGTGGTCTGGTCGGAGCACTATCCGGTCCCATTACATCTTGGTAGGAAGCTACCGGAGCAGGTGCCTGCTCACTGCCTGGCCCTTCTTGAAGGGGGGTGATCTCTCCAGACCTCATCCAGCATACGGAGTTAACCCCTTCAGCACGAGTCCAACCTCTAGCAATCGGAACATCACAGAGAACCTCTATGTTGCCAACCCGATTAGCCCGCGCTCTCACTTATTTGCCAAGTTTACTCATGTCCGATCGCCAAGCCGACTGCCCACGGGCAGGATGATGCCAAAATACTCTGAACAAGTGGATTCCTTCATAATCTAAATCCGGAGGTCCTTCCACGATGGGTTACCCAAGAAACCCACAGCTCCGGAGTTCTCTTTTTCATCACCGTATGTCGTTAACACCACGATGCCCATAAGGTAGCCAGATCGCTGACATCAGACACTTGTCCTTTACCATACATTAGAATTTCTTCACCCAGGAAATTCCTGTCTTGGGCCTCAATGGCCTGAATGCCAAGTGGTCCAACGCCCCGCCAAGTTGTCGGGCCTAGGTACCAGCTATCGGCCCAAGCCATCATGGCAGATACCCCTTACCAGCCACGAGGAAACTGGTTCCCATAGGATACGGGTGGCGGAGCCGAATCTGTGATAACAGGGGTGACACGAGAAGCCTTAGGTCGCCATGGGTGAAGAGAGGCTATAAGAGACGCATCATCCACCCTGTCTAGAGACGGTGCAATGAAGGGCTTGGTTACTATATCATGGTATTGCCACACCACCTCAAACGACCAACCACCTTCCTCCTGCCGGTGTCACCGTCCGATATCCCTCCTCACTGAGGGCAGTGAAAATTACAGCCATCAACACAGCTCCCTAGCTCATTCAATGGGTGTGGATGGAGTAGCAGCACCATGGGGAAACCCATTGGTGCCACACACCACCCCTGGCTTCGTGTGGCCTCTGCCACACCAGGTGGCCAGGGCAACTACGCCAGCATTTGCGGCACAAACAGGGATGGGTATGACACCAGCCCAATTCCAGTCACTGCCTAACTGCAGAGGAAACACCAACGAGGACCTGCAGGCATTCCTGAGCGACTGCACAGGACGATTGGGCAGGCACGGTATTAGTGAACCAGAGTGGCCTAGCTGCATAGGAGGCCAATTGTCTGGGGAAGCATGCACATGGGGGTCTATTGACCACAATGGCACACAATAGACAGTGCTTTCCTCAGACAGTACAACACATCTTATGGAACATTACAGGCTCAAAGCCATGCTGTTTTAGAGACACAGGATGACTATGAATCGCTAAGCATTTGCCAAGCGTAAAGTCAATATTATGAGACATTTTCATCCACATATGCAAGAGACAGACATTTTGGAAGTAATAGCATCAATAGGAAAATCAGAATTAAAATTGGCTCTGGCACCACTTATACATGACAGTGTGGATCAGTTCATGAGGTCCACAAGATTGCTAGACCAGGCCAACACCGAAAAGAAATTGCAATGCAGGGAACGGGATCGGTTATATTAACCACAGCCCCATGACCACAATACATATAACAGGAACATACAGCCATCAGCTGGACACAGAATGTAAGGGGTGAGCCGAACAACTCGTAAGGACACGGGGAATAGCCGATATGCTAAACCAGTAACAGTTGCCCCAAATGCGGCAGCTGTAGCCATGCAGATGGAAGCAGTTAGAAGGGAATGCTACCCATTTCCATACAGGTACGGATCAACCACAGCACTTGCATAACGAATGTTCTAACCATAAAATACATATGGAGGAAGTAAACAATGGCGGGAAACTAGCTGTAAAGGTAAGCGAGCCGGATGCTCACTGCTCATGGCCAAAACAAGAACATGCAACACCGACACATCAACATAAACCCACGGTAAAACCCACTTCACAACAAATAGTTTTACAGCAACTGACAACAGACAACAAGCAGGTAATCTGCAATGTCATAGAGGTAACATCGAACATGGAACCCACGCTCGATGAACTCAAGACCTTGATCATCAATGCACAAAATCAATACGCACACACGCGGGCAAAGAAGGCGAAAATAATACAAGGAGATAGTGAATGGAAAAGGAAACGGGACACACATGTCGAGAACCATCGGCATCATCCCGATGCGACATGGTGGCTCTATGTATTAAAAGGAGCACGTGAACACATACTAAGGCATGCCCACAGTAGCCATTTTGCTGGCCATCTTGGGGCAACCCAGATGGCACGAAATCTCCACACACATTTCTACTGCCCAGGAGCAAGCAGGGATGTATGCAGGTATGTGAAGGAGTGTGGCCCCTGCAGCCACTTCAAGAGCAAGAGAGCAGGCTGGGTGACCCAACAGCAATCCAGGGTGCCGAAGGAAACATTCGAATTTGGTCTCTTTAGATCTGATTGGCTGCTACCCCCGCACTTCTACATGGAAGAGGTTTATCCTTGTCGTAAGTGACGGATTTTCCAGATGGACCGAAGCCTACCCAGTCTCCAGCGCATGGGCACACACCATTGCACGGGCACTGAAAACTGAGTTCCACCCCTGCTTGGGGTACCCAAAAACATTGCTCACCGACAATGGTACCCAGTTCACTGGGAGGTACTGGCATGGCCTGTGCACTCGGGGGGATAAGACACCATACAACCCCAATATACCACCCAAGGTTAAATCCCACTGAGAGGAGAAACCAAGACCTCAAGACCCAGTTATGCATGAGAGTTGGGAAGGACCACACCAGCTGGGCTGCACATTTACATGCCACCCTATTCACCATAAGGCGACGGGTGAATGAAGCAACAGGGCAGACTCCAGCATCGATCCTGCATGGTCACGAGCTAATGCTACCTGGGGAATTTGCAGCACGCCAGAAGACAGGACAGCCAGAAGACAGTGCAGGAAGGCAGAGTTAACACCAGCTCGCAGAAGCGAAGACCGATACGAGGAATGGATGTCTGCCACCACACGAGCACCATGATGGTTGGTACCTGGCCAACTGGTCTACGTAAGGGAATATAGAATATCCAGAGGCACAAAGAACTTCTGCGCCAGGTTCGCCCACAAATGGAGTGGACCTCATTCAGTGGTGAAGCTGCTGGGGTACTCCACATACTTCATCAGGCCGAACAGCAGGAGAAGGGCTGCCATCCACCGCGACGACCTCCGATTGGCAGTGGGGACGCTAAGCATCACGACGCCTGACCAGCAGGACGTCGAGCTCCACGAAACCAACACACCAACCGCCGCCATAGGCGAAGTCGGGATACGGAGTTCCAGCAGCGATGCAAAAATTCTCCAGTGCCTCTTCTCTGCCATGATGCCCGGCGTCTCGATGCCCACAAGGGACGTGGAGGAGGAAGAGGCACCCAAAGGAGGATCACCAATGCCAAACAGAACCATCAACATCAGATACATCACTGCAGACTCTGGAGTGTCGCTCCGCAGCATCGCGATTCCCTGCGTCACGGTGCTGGTCACCAGGGAGCACAGAGACACCTGGGGACAGAGCTCCCCACAGGACAGCTCTCTATATGGCTCTGTTACGGCACCCTCAGCAGGACCAACATCGGGGACCTGGCACCAGAGGACGTCGGCCAAAGTGAAGCAATGGGGGGAGCATTATGGGGTTTCACAGCACTTCATCGGGGCCCTCTCCTTCCCCTCGCCAACTCCTACATAATGCCGACGTCCACACCACAGCAGCAGCAAAGAGGAGTCAGAGGAGGAGGGGCTCACTGCCGCTCTCCGTCGCTCCAAGCGGCCGCTCCACCTGATCCACCCAGCATGCATCATATGTGGTGGGAACACCCTGCGTCTACACATGCACGACACAGGATGTCAGCCTCGCCAGTTTCAGAACCCTGACACCCAGCAGCAGCCAGAGTCAGCTCCCAGATGCACGGGCTTCATGCACTAAGGCTACGCCGCAAGCTGAAGTCACCAACCACCTTTTGCACCTAACAACGTGATGGGATACATGGACTGCACAGTCAAGTGGTCATCATAAGAGGGGTCGTTTTATGTGAACCATGCATCAACAAGCTCCTTGTGTCCACTCTGACCGCCACAGTCACAACAACTACACCAGCTACACCGGGCTGCACCAACCATATCAGGCCAAGGGTGCATAGTGCAGGTTGACAAGAACGGAACTTGCCCCTTCTTGCAGACAAGGATTGTGTGACTCAAGATACCGTCATACTCATTTAATACAAGTGATAACACTTTTAATAAATGGGTAGGCGATCCGAAACGGTGTTTACCCCAAAGCCGTAGCCGTTGGGTGCACTGACAATTGGTCGTTGCATCATGGCATCTCGCGCAGCGACCTATGATGTGATGCACAACCAAGTGGCACCGAACTGTCTTGTAGGCCGAAACTGAAGTGATAAGTGCCCCAAAGTATCACCCATTAATGTGCAGCATTTTTACAAACACATTAAACACCATCAATACATTCACAGCTACAGTCAGGTGTGTGTTTTATTGTATTGAGAGGATTTTAGCATGGCATTCTACACCCCTTTCCCCAGGTGGACTTGTCCAACCCTTCAGGAGACAGCCACCTGGGAACACTGTAGCCAGTGAAATTGAGACATGTTACAGGTAGTGAAATGCAAACATTTTTTACAAGAAATGTAATATTGTATTTAATGTGTGTTTATAAAAGGTCGATTATATTTTCAAAAAGGGAGAATTCCTATAAAGGCCTCCATCCTCGTAACATGTTTTTAGTGCAGTGACATGCACTGTCATATTCACAACTTCAATCTTAATAGACAGTTGTTACTAAATGGGGGTGTCACCAATATGTTCATCTAATTTATACAGTTTTTCACCATTGCAATCATATCACACAGTGCTCATGTTATGTCTCATCATTCGCCATTTGACTTCGGTTCTCGTCACTCGTGACAGAAACCGAGGCCACTCTGCCAGTTCGTCTCAGCACTCGGACCAGGTCGGCGGCATTGGTCATCGGTACCATTATTTAAGCTGTAATCACTTCACTGCAATATTAAATTAATTAACAGGAACATTTATTATATTTATTTTAAGTACCGAGGGGGACAGCTACCCGCCCCCTTACAAGAGACCTAAACGCTATCGCATATAACATTATCCCACGTTTATTTCACGCAGAGGTCACTGGCAGGCTGTAAGTGCTGGGTCAATTTTCATGTATTATTCACCTGTAAGCAAGCACAGTGAATAAACTACTTTACAAATGTAAATGTGTGTCGGATAAATTATTGGTTACTACACTCTTTGTAGCATCACCCACAATTTCATAGCATATTTCAGGTGTACAAGATGGCCTACAGTATCGCCATAAGGTATCAATAGTGCAACAGTAAGTACGTGACAACATCAACAAACTGACGGAGGACATCCAGAGCCTCCTGGGCTGTCGACCGAACGACCCTTATCATTAACTCTCCACTGGGTTATGGCATCAGGCAATCCAACACTCAACCAGCCCTGGGTAACCTCGACCACGTCAAGCTCTATGGCGCCAAAGCCATATGTTGTATGCTACCTTGTTGCTGCTCTGGATGCAGTGCTATTGTCGGCCACATCTATCGCATGAGTGGTACGCTGGAGTGTGTTATGTAACGTCACTGCAGGCCGGACAGATCTGCGCTGTCTTGCACCATGGTTGTCTGTGAGCGGCGAGGAAAGGGTGAGCGGGCTGCATTGCTGTCTTTGCTGTCACCATCACTTATTCTGCTGATGCCTCACCTGTACCGATGCTGCTGGTAGCTACCTGGGTTGGCGAAGACCAACGGGGGTTGCTTATCATGCAGTGTCTGCTCGGTTGAGGGTGGCATCCCTGCTGTAGTGCTTTCCTGGTGCATCACCCCCTTGTCTGTGTTGGACACCACCAGATACTGCCCTGATGCCATAGACTATGCATCAGGACGCCCAAGGACTTCACCTGGAGCTGATGTGGTGAGAGGGTGTGATACCCTGTCGAGGTGGGCCCCACAATGCCGCTGTTTCTCCCTCTGGCTGCACTGCAGTGTTTGTGGTAGCGCCTTTGTGGGAACAGCGACACCTGGTGGTGCAATGCCATCGGTGGTGAGGCTCTCGTCTCAACTATCCCTGGTAGGTGCCTGGGTGCCAGGCATCGTCGGGCTGGAGAGCTTATGCAACAGTCCATAAGTGGATGATCCCTCTGCTGGCTCTGCTGATGTGCTGGTTCTGTTGAGGTCGTTGTTGGGCATACCACCATGGACCACCTCGTTGCCAAAGGCGGCATCGACGTCGATGTCAGAGGCAGTATCGAAGTCGGTGTCAGCTGGTGTGAGGCAGGGTCGTCCCTGTGGATCTTGGTTCTCCATCTTCGGCTGAAGCGGACAATGTATGTGGTTGCCCTAGTGTTTACAAGATCTTGTACTGCTTGCTTCACTTTGCTGCAAAACCCACACAGAAGTACTTGCAGGCTGCTTATTGTGGGTGCACACGGATGTGATATAATTGCCTTGGCCAGAGACGAGGTGTTGGTCAGCTAGTGGTTGGCCGCACTTGCGCGATATAACCATGCTAATGAGCACACACTTTCTCGTGCTTCCTTTCACACAGTTCATGCTAGGTATCGCTGTTCACTGGGTCGCTGCTACCAACTACTCGCAGACAGTTGAAGTCGCCAAGCAAAGTGAGGCTGTGGCCTAACAGGATGTCCGCTGGTGACTTGCCAGTGGTGGCATAAACATTCCAGCCGAGGGTGAAAAGAGCAGGAGGCAGGTGTTCAGCCCAGTCGGTGTGCTGCTCCCCCACACAGAGATGCAACTGTATCTTCAGGTCCTGGTTATAGTGCTCTGTGGAGTTCGTGCATGGATGATAAATCGTAGTCATTAGGTGCCACACCCCCAAACATGTGCACAATTATTTCTGGCCTTTTAATTGGGTGCTATTGACTGTTAGTAAGTTATGTGGGTAACCCCATCTTGGGAAATATCAGTTTGTAACACTTTTGCCACAATCGTCGTTTATACACTGCTGACAGGATAGGCCTCAACCCATCGCGAGAAGTTGACAGTTACAACTACTATGAAACATATCTACCCACAGATGTTCTGGGGTATGGCCCCATGAGGTCGAAGGAAACTGTCTCAAAAGGTTTCGTGGGTTCATGTACCTGCTGTTTGTTTACCCGGTCAGTTCGCAGCGACTTAAACTGGTACCCGTGTAATTTTTTGGTTAGTTTGGGTCAGAAAAAGTGTTCGTGCACATTATTTATAGTTTTTTCTGCCCTGGTTGGCCTGATGCATTACTATCATGTGTGTGTCCTGTAAGACTTGCACTCTCATGTTGGGGGAACAAATAACAACTATAAATTGTGATTGGTTGGTGAACATATTTCTAGTTAACTACGAACTATAAACCAACACTCGATGGTTTGCATACAACAATGGTTGTGGTATTTGTGGGTGAGTGTGCACTCGAGCTCTGTGTTTACGACATTTTGATATAGCTCGCGCACAGTGAGGTCGTTGTTGGTAGCACTGATTAGCTCTAGGCTTACCTTTCTTACTGGCTCCCACTTGGTTAAAGGCAGGATCTCCTCCCATTCAGAATCGTCCTGCACCATGAAGTCGGTGCTTGGCGACCTTGACAATATGTCAACAAGTTGGTTTTCTCTGCTCTGGACATACTCCACGATGGAGTAGTACACATGAAGGAGCTGTGCTCAATGAGTCTGCTTTCTACATGCCTCGCGCATTTTGTGGAGCCAGACTGAGCATCTACTTTCGGTGTGAAGTATGAAGCATTGGTGGTCCAAGTACGCACTGTACTTCTTGATGGACCATAACACTGTAAGGGATTCATGTTCGTTGATTTGGATCCACACTCAGTAGGCCCGAACTTTGGTACTGGCATTGTCAAGGATGTGACGTTCACCATTGTCAATGCACTGATACAGCACTGCACCGGGTCCTTCCTGGCTGGCATTCATCTGCAGGTAGAGTTGCTTTGTGGGATCGTACCTCTCCTAGGTAGGGCATGCTCCGAAACACACCTTGATTTGCTGGAACACGTTGTCGGTGGTTCTGTCACACTGAAATCGCCGCTGTGTTGACAGTAAGTTGATGAGTCATGTGATGATGACAGCAAAGTCCAGGAAGTGCTCCCAGAGTCAGTTTATGAGTCCTGAGAACTTCTAAAATTGCTTGCACGTACATGGTGGTTGGTATTCGCCAATCAGCCACAGGTGTTGGGTGTTAGGCTTTGTAAATGTGTTATACTATCTTACGTCCATCATGGGAAATACGTTGTTGAAGACTTTGCCCATTGATGGCAACCAGAGGAATCATTTAACTCCACGATGCTGGTGCTTGGTGGTTTTGGCAAAGGCTGGAGCTATACTGAGCTAGCGGCGATTCCTTCCACTTAGTGTAGGCTGGGGCGACTCAGGGGGTCGCTTTTGAATCACATTGGACGAAGATCAACTTCCATTTCGAGGATGTTTTCCAGTTTTAGGGAGGACAGTAGTTGCGGAATCTTCGCTATAAATGCCCCGGCAAACTAAGCAATTACAGACAGAAGGGGGGAGGCAATGCTAAGATGTTGGTCTCACTTCGAGACATGTAAATTTGGGAATGAAGGATTTGTTGGGGAATTTGCCCCAGTTAAATAATTTTATATATTTATGTAACTATATATTTATTTTAACAGCACCTTTTTATTATAACCCCATAAATTTTATGATGTTTCAAAGTAATTTGGGGATTATAATAGTTAAATGTTTTAATGTAATATTTACATACATTTTGCAAAGGCAATTATTTGAAAACTGTCTGTATTTTTCTTGGGCAGAGGGAGAAAAAATGAGAAGTGCCTGGAAATTAAAATCAAAAAGGGATTTTTTTTCTCTTTCTGCAGTCACCCTCTTGAGCTAACTATCAAGTACTGTTATTGATTCAATTTTTCCATCATTTTTATTCACCTCTGATTTATGTGCATATTGAATTACATGGTTGTAGAGTTGTGGGCGAGTTTTGTACGCATGACAGAGTGGTCTGGTGGTCACTTAGGACACTCTGTTGCATATATATATATATATATATATGTATATTCTCTGAGCCACTCTGTTAATCATAGCTGTCCTGATTGGATGTTTATGTTGGGTGCTGTACAGGCCAACTAAAAATTTCTTTTTAAACTTCAAAATTCAACTTGTAGACCTTTCGTAAGCAAAACCTTCATCTAGAGATGTATGCTACAGGTGGTATATATACTGCTTGGGGGCAACAATTGTCCAAGGAGTCCTTACAGGTTCTACTAAAACATTTGGGTTTTGCGTTTGCATCGGAGGATAGCATCAAAGTTTTGAGGCAACAAGTTAGAGGGCTTGAGCGTAAAGATGGCGTGAGTGCTGATGATAATGGTGAGTCCTTTCAAATTTTTTAAATCCTCAAAGATTTCCTACCTATTTTGGCTCAGAAAATTCCTATAGTCAGTGTTGTGTGGTTGTATAATATAGTTAATTTGTTGATGAGTGGTAAGTAGTAATTTATATTTAAATGTATGTATTGTCGCTGTGTATTCTGTAGCATTACTTAGAGTACCTGTTAGTTTGCATGGGGTAGTCAGCCTGGCCATTTCGCGAAAGTGGGAATTTATAGGCTTTTGTGATGAACTGTTTAAGTTGGCATGGTCACTAGTAGCGATTGCCAAGTATAAAACAAAAATTTTAGAGCATAGTCAGTTAGTTGGCGAATCCTTGCAAGAGTTTGTACAGGAGGTAATACGCTGGGAAGCAATTTTGGGGTTGCCCAGTGATGAGGTGTATTTAATACAAATCATTTTTTTCAATTTGTTACCAGAGAATCACAAATATTTTGAATTTGTTAGCAAACCTGCCACACGACCCGTACATTTGCAGTTGGTCATTAAGGTGGAATTTACTATTGGGAACTGTATTCGTAAACGGGATGTAAAAGACGTAAAAGTTAAAATGGAGTGCAAATATCGTAAGCGCACTAATCATGCTAGCGACAAATTTTTTTTTTTAAAGATGGTTAATTTCGCAAGGTTAAGAGCAGGGAGTATGACCATGACACATGTTGCAAGTAGTGGCAAGGTCAAGACCGATTCCTCCAAAAAAAGAAAAGGCACACATATGGGTCTGGTGGATAAAACCAACATTGAAGCGACAGATGCAGTGAGCAGTAATGAAGGAGAGCTAGATCAGAGGAGTGGTCAAGTGGGCACATGCCATCCGATAATTTGTTTTTTTTTCCTTGGTAACGAAGGTCACATATAGAGGCACTGTGCATTTATGAAAAGGCCTTCTGGGGTTGGGAGGCGAATGTTGCACATTTAAATCAATGTTGTTTAATTTTATGCCTTTAGTGATCTGGAATATCACAGTTTCCGCATTTATCGATTTAGGCATATCGACGTCTCTGATGAGCCGGGATTTTTGTAATCGGCTGATGGGTGATAATCCTGTTGGTGCTATCCAAATATCGACCTGTTGTAAAACCGCATTCTCGATGTTGGATGGAGGTATTGTGAAGTCTAAGGCAGTTGTCACTGTTAAAATTGAAATTGCATCCTTTTAGCGGAAAGTTCAATTTAGAATTTTGGATACGTTGCCATATTCAGTAATTTTGGGGGTAGAGTTTTTGGCCAAGACACAGTGTTGTGTAGATGTACTTAATAGATATTTGAGATTTCTGTTTTCTCCGGAGGCTCCTGTTGTTTTAGATGCTAAGCCAATTTATGCCAGGGAAATACATACTGTCGAAAAGGAGGAAGCACAGTTGTGGGTAATACAGAATATGCAGGAAGAGTTTTCATGTTATTACAGGTACATTGGAGCATTGCAGTCAATAACCTGTAGTTTCAAAATTAAGAGATAATGAACCTTTTACTCCCTTGCCATATCGGGTACCTACTTCCAAGGTTCAGGCTTTAAACAGCATATCCATGAATTAAAAGAACAAGTTGTAGTGGATGACTCAGTTAGTAGTGTGCGAGCCTTTCCCTTTTCCTTCATAAAAAAACAGTGGGCAATATCGCTTAATATGTGATGACAGGAAAGTGAATGAAAATATTTATTTAGACCCCTATCCGGATCCAGGAATATAAATGGTGATTCAACATTTGGGTTCTGCTAAATATTTCACCATTTTTGATAGAATTCTGCATTTCTCCAGTGCGAGTTACATCAAAATTCCCACTAGCCGTTAGCGTTTTGCACTCCCTGGGGGTTGTTTCAGTGGACTAGACTCCATATAGGCATACATTCAGGATCTGAGGCGATGAGTAGGCTGTTATTTAATGTTTTAGATAAATTTATGAATGGTTTTGTTTTTACTTACATCGATGATGTGTGAATTTACAACAATACCTTTGAAGATCACATCAGCGACATTAAGCAATTGCTTCAAGCTTTGGGGGAAGTTGGGCTAACTATTAACCAAGATAATATTAGCTGTGGCGAGAAACATGTCAGATATTTAGGTTTCATAATTTCACAGGGAATGTTGCACACCGATCCGGAGAAAATTGAGGTGGTCGTAAACTTTTCGATGTCCAAAAATATTAAGGGTGTACAACGATTTCTGGGAATGGTATATTTTTATGGTAAATTCATTCAAGAATTTTTCAGAAATTCTGAACCGTTAAATATGCTGAAACGTAAAAATTTATAGTTCAAGTGGGGATCTGAAAAACAGGCTGCCTTCCAGATTCCTAAAGAAAAAATTACTAATCCTCTTGTGCTGCACTTGCCCGATTTTAACGAGAATTTTTTTGCATTGTGTTGCCACTTAACTAGCAGTTGGGACTGTCTTAATTCAGAAGAAAAATGGGTCCTTTGTGCCGGTAGCTTTTGCCAGTAAACTTTTAACCACTGCTGAACGAAAGTACACTGTTTTTGAAAAGGAGTGTTTGGCATGTATTTGGGGAATGGAACCTTTTCCGTGATTATTTAGAACACACTTCTTTCGCGCTGTACACGGACAATCAGGCTCTAAGTTGCCTTTTGTCTTCTAAAAAATCTACAGGATGGTAAGTCAGATGGCTTACTCATTTTGCCCATTTCAAGTATGAGATTCACCACATTAAGGGTACTGAGAATGTCATGGCAGAAACATTGTCACGTATGTTTAGTGATGAGGAATTTGACGTGGTGCAGATGGAATCAGCATGTATTGTAGTAGAAACCAGACCTGAGAATGGTATACAAAGTAAAGAAAATGGAGAGGTAACAGAAAGCAAAGAATAGATAAAGACTTTACAAAATTTCCCAAAAATATTTGTTAATCTTAAAGAACAGGCGAATGACCAGGAATGTCAGAACCTGAGGGCAGAAATTCAAAATAGGGTTTCTGGGTATGTCATATATAGAGGGTATTTAGGAGAATTTTACAGAAAGGGAAATTTAGAATTTTTGTTCCTGTGGGGTTGTGGCCTATGATTTATTGATGGTCACATGAGGAGAGTAAGACCATTACTCGAATTTTTGATGTATTTACGTTGACGGGCTGTCGTGGTCTCAGGAGCGGGGCGAAGTGAGGTTAGGTTTGTGGTACAAGTGTTGTAGCACTTTTAATGTTAGAAAATGGTGCCAGAGCATGAGATATTCATCCAGGGATGGGCCGATCTCCCTCATGGCTTCTTCTGAGATCACTCCGCCCGATGAGGCGATGTCATCGGTAAAGTTGTGAAGTCTTTCCTATGCCTACTTACCAGGGTGTAGGCCCCACATACACCTCTGATTATAATGCGAGACTGTTGAGTGTCCATATCACATGCCATAAACATCATAAAGCCATGATCGGGGGTGTATTGCACCAATGGATAGAAGACCAAATATTAGGTTATGTAGCTGTTAGATGGCCGATAGTGAAATAAAAACAAGATATTCCTTGTACTGATTTTACTTAGTGTTTATTCCCTCATACCAGGCATTTACATTGTTCCAGCATTAAGGCATGCTGGCAGCTGACACGGAAACAAAGAGGCACGTGGCCAATGAAAATAGTTACGTGATTTAAATCCGTGGCACATTTTGAGCTGGTGGGGCTGAGAGCGGCACTGCCCCTTAGCTAAGCAAAGAAATGAAATTAGATATGTTCCAGAATTAAATAAATAACTATTGATAAACTAAAGACGGGTACAAGATGTTGAAGAGCCCAGTGGTGCGCAGCGAGCATCCACTCTCTCAGTGCGTGCAGAACCAACTGGCTGAGCATGGCGTGCCCGCTAGGGACTTCTGCTCGAAAGCACGCCAAGTGCATCACGAAAATACACTGGCACATTTACTGGGAAAAAAAATATACCCAAAACAATTTCATAGCACTACAATACAAGAACACTTAACACCTTTAATTTGCGTGAGCAAATTTAGCATAAAAATAAACATATTTTAAATATACTATGGGCTGTCTCTCCCAGTCAGTTGCATGTACGTTAGGTTCGTTTACATTTCAGCATTTTTATTTCAATTAATGCAAAAATCACTAGCAACCTTGTTTATTGAAATATGAGGATGGCAGCAGGTGGCTCGTGCTGGACGAGTCTACTCTGACACCAGGGTTGTGGGTAACCATGCTCAAATATGTCATTTACATAGCCCATTTTTACTGTGGTGAAAAAATATGGAGTTTGTTTGTGGTACTGAAGCCCAAAAATTACTGGATACTTTACACACTCGCACCACATGCACAACAAATTCACGAGGATGTAAACAGTGAATGTAGGGGTTACATGAGGTGTTTTGTGAACACTGTAACCACTGTATCCGTCTCTCTGCATTCATTTACCCAGCGATATTCTGACTGGAAATGTCGTTTGGCAGTATTGGTTGGCCCGAATTATCAAGCCTCCAAAAGATCTCTCTTGTGGGCATGGAAGCGGAATGGTCACCTGACTCTGGCAGTACCCAGGTGGTCGCAGAGGGGTTGTGCACTCAGGTGCATGTCACCAGCATGCATAGGAGTCTTGGAGGGAGTGACCACCGTGTTCGGGCCGACTGCCCCAGGTAGAGGGCACATCGAAGGTGCACTAGTGTAGCAGGACGAACATGCTAAGAGAGTAGGAACGCAGCATGCACCCCTCTGTACCATACAATTTGTAGACATTTGTAAGACAATTTTGTGGCGATTATTTTTTTTGTTTGGATCTCCTAGAGTAGCTATAACTAACATTGTCAATTATTTCCTTCCAGTTAATTCAGAGACCTAATGTTCTCCTGTGGTGTTAAGGTGATTCAGACCTCGCTTTATTATATTAATCGTAATATAAAGATTGCCTTAAGAATTTTTCAGATGGATACTCAGAGTTGCTGGGATGAAATTCTCTATAGTCTTATTTTATGTTTTAATAATGTTATTAGTAATGCCACCAAGCATACTCCTGCTAAAATTTTCTTGGGAAGGAGGTTATTGCACATTCATTGATTAATGCTTGGGCTCTACGATCTTTCTGCTGGGAGACTGAACAATTATGATATAGTTAAGGTTTGGGAAAATGTATTCAAGAATCTTGCTGAGTATCATAAAAATATGGAATATCATATTAAAAGCCAACGTAAGGATGTGAGTTTAAACACAGGAGAGTTAATTTTGGCAAAAGCATATTTCTTTGAGTTAAAAGTCGTCTATTTTAGTGCTAAGCTAGCCCCTCAGTGGAGAGGTCCATTTAAGATCTGTTGATTTTTCGTGCCTGTGAAATTGTTAATAGAAGATCCACAATCTCCCAACAGACTATTTAAACTTCATGTCAGTAATGTTAAGAAACATTGTGGAAAAATATAATGTTAGTGGTTCCACAGATATATACATGCGTTTATATTTTTTTATATACAATATTATAGCTTGGTCTTCAGGATGTTATATCTCATCATTTCTTACTGTGCGATGTCTTAGAGTGTTTTTTTTTAAATCTGAGTGTCCCATGTGTATTTTTAAAATTATGTTTAAGATGTATGAAGGGTTAAATAACTCTATGGATAAGATTTAATTATCTAATAATTTTGTGAAAAGAGATTTGTGAGGTAACCCCATGAAAGTTCATAAGTTTGTATTGGAATTTTTGACTTGATTTCGTTTCTGCAATCTTCTCTTCTGTTGTGTTGAGGCCCTGATCTTGAAGGGTGGACCCTGGAAGCTTTTTTTTTCATCTGTAGTACTAGAGTGTTCCTGCCTGTAAGCTGGGTTCTGCTGTGAGGTCTGGCCACCCTTTTCTGTGGGACTTCTTAGCCTTCGGTTGCGGGTCACTGGTGTTCCTTCCGGAGGGTAGGATGTAACAGAGTTATGCTACCCCACTTCGATCATGGGCACTTACGTTGTTGAAGGTGTTGCCCGTTGACGGCAGCTCGAGGAAGCGTTAAACTCCGCAATGCTGGTGCTTGGTGGTTTTGGCGAACGCAAGAGCTATGCTGAGCTAGCTGCGTTTCCTTCCACCTAGCAGCGGCTGAGGTGACTGAGGAGGGAGCAAAAAAAAAGGGGGGGGGGGTCGCCTTGTGATATCAGCGCCACCTTTAAATTGGATTGGACGAAGATCGACTTCTGTATCGAAACTATTCTCCTCAGCTTTGGGGAGGACAACAGTTGCTGAATCTTCGCTATAAATGTCCTGGAAAACTAAGCGATGGCACACACTCGGCGGATGGTCACACTAAGAGGTTGGTCTCACTTCTAGACATGTAAATTTGGGAATGTAGGATTTATTGGGGAATTTGTGCCAGTTATGTAATTGTACATATTTATGTAACTATATATATTTTTTAATGGCACATTTATATTGTAACACCCTGAATTTTATAATACTTTATAGTAATTTGGGAATTATAATATTTAAATGTTTTAATTTAATATTTGCATACATTTTGTAAAGGCAATTATTTGAAAACTATTTGTATTTTTCTTGGGGCAGAGTAATAAAAAAGGAGAAGTGCCCGGAAATTAAAATCAAAAAGGGAAATTACTGTTATTGATACAGATTCTCCATCACTTTTATTTGCCTGCGATTTGTGTCCATCATGAATGACATGGTTGTCGAGTTGGGAGCGAGTTTTATACAAGTGACAGAGTGGTCTGGTGGTCACAAAAAACACTCTGTTGCAGCTTGTTGCCTTCTTCGTCAACAATGTGACCCAGGAAGTCGATGCTGGTCTTCCCGAGGTGACATTTGTCAGTAGTGAATGTGAGACTATTGATGGCTAACCTCTCGAGTATGAGTAACAGGAGATGTAAATGGTCCTCCGAATTCTCCGACCATATTACCACATCGTCTAAATAGGCGAGCATGAATTCGCCGATGAGGCCATCCAGCACCCGTACCATTATGGCCTGGAAAGTGGTGTGTGTGCACTTCAATCCAAATGGCTTGCCACAGAATTAAAAATGCCTGCCATCAGGGGCCATGAAAGCTGTCTTGCCATGGTCTTCGAGCTTGACTGGTACCTGCCAATAACGACTGTTGAGGTCGACGGATGACATGATTTCGGCTTACCCCAGCAAACTGAGGGTATCCCTAATGCTGATATATGGTGGCAACATGTTGCATATCGCCTGATTCACTAGCCCAGGGGTGGCCAACTTGATTAGTCCCAAGATCTACTGTTTACTGACGAAACCCTGTGCGATCTACCAATTACATTCTTCTTGAAATTTTAAATGAAACAGTATAGATCAGTAAACAATTATCTAGTATTTTAATTTTTTTAAGAGGGAAAACATAAAACTGAAAATTATTCTTAGTAACTACTTATTTATATTAGTGTGAGCATTGCGTCTGATCATCTTCCGCTAGATTAGCAAAATCAGACTTGTAGTTGGGAATTGCCAAACTTAAAGAATACAATGTATGAGCGTCTGTCAAGCGAGAACGGTGCTTATTTTTGTTTGTTTTAAGTAGGAAAATGCTGATTCACATAAATATGTTGATCATAATACATATAATAATAAAAGTAGAAATATCCTACAACTAAATGTGAATTAAACTTATCTTCGTAATGATGTCACAAAGTTAGCGATTGAACATTATATTTAAGTTTTTATTTATTTACGCTTTTGGAAGGTACCAACTTACTAGGTGGTAATTCGCTTGATCCACCAAGTAAAATAATAATTGTTTTATAATACACTGCAAAAATCAGCGGATAATATATTTAACTAGGTATATTATTAAGGGGTTCATTTGAAATAGTAACAATATCGAAAATATTATCTTACTTTATTTGATGAACCTTCAGAAGCATTTCTTTCTTGATTTGATGTTCATTCAGTGTTTCACTTCAACCACTTATCCATAGCATATGAGGCGCAATGCAGTGTCTAATCGTGATTTACATAGGTAGTTGTTGACGACGTAACTCCGCTAGTCCCTGTCGTCCACCCCGCCTCCGCGTTCCACACGCTTCCCGCCTATTGTCCATCGCGTGCCGAAAACAAAAGAGAGCTACTGCATGGAAGAGAGGATAAATAATGTGATGGAAAGGCGATTGAAAAATGATACAGGATGATACGCGCAGCAATTGGTGATTACGTTGCGCAGTCTGTTCTACGTATTTGTTTTTTTTTTGCCTTGCCACGATCGACTGGACTAATTGCCGCGATCGACCAGTCGATCGCGATCGACCAGTTGGCCACCCCTGCACTAGCCGAAAGTCCTCACAAAATCTCCACATGCTGTCTTTCTTGGGTGCTAGTGTTATTTTGGTATTACATGCACTGTTTGTTGGTTCGACACTGTCCCTTAACATCTCGTGGATCTTTTGTTTAAAGATTTTAGCCTGGTGTGGTAAATAGCTGTGTGGCGGGGTGTTGATAGATCGCTTTTGCGATAAGGGTATTGCGTTTTCAGCTACTGTGGTCTGGCGGAGTGTGTCGTGCACAGCAAACACATCCCATTGTTCATTGAGGAGACTTTGGTAAGCTGCCTAGTGTTCTGGCGGAATATTGTTGTTGAACTCTGCAAATTAAACGGCTGGTACTGCATTAGCTGCCATTCAAGAGTGTAAACAGGGCATCGATGCTTCAGGCCGAAATGAATACGACAAGCCACAGGTTCTACACTCGTGTTTTTTTTTGTGTGAGCAATGGTACACCAAGGATGGCATCTTCCCTAATATCTGGTGTAACTATTGTGGTTGTGATAGTTTAAAAATCACAGATACAGTCTCTCACTGATGCTTGACCTAGTGCAGTACTGGTATGCTGGTTTGTTGCCAAGCGAATTACGAGAACAGATGGAGGAATCTCTTTTCGGTTCACAAAACTATTGCCGAACATGCAATCCCACTGGAACACGACCGCCTGCTTTTCGCAGAACCACGCAGCTACGAACCACAACAGTGTGTTATTATCAAAGAACAGATTAAGGAGATGTTAGCCGAAGGTGTCATCAAGCTCACACACCGCAAATACAACAGCACAATCATGTTAGCGCCGAAGAAAGATGGAACATGGCGCTTTTGTGTGGACTTTCGCCCCCTTAATTTGATTACACAAAGCGCACCAATACCATACATCAGTGTGAAGGATGCATTACACACACTAGGAAAGGCGAAGTGGCTACTGGCAGGTCCCAATTAAGCCAGAAGACCGCCACAAGACAGCGTTCACTACCCCTGATGGGCAACGCTTCCAGTTCTGTGCCATGCTTCTGGCATAAAATGCACACCCGCCACCTTCCAGGCGATGATGGTGCAAGTTCTTGACAGATATGTAGGGGATTTTACCCTCGCATACCTTGACGATGTAATCTGGTCTGAGAACTGGGAAAACCATGTGAAACACTTGTCATTGGTGCTAGAGCGCGTAGCGATAAACAAGTTAATGTGTGCAAACAGGAAGTGCCACATAGGGTAACCATGCATTCAGTTCCTTGGTCACCTAGTGGACGAACACGGCAGTAGGCCAACAACGGAACAGTTGTCACTCATTGACCAACATGAGGCACCCAGGACATGCAAACAGTTCAGGAGTTCTTCTGGTTGGTAAACTGGCTGTGGGAAAACATTAGGGACTTCGTAACGATAACGACACCCCTAACAGACATTCTGTCCCCGAACCGTAAGTTCCAGTGGAACAACGAACACGAAAGCTGCTTTCAGGAACTGATGCACAGATTCAGGCAGTGTACAACACTCGCACGTTACGACCCCAGTAGGCACCTATACCTACAATTCCCGAAAATCACGTTAACTTATTGCAGTTAAGTGTTCAGAACCAAGTATGAAAGTCCACCGCGATGCGACGTACGTGCAGCACCTAAGACCCATGGAATCAGCCTGCTGGAGTATGGCACGAGCGAACGGCGTCCTTGCCGAGAGCTCGCTCCACTCTGCGAGGTAATTTATTTAACTGACCTCATTAACTTAGAGCTTGAAACATATACACATAATACACTGAAATGTTATGAGTGAGTTTTCTTAATCCTTTAGAGAGTTAAGAGTTCTTAATTAAGCACTAATTTAAATGCAAAACATGATTATGTGGTGCTATGCAGAGCATGTTGGAAATTTAGGTCTGTTAAGTTTGGTGGCACTCATGATCGGAATGGTCAAGTTTAAAGAAATAATAAATATTTCCCACTTCACTAATTGGCTTGATTAAACACAATTTCACTCGGAAAACTATATAGAACACTTAAAATACCCTAGCCTTACTACTCTACACCTAATTAAATATGCTTTTGGCATGCATTTATTCTGCGATTACTTCGCAATCCCCTAAGGGCGAATTTCACGAACATTTGCCCGTGGGCGATATTCTAACACTATTTACTACACATTCTAACACTTGATTCCTCAGATCTCTCTAGGGACACCACAGGCACTCTTTGGATCACGCAGTGCGGACACGCATCGGGACACACGACGTGCGTGTTCTGCTGGCCGCACTGGTGCGGTGACTGTGGGCCGATGACGTGATGACAGTGGCCGTGCCAGACCACGCAGGAGTGGTTCACGTCACATTGACCCTTTGGAAATTAAATGGGTATGCTTTTAAATGTACCCGCTTGTGTGAAACCATGATGGGTCTCAGACTGTATGCCTGCAAAGATGGAATCGTCATGAGCGACCTAATGATGTCCAGCTTTAAACTAAACGATTGCATGTGCAAGGCCGATATTATATTGGGGAGTTTAGAATCTCGATCACACCTACCGAGATGTTTCCCCTCCACCTACTTTAATTTCCTGACGAATTTTCACAAAATTCAAAATAAGAATAATCTCTCATAAATGTACATATTTACATTTTTGTTATTATTATTGATAGCGGGGATGATCATTGTCACAATAAATTTTTGCTTGGAGATGCGATATTTTATACCGGAAATTTGCAAGAGGAATGATAGCGAATTTCCCATTAAATTTCGAATATTATTTTCCATGATTGCTGTGTATCTTAGTAAACAATCGATTTTCATATATACACAATCACATTTTCCAAATGCTAAATCGGCAATTCGAAACCAAAATGTTTATGTAAGTGAGAAGAAACTATTCTGATATTAGCACTATTCAATTCGCCAGCCGTGATCGCGGAGATAGAGGCCTCTTCGACAGCGAAGCTCCAATATGTGCATATGCATCGTTATCTCCCTACAAGAACATATGGTTCTACAGAGATAATAAATGGTCCTACCTTTTTTTCCAACACATACTCATTCACGAACTGGGTGACCTGTGTTGGGTTTATACGACAATAAGAGAAAGGATAGCATTATGTTTGATCCTACAAAACACGAGAAATCTACGATATTTTATGTGTACAACATTGTTTCGATGTATCCGTTTAAAAAAAAATTAAATTAAATAAAAATAAATATAATACATGAGTTTGTTCCTTTGTCATAATTTTTTTAGTGGTGGTTTTAACAAAGAGAGAGGGGGGAGGGAGAGTACTATGTATATGCGGCTAAATCTCCAGTGGATATCAAAATGCAAAAACCCGCGATTAACAGTACATCTGCAGAGACTGTGCACTCTTGCCAATGAGAAAAAAAAAATGGATTGGGCGCTGGACTTGAGAAATTAATATCTCTTGTACAACAACCATTAAATAGTTTTTATTTTGGATATATAATATAATGTATGGTTCAAAGCAAAAGATGTTGCCGGATTACTGGGATGTGCAAACAACAGGAAAGCTATTGCGGATCATGTGAAAGAGAAACACAAAAAATTTCAGCGAATTGGCAACAAATGCAACTTCATTTGTAGATGTGAACGAGCAACCACATATAATCTTTATCAACTAACTGGGTCATTACCGAATGATCATGTATTACAAAATGCCTTTATGGAAATTTTTTTAGTAGTATATGAAGAAGTCCTTCCATACATTCGCGAATGTAGACAGCACAGTTTTCAGAACCACATCAAGTATTTGACAAAACAACTCCATGAAAGAACAGATGCGGAAATTATGAAGAGACGATTACTGGCTCGAGCTGCAAAAGAGGGTGTCGTAACCAATATCACCGGAGAGGGAATAAATGACAACCTGAAACCAAATTTCTTAATATTGAAACTGAACGAAGAAAATTTCGATTTTGTGTATTACATAATTTACGTGCAAAGAAGAAACTTGAAAAGGTAACTCAACTTGCTTCGATAGAAATAACCCGACCACTAGGAATTGCTGCATTTCGAATATAATCCACAGTCCATAAATATGTATAGTTGTGTCAAGGTTGCACTGAACACACTACATAAATTTTTAAGAATTACTTCATGATCAAAATATTCAATTTACGGAAATTAAATGTTGATGCAAATCTGTAATATTGAGAATTAAAGTGTATATGCGTATTTGTTTTTTTTTTGTAAAAAAATTAATTAATTAATCTGCACCCGGGCGACCATGGGGGTGGAGTTGGAGGTCTTGGTTGATGTTGATGGGGCCGTGATGCAAACTAAATATTTCATGGATTATTGCGAAAATGCAACATATGCAAAAAGTATTTTAACATCGTATTGATAGACTTCGCTCTTCTCTGTAGGATTAAACACCAAGGTAACCCCTTCGTCATTATTTTCAAGTTTTAAACGAGTTGAAAAACTCAGATCGATGTAAAACAAGTTGGTCACCTCGCGAATCACCATGTTGAATATAACAGTACTGAAAGTGGGCAAATCCATAAATATTTGTGGAGGTAATTTATACGAATTTTTAAACTACAATATCAGACTGGTATGAAAACTGCCCAATTTTAAAATAATTGTAATCTGCCAGATTTTTTTCACACACAAAATTTGTAATGTATAACTGAAATGGGTAATCATAATTTTTTTGTCACAATAAAATTTAAAATGAAAAAATATATGCATTTTGTTAGTAATTTTATTTATTTTACAAACATTTTTACAATTACATAGATTTAGTTATGGATACAAAAAAAATATTTATTTACACAACAATATTATTCCTTCTATACAAAAGAGTTTTTGTTTCGAGACTCGAGTTTTCTTGTAAGACATTTCCAAATAAAGTCTGTGTTTGCCAGATCACATCTTTGCTGATGCGCCTTTGGATTTTGAAAGCTGTAAGTTTCAGATACGATGGGAAATTTTCGCGTAGCTATTACGAAATTCTCGACGTGCACTCCCAACTTCATTAAATATTGAATTTTTTGAGTACCTGTAATGCCGATGTGTCGGATCCAACTTTCTTGTACGATTCTGCTAATTGTTTCAATGTTCAATATCGGATATTAATAATGGGAATTGCATGGAATGTTCCAAGGTATGCCATGTATTTTTTGTAGAGATACAAATTTTGCCCATGATCGCCCGACATGCTTATACATAGGTGCGAAAACGGAATCGGTCTTTGAACGTGAGCCATGTAAATGCTGTTTACTGTAGCCCACCGAAATTCTAGAGGAACATTTTCACCAGAATAAACATCAAACTGAATATTGACGACCATCGTTTTATCCAGTTCCAAGTCCAATTCGTCCATGCACGATAGTGTTGTGTGGTTCACTTGCGGAATTTCTTTCAAAGTCGTCGCTTGATTGAATTTTTCAAGAAATTCTGGCGATGACGAAACCATGTTATCTTTGTTACAGCAGCCCATCTCGTTGCAGTCATCAGCCCACTCCAAGGACGATTGTGATTGTTCGATATCCATTTTGATATTGTGAAATGAGTTTGTGTCGTTCTTATGTATGTATATGAGCAAGTAGAAGAAAATAACAATTAAAAAAAGAAAATTAAAACTATAATGTTTTTTTATTAAAAAATTATTTATAGTGCTCTTCCCCTTTTCTTTTAATTTCTCGAGTACCAAATCCCAAATCAATCGAATTGCGGATAAGAAACATTCCCAATTGGTTCGCTTTTTACTGTTCAAAGCTTCCGTGTGACAAAATATAATTTTCTCTATAGGCACTCTCATTTTTCTCTGCAAATAATCTGCATGTACTTTATTTGCCACAAAAATATGTTTGATCCAAGTATCGTTCAAGATCGAATAAACCTTGTTGAGTTTGATCTCTCTAGTTGAATGAATCGGCAATGTCCTGAAGAATCCCATCCGCCTTCAAATACAAATTGGGATTTGGAGAACGGTAGACATATTCTTTGTTAAGTGTATGTATGGAACAGGTCTAGTTATGTAATAAATATTTGTGCCTCACTGTGTAGCATATCTAATCTCGAATGGAATTTTTTTTCCCCATTATATGTGACAAATTTAAAATCGGCAACTAAAATTCTGGCCAGATTGACATATGGTGTTACTGCAGTCGCCTTTTCCTTCTCGAAGTAATGTTTTCATTTTCTCCATTATAGTCACTTGACACGTGGCATGTCCCTCCTCCCTTAGACTGTTTGTACCACTACACCAGCGCAGCTTCGACGTCTCTACTGGGGACAGTCGGCCAGAACGTGGCTGTCATACCCTCCACGACTCCTACACTGACTACATGCACCAGAGTGCACCAACCCTTTGCTACCACCTGGATACTACCGGAGTCAAATGACCATACTGCTTTCATGCCCTCAAGAGACAGATTTTGAGGGTGTGATAGCTCGGGCCGATCAATACCGCCAAGAGACGTCCCCAGTAAGTATACCGCCAGAGAAATGAATGCAGTGAGGGGGCTGCAGTGGTTATAGTGTTCACAAAATCCATTGTGTGCCCTCCTTCATTCCCTGTTCACATCCCCGTGCATGTGTTGTGCGTGAAGTGTGAGAGTGCAAATTATCCAGAAAAATATAGGCGTTATGGTGACCTTAACAAGCCACGTGTTTGTGTGTTACAGTGAAAAGCGGCCTTGCTAAATACATATTCGAGCATATTTACCCACAACTCTCCTGGGGTCAAAGTGGATTCGTCCACCGTGAGCCACGTGTTGTCACCCTAAAATGCATACAAATAAGGGTGCGAGTGATTGTTCTATTATGTAACTATAAAGTATAATGTGTAAACAAACGTGATACAAATTCAACAGACTGGGAGAGACAGTCCCGAGGCATAATACAAACATGTTGAATATACTTTTTAGTGTGAATAAAATTTATTCTTGTGCTTAATTTGCCGATGCAAATTAATATGGAATACTGCTTATGTCTTTTAGTGCCATGTAAATGTAATTGTACATGTTTTTTTATCAATCAAAGTGCCAGTGTATTTTTGCATTGCAACTGGCGTGCTTTCGAGCAGAGGTCCTTAGTGGGCTCTGCCATGCTCATTCAGTTGGTTCTTCATGCGCTGAGGAAGTGGATGAATACCAACCTCCCCATGGCACTACAACTTCTTGCACCGAGTATAAGTATATAATTAGTAATGCAATTTTATCTGGAACTAAATTTATTTAATTTGTTTGCATTGCCTGGGGGCCGGACCACTTTTAGCCCTGCCATCTCGAATCGTGTGGGGGTTTAATTATCGTAGTTTTTACATTGGCCCTGTGTCATTTTTATGTATCAGCTGCTAGCGTGCCTTAATACTAGGCTCTTTTAAGTGCCTATCAAGAGGGCCAAATAGTGAGCAAAGTCAGTGCAGATGACTCATTGTTTTATTTTACTATCGGTCGCTTCGCGGTCGCATAACCTATCATTGGGGTCTTCTACCCACTTGTGCACCGTTCCTAGAAATTATGCATTCGTTGTGTTTTTGGAGTGTGAGATGGCCGCTTAACAGTGTCACATAATAAATACAGGTGTATCAGGGGGTATATACCTTCGTATGTGGGCATAGGCAGGATAGTACGACATTATCGATGACATCACCTCATCGCAGGGTGAGCTCAGGAGGAGCCACATGGGCGAACGGCCCATCCTTGGATGAGTATCTCATGCTCTAGCACCTACTTTTGCTATACAAGTACCACAACACCTCTTATCGTAAATCTTACCTTCCTTCTCTCCGTTCCTGGGACCACAACTGCCTGTCACAATGGAAGATCTCGAACACTGAGATTCAGTCAAATAGCATCATCATCCTTCTCCACCTCTCTGTCGATGACACTATCGTTGCTGCTGCCCTGTATTTTCCTTATTGAACTAAACTCTCGCTTCTCCTTTACATCTTTATCCGAATGTAATTGTCCCTCTTCGTCATCGTCCATCGAAGGATGCCAATTCCTTTTGCCAAAACTCGAGTAATTGGATTCAGTCAAACAGCTGTCATTATCACCATCGCCCATTTGATAATGATACTGCTGCTGCTGTAAAGGTTCGATTTGAAGTGATTTCAACTCACCACAAGGGGGCTGCTGTTGCTGCTGTTGTTTGGATTCGAGTTGAAGTGATTCCAACTAAATGGCCCGGGGGGGGGGGNGGGATCTAGTTGAAGAGATTCCAACTCACTGTAGAGGGATGCGGCTGTTGTTGCTGTTCGGGTTCTAGTTGAAGATATTCCAACTCATTGCATTTTAGGCAATTATTCAAGTGCAAGCATCTTGTCGAAATACTTTTTATTATAATCGATATGGTCGAGCCCGAGCAAAGTTTCTAAATCTAAAGATTTATCAAAATCTAATTGACTCAATATCTCGAGAGTCTGAAAAATACCGAGTTTTCATCTTCTTCTTCTATATCCAAAGAATAAATATTCAATTAATTACCACTGGAGAGAGTCCAAGTCGCTATTACTTGCAAAAAGTTTCCTTGTGTACCTTATTATGCAAAACCAAACTAATCGCGGTCGCAACAACTCCACGACTAGTAGATTTGCAATTCTCAGCAAATATATATAGGTGATTCACAGCACCCGAAACCCCCCTTTTCCACGGCAACAACATGACACCGGGGGTTTACGAAAAATAATCTGATAACTATACCCTATATGATTCATCGACTGGTAGTAATTCCATTCCCCTGAACATACCGGAAGTAGGAGTACAAGGGGTGAGCTTTGAAATTACAAATGGGAACAGGTATTGTACATATATGGTATCGTTGGATAGATCGTCTATAAGGAAACAACATTTACTGAGACAGTTGTTCTCTGATGTGCATAGTTTACACACAATAAAATAAATCATGTAACCATATGGTTTGTGAGGTGCGTAGTTTACACACAATGAAACTGAACGAAAACAGTTTTTATTCTTACTAAAATCAAATGGAAATCAACGAAACATGTTTTTTGGGCAAGGATACCTACTTTACATACAATCAAAAGGACGTCGGGTGTACTGTAAATATCATCGCGGTTGCTCGGCGCACCTAAGCACAGCTGAGAGATCCACATGCTGCTCTTATTCTGTCTTTAATGTCTTCCCTCATTGTTGGATGCATGCCATAGACAATGTCTTTAATTCTCCCTCAATAAAAATAAGTCATTTGAGGACAAGTATGGAGAATGTGGTAGCCAAGCTACAGGACACATTCGTCAAATCCACCATATTGGGAATAACCTGCCATCAACAAGCCGAGCTCTGAGTGAAAATTGAGCAGAACACCCATCCTGTTGACGCCCCAGTGTTAATTTCAGAGGGAGAGGGACATCTTCGATCAGCTGATACAAACTATTCTCTAGGAAGTCGGAACACGTTGCAGCATTCAATTACCCATAAAAAAAATATGTTTCTATGACACGGTGACCGAGATGGCCACACCAAGTCCACTTTACGGAGCTAATGTGGGTTGACTGCAGGCTAGTAATGAGCATTATGTTGTTAACATTACCATTACTCTTGAATATGACCTCATCAGTCCTTTAAAAATTTTGCGATGGAAAGTACGGACCTTGCTCATCAGAGCAGAAATCAGTGCACTTAGGAAAGTCATTATTCCCAAGTTCTTGATGCAGCTGTACATGGCACAGATGTAAACGATTAGAAGCGAGGATTCTCCACACTGTACTTTGAGACAAACTTTAGTCGCGGGCAATCCTCTGTGTAGAATCATGAGGATTAACTACCATTGCAGCAAATTCATCAACAGCCCTCTTGTCTCTCATAGGTCGTCTGATGCGATGACGTTTGTTGCATGTCGGTTACCGTAGCCCGGTTGTGCGCACACGATATGCAAAATGCTGGTAGACATTGTATGAGTGATGGACATGCTGTCGGTATCTCTCTGCGTACAAACGGGCAGCAGATCTGGAGTGCCGACGACATTCCCCTAGTATCGTCAGCATGTCAAACGCTTCTTCGTTTGAAAATGGCATTCCATTCAGAAAGTAACACCGCAAATAATGCACACGATTAATGGTTGCAATGTGAAACGAATGACACTAAATGAACGACCTTTTAGATTGTCAGTTAACTTGCATGCAAACCCTGCAGTTCATGGAAGTGGTAGATGGCTTGTCTGGTTGCTGTATAGTGCTGCACTATACTCTGCTTTTGCTCGCAAACAGTCTAATACCCACTGCACGAGTCCATGCAGTAAGGCACACAGCTCACTGCTAGTATCAAAACGAGTCTCACCCCCCACCCCCCCAACAGGCAATGCCATAATGGCGCAGACTGTGTATCTTATATGCATAGTTTATGCACAACCAATTATAATTGGACAAAATTAACTGTTATTATTATACCTTTTCCGTACAAAAGAGGAGAATAAGGACCACTAAGCAGCAAGCAGTTCAGTCATAGACCACTTGCAGGAACTGCATGTTTTGCATGCAAGTTAACTGACAATCGAATGTTCGTTCATTCACACAGTCATTAGTTTTACATTGCATGAATGACAGAATCAGAGCAGTATGTGGATCTCCCATCAGTGCAGAGGTCCACCTAACATCTGAGAATGTAAGATGGAGGGCAAAGTCATGTCTGATATAGGATGGTCTACATTTCAAAAACTTGTTAAGAGTGCTGTGTGCGAATGAGTGTTCCCTGTTCCCAGTTCATGATAGTTCTCTCACACCATACCAGTATCTACAGTAAACTCGATGTACTTTAGATTGTAATTACACTAGGTATGCACACCAGAAAAACAACATGTTTCGTTTATTTCCTTCTAATTGTAGTAAGAGAACCATGTTTGCGATCAATTTGCATTATTTGTAAACTATGTTCTTCACAAACTATATGCTTAGATGATTTACTTTATTGTGCGTAAACTATGCACATCAGAAAAAAGTGTCTTAGTAAATGTTGTTTCCTTTTAGACAATATATCCAACGATACCTTATACGACCCACATTCCCATCTGCAATTTCAATGCTCCCCCCCCCCACAATACCACTACCAATGGTACATTGGGGGGAATGGGATATATATATATATAAATATATATATATATATATAGAGAGAGAGAGAGAGAGAGGGAGAATGAGAAAAAACAACATAATTATTTTTGATACTAAAAAAAAGCCATCATCATGTGTGGTATTGCTCATTTACTTTTTTAGCCATTTATAAAACTCGAGTTTGCCAAAGAGATTGCCAAAAACAATTTTGATTTTTTCCACATTATACACTTTGTGCTAAACTGCATTATTTTTGCAACATATCGAAGATTCCGATGGAATATTTTTATTGGTAATCGAATGTTTATTATTTTCAGGCATTCGATGTGACCATACATAACGGGAGCGGCAGAAATAACTCCCGAATGTGAAAGGCTAATAAAAAATACACAAACGATTCTAGTCAAAATTTTATTAAACCATCTAAAATAATTATGTTTGCCATTTAGTTTGAATTAATATTTTTAATTTTCACTTAATGCTTAAACATTTTTTTTTTAATTTTCACTTAATATTTAAAAATAATATTTTTTTAATTGTCACTTAATTTTTAAACATAATCTTGTTTTAATTGTCACTTAATTTTTAAACATAACCGTTTTTTAAATTTTCACTTACTTTTTAAAAATAATCTCACTCAAATACCGACCGTCACTGTCTATACATGTCTGAAGCCTCACTCTGAAATTACGCATTACTCTCTTCGTCATCTCTTGTGGAATTTCCGCGATTTCATGTCGGATAGCAGCTTTGAGTTAATCGATTGTCGTCGATTTGTTTTTGAAGACTCTACTCTTCAGGTAGTCCCAGAGAAAGAAGTCATGTGCGGTAAGATCGGGTGAACGAACTGGCCACGGGATGTCGCCTCGCAGTGAGATTAAACTCCCTGGAAACATTTGTCTTAGGACTGCCGTAAATTTTCTTGTTGTGTGAGCGGTGGCACCATCCTGTTGAAACCATACAGCAGGATTTCCACATTCATTCAGATTCGGCTCCAGGAAGTTGTGTAGAATCTCTACGTAACGATGAGATGTTACTGTAACTGTTCGTCCTTCCTCCTCAACAAAATACGGGCCTTTTATTCCAAAGTCTGCTACAACACACCAAACAGTGACACGTTGGCTATGGAGAGGTCGCTCATGAATTTGCCGAGGATTATTTTCTGTCCAATATCGAAAATTCTGTTTGTTGACGAATCCTGATAAATGAAAATGTGCTTCGTCACTTTTCAAGCACAACTGCGTCTGTTGGAACGTTTTCCAGGATAGCCTGACAAGATGCAATACCGTTGGCCCAATCACGTTCACTAGTTCCTGCACAACCATGATTTTGTACGGATGAAAGTGGAGGTCTTGGTGTACAATTCTTCTCACACTACGATCAGATATTCCCAAGCTGGCAGCGTGCGTATGGGCTGGACGTCTTGGAGATTTAGTAACTGCTTGTTGGAGTAATTGAACATTCTGTGGAGTTCGAGTGCTGCGAGGTCTACCTGGCGGTGCATTTTTTAAAGCCGAACCTGTGACTCTAAAATTTTAAACCCACAATAAAACGGTTTTCCTTTCAGGGACTGTACCGTGCCGATTTATTCCGAAGCGCGTACGAAATAATCGCTGCTTTGTGATTACAGAATCGCCATTTTTAAAATATGTTTCAAGGACGAACGCACGATGTTCACCGCTACGTGCCATGGTGGCGACTGAAATGGCAGCAGTGGTGCTGCACTATGACACAACCCCGGGCCGCATACTACCACTAGCGCCGAGCCCATGGCGGTGGCAGATTCGGGAGTTATTTCTGCCGCTTCCTGTATAATGAAAATTGAATGACTCCCGAAATGCACTGTGGTTGGAGAGAGTCGAACTCAGCCTTGATGTGGATATGTTTACATTTAATGTTAGCTGATGAAAATATTCACAATAAATATAATAATTACTCGAATCTTTATCGGAGTCTACTCGGACAATTGGATTTCTTCATACTGTGGTCCGTGTGTTTCGAAGGATATAGGAACCAAAAACCAGTACTTAAAATATTCATGAAAAATAATTTTCCATTAGATTATGTATTGGTGTTGATTTATTCGAACATCGAGGATAAAAAAAACCCACAAATATACAATACCCCTGCAATGATCGTTTTGCTAACACTCGCGAAACAGCAATTTAATTTACGCATACTGGGCCGAGAGGAGAAAAAAAACACTAATTTCAGTAAACGAGATCCCTTGGCGACAGGCGATTGAAAACAACACCAACGATGATTGAGATAGTGAGCTTGGTAAATGCAAGCAACATTCGAGACACGAGGAACTCGATGAGTTTATCAAAATCTAAAAAAGTGTATTTGCAAACAATGAGTAAATAAGTCATGAACATTTACATTTTGTTTGTGAATATTTAATTATAGGAACCATGCCTAGAATTTTTACAATGGTCAACAAAACGAACCTCATATAAATATGCAAAAATATTTATTTGCAAATTTTAATCCAAAATGATTGGTTGCAGTTGCAAGGATTACTATACGAAAAAGACTACAGTTACTTCAATTATGGCAGGATAATGCGAAAAAACTTTTTCGAAAAAAAGAACATCGAGATGCATCGCTGATGAGATTAATACTCAAAATGCGTAATCGAAATGACGAATGTTTGCTACAAATGACACAAGACAAGAAATAAAATATATCATCGCTTGAACTCTGCTATTTTGGAAAAGGTTCGTTTCTCATCTGCTTAAATAACAGATGTAATTTCTGATTAAAACATGTCAAATGGTTATCACGAATGAATTCGCAATTGGTAAAAAGTGCCTTTTTTCATGTGGTAAGCGAATTCCATTGTTGATTTACACGCCCTACCCCCAATAATTCCAGATTAAAAAAAAGTTTTACCAGCAACATTTTTTTAAAACATGGGTTTATATATAAAATGAGAAAAATACATTGTTTTTCATCCAATCAAGCATAACATGCCGTTGCTGTTGGACGAGACAAACGAATACTTGCGAAATAATCTCGAGCATTTGATTCTGCATTTCTAGCCAAAGAATATGACTTGAACTGTTTCCTGTATACTGCTTCAATCAACATTTTCGTCTCATTATTGTTCGTGAGCATCCTAATATACGTCTTATTTTGCGAAAAGGATTGTCTTGAGCAGGTTGGACGAGGGGGCAAGATTGGGAAAATTTTCAAGTGCATAGAAGAAATTTGCCGAGAAAGAGTCGATGCGAACTTGGATCGCACCATAATGCAACTTGTAATTCAGTACGACACCAAACACAATCGAAACAAAATCATCTCCATTGTCGGATCCAGTGAACTCGGCAAAATTACCCCATGGGAATTTTCACCCTTTGCTTACGATCTGTTGTTAAAGTGTGTGTTTGCTCATTGGTAAGCAAAAACAGCGAGGAACCGAGTATGATTGTGGATTGGTCTCGCAAAATTTTTTTTGGCTTACCAATGAATAATCTAGGACTTTACGTCGACAAAGAACACAATTTCGACTCGTACGAAGAGAACCTCATTTGCCACCACCATGTTATCGAGTTCGTCGAGAACTTCACCACTGCAACATTCCCAATTTACATCAAGGGATCTTGTCTGGTGATGCATCTGCCCGGAAAGATCAATTTTCACCTAATTTTACCCATTGTGCTAGATTTTGTCAGCACAGATGTATTTTTCTGCCATCTTACTCGCATCTACTCGCAACCTAACGAAAGGCTAGGATTCAAATTTGTGTTAAACAATCCGGCACAGTGTTCCTTGCCGAACATTCGAGAGCATGTTCTCGAATGGCTGAGTATATATGTCCACTTCAAAAAATTAAGTCCCATCAATATATGGATGCTGAAGGACGAGCTCGTGTCTTTCGTTCCCTTTTACGATCCCTTCAAAGACGGCGAATTTATCGTATCAGTGACTTGCTGTTCATCACGAGAAGCTTTTTCTTTAAAACTTGATTAGACTGACGAATATGTCAGACGATACACATTCATTGACCAAGCGATCAGGAAAATGCGAAATGACGAGGAATCGATCGCTGCAAATGGTTGTCGGGTGCAAACGGAAAATGACCTAGACGGTGACGATAACGGCGGCTACAGCGAGGTAGAGCGGCCGATGTTGGATTGTAGGGTGAGGTCGTCCATCGGATTGACGAGAACGAATTTGTTTTTTTGAATATATAAGTGTGTATTTTGTCGTGTGCATTGATGGTGAAATTACTCATGAAATCGAAAGCCTAAGTGGAAGCGACAATGAGAATGTATTTACCGAGATGTACGAATTGTACAAGGTCAGTACGATTGAGACTGATTTTCAGTTCGAGAAGAACTAGTTGGAGAACACTTTGTTCAACATGGAAAAACGGGACATATGTCCGACATGATCTATTCCGAGTATGTGATGGGAACTGCCGAACACCAGGTTTTCTTTTACGATCGCAGCTGTATGTGATCGACTGTTTCGAGGAGGCGATACGACAACCCGACATTGATTTCTATAATTACAAGAAAATTTTCATGCACACACTCATTGATGGTTTCTCTGGCGCAGATCCAAGCTATTTTTAGGTAGCCAACACTCTCTACATGTGCTATTGTCGAGTATACAGTATCAAAATTAAGAATGTTAACATCATTGATGAACGAATGAACGATGGAAAAAGTGAACCTCGGACAAACGACAACAGCGATGGCAGCATCAGGAGTGACAGTTATTTTCAACGAAAACGATTATGTATGCCTACATCTTCATCATAAACTCATTGCGCATTGGATACTTTTAAGCGAAATTATTACTGATTCACCTTTGTTTTATCCGATGTAATGAATCGCGGCTATACGACAAGTGTGTTTTCATTGTGTTCGCTATGATGAGAGTAAAAATATGATAAAGTTGATAGGTTGTGTGTTCAAGTTTTTGAACCCGAAAAGATTCGCAAAGTTCATCCTGAGCAGTTGGTGCACCCACGAGAACGTAATCAATCACTTGAACACAGGATTCTACACGACATGTTTTACTTTTTGTTCTCGTTTCTGTGTGAAGGCCTTCTCGACTGGACAAACCTGTTCAATGTGTACAAATACATTGTATTTGGCGAGTCCGATGGTTGAGATGGCGGCGATAATATGGATTCGTCCTCGAACAACAAAAATAAATTGCCATCGGTGACAGCATACAAGGTGACCAATTTCTTATTTTCGGTCATTCTGTTGGCAAGGCGATGTGGCAACTTGGTGCTGTTGTTTAGCAATGGAAAGTTTTCGATCGTTCGCGAAAGTAAGTTACCCCTCAGTCTCGTAATACCCGAGTATGAAGCAATTGCAATGGGTATGAGTTAAACCCATTGCTAAATGTGTTCGAAACAGCTTCGCCTTCCTTGATGTGCTTGGTGGCCATAAAGCACCATTTCAACATTCCCAAACCACTGATTCCCTTTGTCCATTTCCCTCAAGTTCAAGACCTGTGTTTCGAGATCTAACTCAAACTACCACATTTCCTATCATGGTTGTAATACAACAAGTTGATGGTGATGGTACTCTGCCAAATATTTTCGAATATGGTGGCTGAGGTGTATGCCTTGATCGAGCCCGAATGTGAAACTCTCGACTACATCGATGAAAATTTCGTGGCCATTTTCAATGATCTGACTTTGAACTACCAAGGCCTCCAGCACTCGTTGAAGATTTGAAGATGATTGCCAACCCCAAATTGGCGATAACCTTCAAGATGTTTGTGTACTTGCTGTATATTTTGACTCAGAAATACTTGATAAACCTTGACATGAACCGCAGGTTCACGAGTCCTTTTGCCCACTGACTGCCGCAGTATGCACACACCAGACGCACCACACCGACAGGCTTGTGGGCACGAGTGCATTAGTATTTATTATTTATTCAGATTATTTCGTCAGTGTATTTGTAAATAATGTCAGTGTGTAATTCATTTATAATTTGTTTTGTCATCAGGAGACAATTTGCCCAGCCACAGCCAGAGACATGTGACATTCTACATTTGGCAATGCTGTGGCTGGTGCAATGAAAACATTTAGAATAAGTATTATCATTTTTATTATGTATTTGTGTAATTGTTATTATGTTTTGTTGTGTTAATTTAGTTCATATCATTTTTCATCCCATAATCATCTTTTAGTGTATATTATGTTTCACTGT
>NQII01000001.1:999980-1206620 GCA_002778355.1 Clitarchus hookeri
TTGTGTTAATTTAGTTCATATCATTTTTCATCCCATAATCATCTTTTAGTGTATATTATGTTTCACTGTACTACCACATGGCGTCGGCGGCGTCTAGGCGGCGGAAGCCGACGCACATTTCCGGCAGTAATCGCCAGGACTTGGACGAGCACAGACGTTAAGCTCTCCCACGCCGCAGAAGCACTAGCAAGGACATCATCTGTCGAATAGTATCCAGTCGCATCCACAACATCATAAATCATTATCATCATATATTTTATTATTTAACTTGCATAGTGTCGGGGGGAGAGCGACGTGATTATTTATTGGAAATCAAAAGTGCATCTCGAGACTCAGGTTATAAGACCACGTGGTCGCTTGTAGTTCCGGGCCATTCAGGCCACGTGCCTTCTGTGTATTTGAGTGTACATAACAGGGTAATAAATACCTTCACAACCAGAATCACTGTTTCTTTATTGGTAATCAAGTACATCATGCGAGGTGGCCGACAACCTCGGCATAGTGTGTCTGACGGAGTGTTCACCAGAGCCCCTAGGCCGTCGACGAACGACCCTATCTCATCAGCTCACCGCAGAGCTGTGGCGCCGGGCACCCACATTTTACTTAACAACTCTGGGAACACCGCAGATCAAGTTGGCTTTTTCGCCNAGTTGAGTGTACATAACAGGGTAATAAATACCTTCACAACCAGCATCACTGTTTCTTTATTGATAATCAAGTACGGCGTGCGAGGTGGCCGACAACCTCGGCATAGTGTGTCTGACGGAGTGTTCACCAGAGCCCCTAGGCCGTCGACGAACGACCCTATCTCATCAGCTCACCGCAGAGCTGTGGCGCCGGGCACCCACATTTTACTTAACAACTCTGGGAACACCGCAGATCAAGTTGGCTTTTTCGCAGTAGCCAAGCTTGGTCACGTCAAATTGGTGCGCCATCTTAGGGGCAAAATGTTCAAAACATGTGTGAAACGGTGAGTGTGACACGCGGGATCGCGTGGAATATATATTTTTTAATGTGTATTTATCTCTCGTTTGCCACGAGATAATCGATTGTGTAAATTAGAGAGGCGATATCGAGAGACGTGTATTTAGAGCAGCTGCCATGTTTACCACGAACCACGTGGTCAGTTACCAATTAAATACAGATAATTTGAACTGGGCGACATCAAATGGCAATAGGGAATCTTTATGTTTAAAATGCGTGCGGAAACTAACTAACACAAACCCTTTTTGTGCGAATAAGTGCGTGTGTGAAGAAGGAGCAAATGCGCGACGACTCGCGGAAAACATTAAAGCGAGCAACAGTGAACTAATAAGAAAAGCCGTTATCAGCACCGCAAACGGTAAGCAAGCATGGTTATGTGTTGAGTGTAACAGACCGCGGGTTTTCGGGAATGACTTGGGCGTTAACAGCCATGCGTGCCAGTGCGGACTAGGACAGCCACGAGGGACATGTGACCAGTCCGAAAGAACTGGACATAGTGTAGAGGCTACCATAGTCGACATTTTTCGTGAGCGAAGGTGCGCGAAACAGATCATCTGTGCAGGGGTAGGTGAAGGCACAATACCTTGCCAAGTGTGTCGCCGAAGTTACCACACTGTGTGCTTGACGGAAACCGAAAGCGCAACCGTGGACAGTCATGGTAAGACCATGTTAACACCGCGGGACATTTCGGGCGCGAACGTTGGGCCCACATACCCCGAGCGACAACACCATTCTCAGTCACTGAAGATCATGTGCATAGCAGCCGACACCACAGCCCAAGGGGGCACTCTTACAGCATGGAGGGAGCAGCAGCGCCATGGGGAAGCCCATTGGCGCCACTCACAACATCTGGCTTCGTGTGGCCCCTANGATGTTGGCCAAAGCGACGGGGGGAGCGTAATGAGGTTTCGCAGCCTTTCACCGGGGCCCTCTCCTCCCCCCTCGCCTAAAATCCGCATCATGCCGACATCCCCACCGCAGCAGCAGCGGCCTGGAAGGGTCACACAGCAGCATCGTGATGCCCTACATCATAACGCTGGTCAGCATGGATGCTGCCGATGGTGAGCCAACAGAGACACCTGTGGGACACAGCTCCCTGCAGGACAGCCCTCTGTATGATTTGCCGCAGCACCCTCGGTGGCACCAACAGCAGGGGACTTCATTCCAGGGGACGTCGGCCAAAGCGACGGGGGGAGCGTAATGAGGTTTCGCAGCCTTTCACCGGGGCCCTCTCCTCCCCCCTCGCCAACATCCGCATCAAGCCGACGTCCCCACCGCAGCAGCAGCGGTGACCAGGAAGTGTCAGAGGAGGAGGGGTCTACCACAGCTCTCCGCGGGTCCAAGCGGCCACACAAGCAGTTCCGTCCGGCATGCACCATGTGTGGAGGTGACAACCCCCGCCCACACCTACATGCCAAGAGGCGCCAACACCACGGAGCAGTGGCAGCAGCAGGAGTCAGCTCCCAGAGACGCGGGCCTTATTCGCTGAGGCCCCGCCACCAGCTGAAACCACCCTCTACATGCTGTGCCTTGCAGAGTGGAGGGACACCTGAGAGACTGCGCAGTCAAGTGGGCACCAGAGGAGGGGCCGTTTGACGTGAACCACACGTTCACGAGTCCTTTTGCCCACTGACTGCCGCAGTATGCCCACACCAGACGCACCACACCGACAGGCTTGTGGGCACGAGTGCATTAGTATTTATTATTTATTCAGATTATTTCGTCAGTGTATTTGTAAATAATGTCAGTGTGTAATTCATTTATAATTTGTTTTGTCATCAGGAGACAATTTGCCCAGCCACAGCCAGAGACATGTGACATTCTACATTTGGCAATGCTGTGGCTGGTGCAATGAAAACATTTAGAATAAGTATTATCATTTTTATTATGTATTTGTGTAATTGTAATTATGTTTTGTTGTGTTAATTTAGTTCATATCATTTTTCATCCCATAATCATCTTTTAGTGTATATTATGTTTCACTGTACCACCGCATGGCGTCGGCGGCGTCTAGGCGGCGGAAGCCGACGCACATTTCCGGCAGTAATCGCCAGGACTTGGACGAGCACAGACGTTAAGCTCTCCCACGCCGCAGAAGCACTAGCAAGGACATCATCTGTCGAATAGTATCCAGTCGCATCCACAACATCATAAATCATTATCATCATATATTTTATTATTTAACTTGCATAGTGTCGGGGGGAGAGCGACGTGATTATTTATTGGAAATCAAAAGTGCATCTCGAGACTCAGGTTATAAGACCATGTGGTCGCTTGTAGTTCCGGGCCATTCAGGCCACGTGCCTTCTGTGTAGTTGAGTGTACATAACAGGGTAATAAATACCTTCACAACCAGCATCACTGTTTCTTTATTGATAATCAAGTACGGCGTGCGATGTGGCCGACAACCTCGGCATAGTGTGTCTGATGGAGTGTTCACCAGAGCCCCTAGGCCGTCGACGAACGACCCTATCTCATCAGCTCACCGCAGAGCTGTGGCGCCGGGCACCCACATTTTACTTAACAACTCTGGGAACACCGCAGATCAAGTTGGCTTTTTCGCCATAGCCAAGCTTGGTCACGTCAACCTGAAATAAGTCACTCTGTTTCTGCATTCCATTTTCGGGCAACACTTGCGAAAACTACTCGGTTTAACCAACTTCATTTTCGACTCGAAGAATATCCTTAAGTTTTGTGATTTGTTAAAGAATGGCATTAAAAACATAGGTGGTAGTGGTGGTAGATAAAGAGATTCGGATGACGAACACGATTGTGCTACATAAGTCGATTACGACGCCATCAATGATGAAGAAGAAAGAACGATCATCCCATTCAATACTTCGCAGTCTTTTAATTATTGTATGCCATGACCGAGAAATAATTGCACGCAAAGCGAATATATCTCATTGCAAAGGTAAAGCCAAGCAAGATGAGAAAATAACAGCTACCATATCCTTGGCAAAAGACTGACGTGAACCGCACATTCATGAGCTCCTTTGGGACCACTCTGACTGCCGCAGTCGGGACAACCGCACCAACTGCACCAGAGAAAGTGCTACAATGTGTAGTACATTAGTGTGCGTTATGTCAACAAAGGACACAGTCACAGCCAGATAAGTATACTTGGCAATGCTGTGACTTGTGTAATGTGGACGCATCACCGAAAATGCAATATAAACTTTTATGTAATAATGTAACTGTTTAATAATTGTATTTATGTAAGTGATTATGTTTTCTTATGTTTAATTTAATTCTTATAATTATTCATCGCATATTTCATCTTTTAGTGTTTTTGTGTTTCACCTTTTCGTGTCTTGGCTTCAGCTTTCGCCCAGGTAGCGGAAACCGAATCCATGCACGCCCCAGTTATTCTCAGCACCTGAACGAGACCAGAAGTGTAAGTCCCTCGCTCCTCTGCGAGGCCCTCAGTACCGGCATATTAGGCTGAAATCATTTTAGCGGAAATAGTATTAAATTAATTAACTGGAACATTTCAAGTACTGAGGGGAGTGCCACCTTACTCTCATCGGAGAGTTTTCAATGCAATCGCGTTTCCAACCTAATATCACATGTTTTTCGCTTCGCAAAGGCTGATGCCATTTTTCATATCATTTCCGCATTTGTTCATCTGTGAATGGACGATGAATAAACCACTCAACTAGTAAACGAGTGTTAAATCATTGTAGGGAAACCTTATTAGTGTCACCAGTGTTTAGTAATATAGTTCAGCCGTACGAGGCGGCCGACAGTCTCGCCATCCTATGTAAAGAGTGCATCTGTAAGTAAGCGGCAATCAAGCAAATAACTGATGCAAGGTTCACCAGGGTCCCTGGGCCGTCGACTGTACGACCCTCACTTTATTATCTCACCACTGAGCTATAGTGCCGGGCAAACATCCAACATCGAACCAGCTCTGGCAACCGACACTGCTTCAAAATGGTGCGACAACTAAGTGGTAGGTCGCCAAGCCATTATTTTACTATGTCAAAATGGCTTTCCCAACTAAGGGCGAGTATTTCACCATGCCATTATTTTACTATGGCAAAAATGGCATTAACAACTAGCAGAAGGATGAACAGCAAATCGTGAGTAGAGTGCGTCTAATTCACCATGTCACAAACTTTTTCTTTAACCATCTCAAATTGGAGCGAAAAATTATGTTCAATGCGTGACCATGTGGCAATGACGTGTTGTCATTTGTGACCACGTGTTTTATAAAAATTACGTTTCCACACCAAGAGTCGCACTCAAGTAAATACTAACTAAAATTCAAGAGTGATGTAAATTAAATGTGTGTAAAAGGACTGATAAATTAGAGGTTCGTAATAGTCGTAAGTGACGCATCTTCCAGGTGGACCGAGACTTACCCAGTCTCCAGCGCACGAGCAAGTGCAATTGCACAGACACTAGAAGCAGAGTTTTACCCTTGTTGGGGGTATCCGAAAACCTTACTCACGGATAACGGTACCAAGTTCACTGGAATGCACTGGCTAGAGCGGTACATTCGGTGGAGGGTATTATATCAGAGATCATCAATGCAACACACCAGTCGCCACCAGAATCGAAGTCGGTACAGAGAGTCCCGGCAGAGACGGAGAGTTCTCCGGCGCCTCTTCTCCGTCACGACGTTCGGCGTCTCAATGCCCAAAAGGAACATGAAGGAGGAAGAAGCACCCGAGGGAAAATTGCCGCTGCCCAGCACCATCAACCACACTGCACGCATCACTGCAGGCCTAGAAGGGTCACTTCGCAGCATCGTGACTCCCTGCGTCACAACGATACTCACCAGGGATGCCGCCGGTTGCGAGTCGCCAGAAACTCCCGTGGAACAGAGCTCCACACAGGGCAGCCCTCTGGATGCTTCCACCGCAGCGCCCTCGGCAGGACCAACAGCGGGAGACTTCACGCCGGTGGACGTCGGCCAAAGCGACGGGGAGTGTAACGGGGTTTCACAGCCCTTCACCAGGGCCCTCCAACATCCAACCCGCTCTGGTAACCAATGCTGCGTCAGGTTTATGGCAGTAATAATTTTATGTATGGTGGAGGAATACACAATCTTTAGCAGGGCTTTCAAAAGTACTCAATTCACAGTGAAAATTCTTTGGTACTAGGGATGTTAATGTTTTTCATTAAAAATTACTCCATTATGCCAATATACATGCTCCAAGAATAGAAATTCTTGCCAAACTTACGCAGGATATTAGTGAAGTAACATGTTTTTAATATGAACCTGGAATATTTGTGAAGGTAATTACAAGATTTCCACATAATGTATACAATTAAGGCGTATTTATAAGATTAGGCTTGCACTAAAAGACATACATATTTGTAATACACTGGGCAAACATAATTTTTCCCATAACAAGCTTACGAATTTGCATTGAATCGCAGAAGGATAGCATGAGCATGATCAACGTAATGAGGCATAACTGCAATCATAGCTAGTCCACATACATAGGTGAATAACTGAGTTCCAGGTTCACTTAAACAAAATAAATTCAAAACCAAAGCAATGCAGAATAGTGCCAAAAATTCCACATTTCACAACATAAAATCCAGCGAAAAATGAGCACCCGACAAATCAAACAGCTAAAGAAAAAGCTAATTGTTTGTACTTGCAAAATATGGCCCTATATCAGCAACTACTGTTTAAAAAATAGAATTTTTATGGAGAATATTTAAACCAAACAAACTACAGGATGAGTATAAAAGAGTACCCCAGCTAAGAAGGTCTATAAGATCTTGACAAATCAAATGAACCATGGAACTGTGAAGTTTGTTTATCATACATTCATAAATGTTCAATGTGGCCACCAAGAGTGGCCCGAACAACATCTACACGATAATCAAACATGTTCCACGTTCTTGTCATCATGTACAGTGTTACAGTTTGGATGGCGTCCGTTATTCTCGTTTTGAGGTGGTCAATGTTAGCCGGCAAAGGTGGACGAAACACTTGATTATTTATGTACCCCCATAGGAAAAAATCGCATGGAGTAAGATACGGGCTACTTAGGGGCCAATGATGAAGATTCTGGTCACCAGCTGCTCCTCGACCAATCCAGTGTTGCGGCAACGTCTTGAACAGGTATCCGCGAACAGCTAGGTTCCAACAGCGTGGCGCACCATCCTGCTGGAAAATGAAGTCCCCCAAAGCCACTTCTAACAGAGGAAACAACCACTCTGTAAGCATTTCCAAATAAGGTATTCCAGCAACAGTGGGCTCGTGAAAAAATTAAGGACCAAAAACAGTGTCTTTGGATAAAAAAAAAAAAATTTCATTTCCACCTCACCTCTCTTAGCCAAAGGCCATCCGAGGTTTTTGATTATTAATCTTCTATTCATTATAATCATTCTTGCTACTTCCACTGCCAAGGAATCTTATTGAGCTTGGGAATCTTCTTCTTCCTTGCCTTTTGTTTTTCCTTAATTCCACACTTTCCTGTTCTTCTTCTTCATCTTTTTCTTTCTTATAGATTCTTCATCTTTTTACTATCCTTTCTTCTTTTATCATTCTTCATATCCTTTTATCTTTTTGACCATCTTACTTCTTATCCTTCTTTTCTTTTCCTTCTTCTTCTGTTCATCCTCTTCCTTAACAACTTCTTCTTATATCCTTCTTCTCCATATTCTTATTTCTTTCCATTATTTGTATATTTCTATTCCTTCCTCCTATGTTCCTATTTCTCGTCTTATTGTGCAAAACACATTCACTTAGGGGGAAGCGTGCTTGTGGTGGGTGGTTTCACGTGGAGGCTCCTGACCCCATATCTGCACATTGTGCCGGTTCACCTTACCATTTGTATAGAACGTCGCTTCATCGCTAAAAACCAGCTTAGACATGAAGGCATCATCTACCTCGTTCTGGGCAAGGAAACATCAGACCATCCCCTTCATATTGATGTGTCGAATGCGAGCTCGCAACCCTCTCACCACCTCAAACCGAGTGTTATGAACGCCATCCAAACTGTAATACCAGACATGCTGACAAGAGTATGGAACGAGTTTGATTATCATTTAAATGTCATTCCGGCCGCTCATGGTGGTCACATTGAACATTTATGAATGTTTGGTTAACAAACTTATCGCTTCCATAGTTCATTTGATTGGTCAATCAAGGCTGTAGTTTGTTTGGTTTTTATAATATAATAGACCTTCAAATTTGGGGTATTCTTTTATACTCAACCTGTATAGTGCATCTTTACCTAGAATAATGATCCCTGTTTTTGAGGTGTACATAATTTTACAAAGGTTTAGTGCTTAATTATATAGTAAAAATGAAATAAGTAAAATATTATCACTATGTTGATGGAATGTGCCATTAGCTTGTACAGAGTTATCTTGCATTAGGGAATACTATACTTGCTGACAAACTTTGCAATTTGATAAATTTGTTTTAAATTTTTCACCATTCCCATTCTTTGGCATCATGCTATCTTGACACAGCTGAGCTCTTGCCCCCTTCAATTATAATTATCAGTTTCAAATTAATTTTGATTTTTGTCCAGGTGTGCTAACATAAGTCACTAATATATGTCGTAAGAATGGGCTGCAAAATGACTGTATAGACTCAAAACATACGGTGTATAACTTTGTGGAATCTGCTGCATAATTTTCTTTTCTCTTCAATAATACTTGTGCTATGACGGGATAACAGAACATCAGCAGTAACTTGTGAGCTAGGCCAGAACAACAGCTGCGAATGTAATAGTTGGCGTGAACCACGCGCCCACGAGTTCCTTGTGGCCACTCTGACTGCCGCAGTCACAACTACACCAGCTACACCGAGCCACACCAACCACATCAGGACAAGAGTGCGTAGTGCGGGTCGACAAGAACGGAACTTGCACCTTCTTGCAGACAAGGATTACGCAACTCAAGAGACTGCCCTACTCATGTATTACAAGAGGTAACTCTTTTAATAAGTGGGTGAGCGATCCGAAATTGTGTTTACCCCAAAGCCACAGTCGTTGGGCGCACTGGCAATTGGTCGTTGCATCTTCGCAGCTTGCGCATCTAAATACGACGCAACACACTCTAAATATGACACAACACACTCTAAATACGACGCAACACACCACCAGGTGATGTTAACTGGCTGGTAGGCCAGAGCTGGAGAGATAAGTTCCCCAAAGTGTCATCCAGTAGTGTACAGCATTTTTACAAACATATTGAACACTGTCACCGCATTCACAGCTACAGCGAGGGGTGTTTTTCATTGTATAAATTGCAATCAAGCATGGCATTCCACACCCCTTTGCCCAGGTGGACTCGTCCATCCCTTTAGGAGACAGCTACCTGGCAATGCTGTAGCCAGTGTAATTCAAACACGTCATCGGAAGTGACATGCGAATACTTTTATGAAAAAATGTAATAACTTATTTAAGATGTACAGGAAAACCTCGTTGATCCAGCCCTCATTGATCCGGATATCTGGATAATCCAGATGTTTTTAATTTTATGTATGCATAGATAATATGTAATATGAAGTGGATTGACTCACCAGCTATAAATAGCTTTGACTTAACCTTGATTCCCTACCCATCACTTCCCCTCCCTCAATCTCCTCAGTTTTCCTACTGTTTTAAAATGGCACTTGTCTTTTTGTTTATTGTGTGTGGTTCAACCAAATATTGTTTTTGTTTTTTTATCAAAGTGTTTGGGAGTGTATTGTAGTGTACGTAAAAGTTAAAAATTGCATCGAAGCGAAAGAAGGTCATGGTTTCAATGGATAAAAAGTTAGTTTGTATTAATAGAATTGATCAAGGAGAAACATTGAAAAAAATTGCTGCTGAATTGGGAGTTGGAACTTCAACAGTGTCCGACTGGAAGAAGCAAAGAAAAGAAATTGAAGATTTTTGTTGTAAAATTATATGTAAAAACAGTTTGCAAGGAAGAGGAACGGCAAAAAAAGCAACAAATGAAGCATTCGACGACGCACTATTCATGTGGTACAGTGCTCAGCGAGAACGTGGTTTGCCTATATATGGACCGATCTTGGCCCAAAAAGCTTTGAGCTTAAAAAAAAGTTACCGAATCCTGGCCTAGAATTCACTGCTAGCCGGGGGTGGCTAGAGTGTTTTAAAAATCGACACGGTATTCGCCAACTTACTCTGACTGGAGAGAGATTGTTTAGTAATGTTGCTGCTGCTGAAAAATTTAAAAAGGACTTTGAGCAATTTGTTTTATCTGAAGAATTGACACCCGATCAAGTTAATAATGCTGACGAAACTGGGCTTTTTACCGGATGCTTCCAAGCAAAATATTAGCATCAAAGCTTGGAGATTCGGCTAAGGGCTACAAGAAAACCAAAGATAGGCTTACTGCTATGGCTTGTAGCAATGCATTAGGGAAACATAAGTTTCCTCTTGTCATTGTAAGGAAATCCAAGAATCCCCGAGGGGTAAAAAATTTGAACCACAATATGTTGTCAGTGGTTTACCGACCACAAAAAAGTGCGTGGAAGGACAGTTTTTTGTTTAAGAATTGGTATTTTGATAACTTTATTCCAAAAGTTCGAAAATTCCTGAAAGAATATAGTTTACCAGAAAAAAGCTATTTTACTGATCGACAATGCCCCGTCTCATTCGTGAGAACAAGAACTCGTGAGTGCAGGAATTAAAGTGAAATTTATTCCTCCATATGTAACCCCACTGCTGCAGCCTATGGACCAGGGAGTCCTTGAAAATATCAAAAGGGTTTACCGAAAAGAACTGCTTAGTAAAATAATTGAAGAGGAATGGAAAAAAAGTGTGATTGATTTGTTGAAATCAATCAATATCAATGACATTATTTCCATGGTTGCTGACTTGCTGACACTTAGGATTGCATCACAAAAACCTCTTTGAAAAAGTCATGGAAAAAACTGTGGCCAGCTATTTGTGCTACAGACGAAATGGCAAGCGATGATTTGGTGCAAGTGGCTGCAGACGACCTTCTGCAAATGTTAGGAACAATAAGTGGGTGCTCAGATGTTGATATGGAAGATGCCAGTGAGTGGCTGAAAGACAACAGTGACGGTGACTACGGCACTATGATGGAAGAAGAAATTGTAGCGGCATGCACATCTACAGCAGACAGCGAGGAAGAAGATGAGGTGGATGAGGAGGGAGCGATCACACTGAAACAGCAGACGACACATGCAGATGCTGCGGACCAGCTGACAAACATCATGGCGTACTTGGAGCGTCAGCCCGACACCACTCCAGCTGAACTATTAATGATAAAGTGTTTGCGGGACCGTGCTTCATTCAAACGCCACACGTGTTTGAAACAGAAGACAGTGGACCAATTCTTTGTTAAGAAATTATGTGAAAGGATATATTTATATTTTTTTAATGTCTTTTAAACAATTCTATGTAATTTTGTTACAAAACATAGTTTTTTATCGTAGTAAATGGTGCTTATTTAAGGATTTGTTTTGCCTATTACCCCGTTTATCCGGATTTTGGATTCTCTGGATTGCCTTTGGTCCCAGTTAGTCCGTATAAACAAGGTTTTACTGTATTTTTATAAGAGTAATTATGTTTTTCTAAAATGGAGATTGCCTATAGAGGCCTCCAGCATTATAACAAATCATTCAGTGTAGTGAAATCCCCATCAACTTAACAACTTAAACATTAACATACATTTGTTAATAAATGGGGATGTCACCAATGTGTTTAATTTAATACAATTTTTCAACATTATAGTCACATCGCAGAGTGTTCATGTATGTTTCTTCATTCGATGTATGTTCTCGTCACTTGTGAGGACAGCGGACATTACTCGCCCCAGTTCGTCTCAGCACCCAGACAAGACCGGCGGTATTGGTCGCCCGTTCTGCGAGCCCCCTGAACACCCGCAGATAGGCTGCAATCATTTAACTGCAACAGTAATATATTAGTCACCGGAACATTTGTATTATCTTTAATCTACTGAGGGGAGAGCCCACCGCCCTCTCATCGGAGAGTTTAACGTAATCGCATCTCAATATAAGACCATGTGTTTTTCACCGCTTAAGTGCTGGGTCCTTTATCATCCATCATTTACGCATTATCATCTGTAGCAAGGACAGTAAATAAACCTCTCAACCAAGTGAAATCAGTGTCAATTCACTGTAGGGCATTCTTTGTAGTATCACCCACATTTCATTAGCATAGTTCAGGCATACCAGACGGCCTACAGTTTCGCCAGCAGATATAAAAAGTGCAACCATAAGTAAGCGACATCCATCAACAAGCTGACAGAGGATTACCAGGCTCCCCATGGACCGTCGACCGGATGACCCTCATCATTAGCTCACCACTGAGTTATGGCGCTGGGCAATATAGCATCCAACCAGCCCTGGTTAACCTGGCCGATGTCATAGTGCACCTCAGCACAGAGTGCAAAGTGATGGAAAAACAATTAAAGTTTAACTTCTACTTGAACTTGAATGACAGGGACCGAGTGTGAGTATCCAGTTGTCACCAAGGTGACTGAATTGTATAATTTAGAGTTAAAGTTTTAAAAAAACTACCCTGAAATTTATATACGAGACAAAGCAGTTACCATAAAATTATAGCTGAGCACTTGGATACAATAGAATTTTGAATTTGGAGACAAAAAAAATTAACATTGTTAAAAACTGTTAACACTTAAGTTTTACCTGAAACTCAGAATATTTTTAATCGTTCATTATGTTGCTCAAGCTATTATCAAAAATTTGTTTATAACAACATCGCCATTCCTAGTCTTGTTTACATTTCAATACAAGTAAATTTTTCTCTGAACACACCAAATAATCCTATTTTCAGTCCTCTATAATTAGCTGAAATATTGCTTTAAACAAGTTAATTAAGGGCCATACTTTCATTTAACTAAACAGATTTGAGTGTAAAATGTTAATGGAATATGACAAATGTGTTTATTAACACAACTTCCAATGCCCTTGCAGACATTTGAACAGACATTATGGCACGATAATATGTGTGTAGCCTACTTTACCTACTGTTGAACAAATACATGTTAGACAACATTATACATTATTCTGTTGTTTGAGGACACAGGAAACAATACATGATGTGGAGTGGAGAGGCCAGACAAGGTGCTTACTGCAAATAAAAGTATGCAACTATTGGTTGAAAAAATTGGTTTTATTCAGAGATGGGAACATTAGCAAATGCTGTAGATGAAACATCATAGCTAGATATTTCTGGGTTTCATCATAAAAACCAATAATGTCTTCTTGGTGTAACAAGCTATCTACCATTAACAAGCAACTCCAGTTGTATGGACTATGGTACTGAAGGTTCCTCGAACTTATGTACCAATCCCTCAAGTGCTGTAACAACATGAAACATCAACAATAATAAGTGATTAACATAAAGAGTAAGTAAATGACATATTATGCCTTCAATTGATCCAAGAAGATAAGCTAGAACTTCCCACATACCAAAGAGTCATAATTTAATTGTAATAAAACTGATCAGCTCAACACAAATCATTTATATAAATGTGAACCAAAATTAATTTGTGCTATACAGTATCTATTGCAAACAATTTTGCAAAAAAAAAAAAACACATGGGTGTGGCTGTGTCGGGGACACGGCCATTTGTTTTGCGTGAATACGTCTATGTTTTTACGTTCCCGGCACTGCTTCATTCAACCATATGGTGTTTCATGGGTATCACTGGATTGCTCTTGAGTTGCTCTTTCCAACCATATACGTTTTTTGTATTTGGACTTGGCTTTTTGACGAGTATAGGCCGACATTGTGTTAAGTTTTCTATATTTTTTACTTTAAACTTATACAATTTCACCATAACCATGCCATACAAATGTTTTATAAACTCAATCGATTGATCTCAACGAGAGCTGTAGATTAAAACTTAAACGAGCGTCGTAGCTACTCTGTGTCAAAAGTTATACTACGTGGAAATTATAAGACACGTCAAAATGAACTCAAAATGGCGGTGCCCCACCCCCGCCGCGCACAATGCTTCGCAATCCTCACTCAACGTAACACATTCTTTGATCCTTTGGCAATCGAGTGGTGTAATTGAATTTTAGATGTATACAATAGATTCGGAGCTGCAATGACAAACTGTATCCCCCGATTTTGTTATCATTAGATTTTCTGGATTTGCCACTATGGTTGGAAATTTAAAGACGTATTCACATCAAAAGACAAAGCTGAAATGCTACTTTAATTTTTTAATTTGTTGCCAACCATACGATCTTGATCGTACAAGTATGATCATTTTGTATGATGTACGATCTACTGTCCAAGTTTCGGATCGTATGCCAATTTTATGATGGTCAGCCTTATTAGTTATCTACCTTTTAAATGCCACCACTGCATTAATTTTTTCCATCAAACCTCCAGTAACTGCATTGCTGACTCAATTTTTCTTCGAACTTTAAAGTCTCCCATAAGGTAAAATATTTTATGAACTTAATCATTTATTAAAATAATTTTTTTAGTTTTGTAAATTTTCTCTGTGTTTTTACTGAAAATATATTGCTACACATTGGTACTGACATCACATCAACAGTGCAGTGCATGCACAGCGAATCGGCCATAATGGGACATAGAGGCATCGCAACCCCTCCCCCTCCAGCCCCATGTACTAGGCAGCAGAGCAGGTGGGTGCACTAACACTCCCACCTCCCCTGCTTCAGCACCAAAACACCAGCTAGGAGTATCGATCTGAACAGCGGGCTGTGTGAACAAGTGTGTACACTCCCTCCACCGCTGGGCAGAACACATCTCCAAACAAGTGCAGGGAGGTCAGCTGCGAGGAGTGGGTCGTGGCCTTGACCCCACCCCTGGGCTAGGTTGCCCTGCCGCGACAGTCAACAATAGCTTCCTCACACCTGTAGGCATCCCGACGCCTCTGCAGTGGCAATGCTTGCACCCCAGCCCACAGGATATAGTAGCTAAGTACGAATTAGGCACAACTTATGCATATGCGCTTGTAAGACCAGCCCACAACCCGCCAGACTGCCTTAACTTCAGCACTTATCCCTCTCCTACCATCTGCCCCTTACATACTGTCACTCACCACCTACTTTCCCACGTCTGCCTTCCCACAACAGATGATACCAGTGCTACCAGCCCACCTCAGGAATGTCCTCTATATGTGACAAGTGCAATGCATTGCTGCAAACATTAGCTACTACCCAACATAACAGGCAGTGCATTCAGGACATGTGTATGTGTTACGTTCGTGACTACATCTTTCATCACTTTGCAACTGTGTGGGGAGACAACAGGCGAGCATCAACCTTCCCTCCCCTGCAGCAATGCCTAGCACATGGGAGGTAATCGGTGGGCGGCAGTCCCCCTTCCTTCGCAAGTCATCTTACCGAAGACTGCACAGCGGGCCACACTCCTCCCCTCCCGCAACACTCACCATTTATCGACTCGTCAAGCAGCCATGCCAAGCAGCCATTCCCGACCACAACATATGTTCCCATGATCGCAGCACAACAGCATAACAAGTTTGCAGCAGGAACAGCAAGCTCACTAGCACCCTTTATATAATCAGCATGCCTATGGAAAGCCTTTTGGGATGTAAAATAGTATTCACACTATTTCTCATTCATACATTCTTATAATTTGCAGTGTTGTGGATTTCTAATTTATATGTGACAATTAATTAATTTATGTGTTTGGTTAATTTTAGATAACATTCACCAGACATAAGTATTTGAATATTTTCAGCAGGTATAAATGGAATTTCAATCAGTTAAAAATTGCAAATCAGTACATAAACACTGTTAAAGTAAATTTGAAAACTCATTGTTTCACTCCAGCAAGCACCTGTCATTCATTGTGTCGTTTGTTTGGCAATCTTGTGCTCCTAACTCGTTCCATCGTCAGCATCGTACATCCGACTTATCACCCATGCACTTCATAGCCATGCACGCAGAGATTATAGGAGAGTAACCTCTCCCCCCTCCACAAGATGTGTCATCATTCATCACCATGCACACGGAGCTAATCGGTGGCTACACAAGCTCATCTCCACACATGGTGCCATTCACATTCACGTGGAGATAATCGGAGGGTACCCAATCCCACCTTCGCCAAGGTTCACACAACCGATATGTCCAGTGCTCAGGCGAGAAAGCCAGTTGAGACACCCGCAAGTGTTCCAGACAGCCAACCACCATTCATACTACCATCCTTGTCGAAGTAAAACACAGTGTTTTCAGCACAACCCAGCAGTGTATTGTCTGAACCACCTCATCATCGACATAGCCAGCACATTTATGTATGTGTGCACCCACAACCTGCAGCCTGCAGGGACCTCTATGTGGGCTTTGAGGTGAAGTAGAGCTGGCCACACGCGATTGTACGAGCCATTGGATCCACCACCTACCCGATCCAGCTTGGCAGATAGACTGTCAAGGTGCACTGGTATCACCTGCACCTAACACCAGGTGACATCGACCACGATGCTGCATCAGGTGCCCAGGTGCTCCATGATAGCGACCTCGATGTTGAGGTCCGCTGACCACCCACACAGGAGGAAGGTAAATCAGCACCTCCCTCAGAGGAGCATCTACAAGAGCCCACAAGCTCAACGATACTAGTAATCTAGGCGCCTCTCAGCGATCGTCAAGACGGAAGTTCCGTCATGATGGACAGTGTGGCACCCACCAGTGTCGCCATCCCTACACCAATGCCATCCCAGATGTACCACCAGCATGAGCAAGAAGAAGAAGCATCACAGCCTACCCACCTCATGATACCTGACGTCGAGGTTCTCACCTCAACGGGGGCCTCCATGTCCCTCATCACACCTGCTTCAGGTGACAGCCCGGAACCTCCTGATGCACTGTTGATGGCATCAGGATGGCTTCCAGAGGTGTCCACCCCTGGCGAGGGGGTGATGCACCAGGTCAATGCCACAGCAGGAATACCACCACCAGCAGAGGGGTCACCACCAGGTGACTAACCCACCCTGGTCACTGCCAGTCCGTGCTGCTACCGGCAGCAATGGAGTTGGCAGAGCAGCAGCAGCATCAGCAGGAGCATTGAAGGCGGCAGCGAGTGCAGCATCGCACTCAGCTTGCCTCTCCGCTTCCCTCTACTCACGCTGGTGACATAAACCATTGTGCACACTCCTGACCTGCGGTGACACCACCACATCCCACACCAAAGCAAGCCACCCACATCAACACCAGCAGCAGCTGCACCACCACAATTCAGGCCACCGACATTGTGAGACCACAGCCTGCCCCTGCGACGCCTGAAGACACGCGGGCTAAAAATGGTTTCAGCAGGATGTGTATTTGATGCAGAGCAGCATCCTGCCTTCCAAATAATTTGCCATGCCACACATCCACCACATCAACCTTCACCAGTGTGCCCTCAGTGCACAGTGCAGTGCCGCAAGCAGTGTAGTGTGAGAGCAGTAGAGGGCAGAGTAGTGCCCCGCAACCTCATATCACCAACCCTCAAGGCGGTTGAGGGTGTGTTATGATGAACTTGGCACACGTTAACTATAGGACAATTTAAAATCAAGTAACTAAAACTAAAAGAAAGACACCAGGTGTATGGGCATTCAAATATGCTTCTATAAGGGTTTCAGTGGTTTAGTTATGTTTAATTAAAAATTCACATATTTTTTAACGTCAGTTGTTCCACCCTCATTTCATGCCATCCACATTTAAGTTGTATTTGTTCAGTGTAGTGTAGTATTATGTATTTATTAATTAACTTTTTTATGCTAGGGTTCATGTCCATTTAGTTGTGCAAGTATTTTAGTTCAACAGAAAGTTGTGCAGTGCGAGCCATATGCAGCTATAGTCTACGCCTCACGAGCTCGCCAGATTCAGTCACCGTAGAGTATCTCAAGTGGTCGGCATACACTGCATCATGCTCCGTGTGCTTTTACGTTTTCGCACCAATCATTTTTAGTTGCAATAGTCTGATGTAATATAATGGAACCTGTTTTTTTCTGCACCCAGCGATTGCATCCCATTTTACTCAGGAATAGCATCGCCCGGGGAAGCCTAACACAATTTACTGGTGTTATTGTGTACACATGTTTACTTTCGCAGTTTTGCCTATCTGGTGGCCCACAAGCCAGAACCCGTGTAAAGTTTTCACTTTGACGTGGTCAAGCAATGGCTTGGAGAAATACTCGTCCCTAGTTGAGAAAGCCAACTTGACATGTGTTGTTACCAGAGCTTATGATGTAGGAAATATGTGCCCGGCCACACAGCCCTGCTGTGAGCTGATGAAATGAGGGTCGTTTCGGTCGTCAGCATAGGAGACTCTGGTTAACTCTCCATCGCATATGATGTCGAGGCTGTAGGCCGCCTCGCACACCTTAATTAAATTACAAATGAAACACTTACGATGCTTCTGGAGTTATTTATTCCTTGCGACTCCTTAATGAACACAGGCAACTTTAGTACAAAACATGGCCTTAACGGCCCGGAAACGGCGAACACGTGGCTTCATAATGTGAAACGTGATTGCGTTAAAACTCTCCGATGAGAGTAATGTTGCTCTCCCCTCGGTGCTATAACAAATAAAATAAATGATCCGGTTCATGAAGTGAAGTCTATAGCAGTGAATATGAGTTCAGCTTAAGATGTTGGCACTAAGGGCCTTTGCGGAGCGAGAGACTTACACGTCTTGATGCATTCAAGTGCTGAAGAGGGCCAGCTTCCGCTACCTGAGCACAGCCGACGCCAAGCGGCGAAATGATGAAGCACAATATACATTGAAAAATGATTATGAGATGGAAGTGACATGCATTAAATTAACCTAAGACAACATAATTTTTCCTTATACAAATACACAATAAATAATGATTATATTAATCCTAAATGTTTCCATTGCACCAGCCATAGTATTGCCAAGTGTACAATTTCAAAAGCCCCTGGCTGTGGCTGTGTCGACTGTCTTTCATGACGACAATTATGATATTAATTATATAAACTGATACAATTAATAACACTGAATAGATACCCTGATGCAATTATGAACACCGATGCAATTAATAACACTTATGCTATTATAAAAACTGCTGCAATTATGAAAACTGATGCAATTATGAACACTCTCACTCGTGACCACAAGCCCATCGGTGTGGTGTGTCTGTTGTAGTGGACACAACTGCTGCAGTCAGTGTGGGCACAAAGGAACTCGTGAAAGCAGGGTTCACGTCAACTTAGAGTGATGTAAGTGTTTCTGTCCAAGAGTATTTACATGCAAGTTTTCAGACTTCATATTTTTCATTTCAAGCACTGCCTCCGGGTGTTTCGGGTTTCTGGGTCCCCTATATCCCGCTTTCAACGTAATTTCATGTAATTTGCCTTAATAACCTGCATGCTCAACACCAAGCTTTTATCAGTAAAAGGTGTGTGGGTTAGCCTGAATAGGCCCACTTCATTCCGACGTAAGTATTGTTAAAGTATATAGTTTCAAGTGTTAAGTAAAATTCCTTATGATAGCGCCACTTGTCAGTTCTTCTATCTCTATGGTTTCTTCTTTGTCACATTATCTTCTATGCTATCTTGTTTAGTTGTGTTGTGTTGTTCGTCCGGGACAGTGCTTTTCCGATCGTTTATAGTAAAGTGCTTTTAGTATTCAAGGCATTTTACTTCAATAGGTTATGGGACCAGTCGCGTTATTTAGATGATTTTTTATTCAGTAAATTATTAAAGTTCGTTCGTTTAGTGTGAAGTGTTGCTAAATCCATAGCGACGATGGAGTTTGCTAAGCACATTAAACCACTGACCAGTGAAGCAGATTGGCCAGTTTGGAAGCGAAAGATTCGTGATTTACTGGATTACCATGAAGGTGCATTAGATTGTATCGATCAGAAGTTGAAGAAACCAGATCCGTTAAAAGGTGACGCAACGAAACAGGAAGTGAAAGATCACAAAGAAGCTTGTGATTTGTATAGAAAAGCGAATAGTTACGCTAAGTCAATGATCATTAGTACGGTTTCTGATGCAGTCTATCAGAAGATAATGGACAAAGATACTGCCAGTGAAGCTTGGGAGGCGTTGAAGCAGCAGTTTGAGGCAACATCAAAAGACCAACTCTTCAAAGTATGTGCAGATTTCTTTTCTTTTAATTGGACATCAGGTGATGACGTTTCCACTCATGTAGCCAAGCTGAGGAGTCTGTGGAATGAACTAAATAATGGTTTAAAAGAAATAAACGAAAAAACTCTCCCAGATCTGCTTTTGGTATGTAAAATTTTGCATATTTTACCATGTTTTTTCGAAAGTTTTAAATCTAGTTGGATGCTGCTTACCAAAGATGAAGTTCGTTCATTTGATGAATTGAATATGCAGCTCTGTGTTTTTGAACGAAATATGAAACCCTTTACAAGTAGTGAGAGTAATAAACCAGAAGCTTTAGTGGCTAGGTCCGATAGACAGAAACAGAGTTGTAATAGCTCAACTAATAAACATAAGCCAAATTACACTACTCAAAAGTGGAAGCCAGGTAATTGTAATTATTGTCGCCAGCCTGGTCACTGGGTTCGTCAGTGTAGAAAGTGGATTGCAGATGGTCGTCCACGCCCTAATGCTGTTAGTAGTAATTCACAGAGTAATATCGCAGATTCTAGAACTTGTGTCTATCCACAATGAAATCTTAGCTGCTGAGTCTAATGCAGAGGATTGGTGGGTGGATAATGGAGATACTAAACATGTTACAAGTTGTTTAGATTGGTTAAGTTCTTTTAATGAGTTCGAGAACTCATGCAGTATTAAGGCATCTGGAGATGAAAAACTAAATTCTGTTGGTAGCGGTGTTATTGAGATCAATTCCACAGTTAATGGCAGGAGCCAACGTTTGCAGTTCAAGGACGTTTGGTTAGTTCCTAGGATTGCTGGAAATTTATTCTCTCCATTATCTGCACATGATAAAAATCCAAATAGCAAGTTCCAGTCAACAGTTACCTCCTGTTCCCTTTCAGTAAATGGTGCTCCAGTGCTGGTGGGCACTCGAGAGAAGAATGGAACATTATATAAGGCAGAGATTAAGACTGTTAGCCCGAGTAGCAGTAGTATCAACATTGTAGAATCAAGTGACCCACTGCAGTTGTATCATGAGAGATGGGGCCACCAAGATAAACATCACATAAAAGAAAAGCTTGAACGCGAGCTAGATATTAAAGTCAAGCTAGATGACAACATTTGTGAACCTTGCATTTATGGCAAGTCTCATCGACTGCCTTTTGGTACTAGAAGAAAGGCTTTGAAACTAGGAGAGCTTATGTCAACTGATGTTTGCGGACCTTTNATCGACTGCCTTTTGGTACTAGAAGAAAGGCTTTGAAACTAGGAGAGCTTATGTCAACTGATGTTTGCGGACCTTTTGCTGAGTCATTTCAGAAGAAACGTTATTTAGTTGTNATGTCAACTGATGTTTGCGGACCTTTTGCTGAGTCATTTCAGAAGAAACGTTATTTAGTTGCATTTAAAGATAGCTACACTAAATTTCGGTATCCAAAACAGTAGTTTCTCTTCAGTCTACAGAAAATTGTTTTAGAACAAATGCTCGCTCATGCTGAGAAACAAGGCAACAACATCAAAGAGCTTCTAAGCGACAATGGTGGTGAGTTCGACAATGCAGACGTTAGAGAGATTTTGCTAAGTAGGGGAGTTACACAGCGGTTGACAGCCCCTTATACGCCACAGCAAAATGGTAGCAGTGAACGAGAGAACAGAACAATAGTTGAAATGGCAAGAACTTTTATGTACTCGAATTCTGATGTTCAGTTCCCACAAGCAATTTGGGCTGAGCTTGTTACAACAGCGGTCTTCATACTAAACAGAACGGGGAAGTCGTCAGTAAATGGAGTAAGTCCTTACGAGCTTTGGTTTGGTAAAAAACCAAGANACTAAACAGAACGGGGAAGTCGTCAGTAAATGGAGTAAGTCCTTACGAGCTTTGGTTTGGTAAAAAACCAAGAATTAGACCTCTTCGTATTATTGGTTCAAACTGTTACTTTCATGTTCCTGTTCAGAAGAGGCGTAAGATGGATAAGAAAGCTCAAAAAGGTTACCTAGTAGGCTACGATGGTGAAGAGCGCTACCGAGTCTATATTTCAGAAGATAGGCGAGTCGTGTTATCCAGAGATGTTCGTTTTCAAGAAATACTTCGTGACTGTGCTGAGAAAGTAAAAGTACCTTTCCTGAGCACTCCATCAAAAGAACAATTGGTTGAAGAGGAACTTGTTCAGCGAGAAATTTCAACCAAAGATAAATAAGGTTCAAGTGATGAAGAGTCCAGTTCCAAATCTAGGCCAGAGTCTGGATTAGAGCACACTGAAAGAGCAGATACCCGAAAACTGCGTGATAGAAACACAATCAAAGCGTCAACATATTATGATGATTTTGTAATGATCATGATAGCTGAAGAGGATCCACAAAGTTTTCAAGAAGCTGTAGGTGGCAAGTATGGTCAAGAATGGCTTAAGTCAATGAACAGTGAGATATCCTCTCTACTTGAGAATGATACGTATGATCTAGAGTACCTACCTAAGGGAGCTAGAGCCCTTCCATGCAAATNGTACCTACCTAAAGGAGCTAGAGCCCTTCCATTCAAATGGGTATATAGAGTCAAAATGAAACCTGACGGCACCATCGAGAAGAGAAAATCAAGAATAGTTGCTAAGGGCATAGACTACTCTAAAACATTTAGTCCAGTAGCAAAGTTGCAAACTAATCGTTTGATGCTTGGTGTTGTTGTGACAGAGAAGATGCACTTAGTTCAGTTCGATGTATCTACAGCTTTTCTTTATGGAGAGCTGGAAGAAGATATTTACTTGCAGCAGCCAGAGGGATTTAATGACGGCACGGGTAGGGTTTGGAAGCTCAAGAAGANCGAGTAGCAGTAGTATCAACATTGTAGAATAAAGTGACCCACTGCAGTTGTATCATGAGAGATGGGGCCACCAAGGTAAATGTCACATAAAAGAAAAGCTTGAACACGAGCTAGATATTAAAGTCAAGCGAGATGACAAAATTTGTGAACCTTGCATTTATATGTCAAAATTGTTTTAGAACAAATGCTCGCTCATGCTGAGAAACAAGGTCACAACATCAAAGAGCTTCTAAGCAACAATGGTGGTGAGTTCGACAATGCAGACGTTCGAGAGATTTTGCTAAGTAGGAGAGTTACACACCGGTTGACAGCCCCTTATACGCCACAGCAAAATGGTAGCAGTGAACGAGAGAACAGAACAATAGTTGAAATGGCAAGAACTTTTATGTACTCAAATTCTGATGTTCAGTTTCCACAAGCAATTTGGGCTGAGCTTGTTACAACAGCGGTCTACGTACTAAACAGAACAAGGAAGTCGTCAGTAAATGGAGTAAGTCCTTACGAGCTTTGGTTTGGTAAAAAACCAAGAATCAGACATCTTCGTATTATTGGTTCAAACTGTTACTTTCATGTTCCTGTGCAGAAGAGGCGTAAGATGGATAAGAAAGCTCAAAAAGGTTACCTAGTAGGCTACGATGGTGAAGAGCACAACCGAGTCTATATTTCAGAAGATAGGCGAGTCGTGTTATCCAGAGATGTTCGTTTTCAAGAAATACTTCGTGACTGTGCTGAGAAAGTAAAAGTACCTTTCCTGAGCACTCCATCAAAAGAACAATTGTTTGAAGAGGAACTTGTTCAGCGAGAAATTTCAACCAAAGATAAAGAAGATTCAAGTGGTGAAGAGTCCAGTTCCAAATCTAGGCCAGAGTCTGGATTAGAGCACACTGAAAGAGCAGATACCCGAAAACTGCGTGATAGAAACACAATCAAAGCGTCAACATAGTATGATGATTTTGTAATGATCATGATAGCTGAAGAGGATCCACAAAGTTTTCAAGAAGCTGAAGGTGGCAAGTATGGTCAAGAATGGCTTAAGTCAATGAACAGTGAGATATCCTCTCTACTTGAGAATGATTTGTATGATCTAGAGTACCTACCTAAGGGAGCTGGAGCCCTTCCATGCAAATGGGTATATAGAGTCAAAATGAAACCTGACGGCACCAACAAGAAGAGAAAATCAAGAATAGTTGCTAAAGGCTATGATCAACGTAAGGGCATAGACTACTCTAAAACATTTAGTCCAGTAGCAAAGTTGCAAACTATTCGTTTGATGCTTGGTGTTGTTGTGACAGAGAAGATGCACTTAGTTCAGTTCGATGTATCTACAGCTTTTCTTTATGGAGAGCTGGAAGAAGATATTTACTTGCAGCAGCCAGAGGGATTTGATGACGGCACGGGTAGGGTTTGGAAGCTCAAGAAGAGTTTATATGGACTTAAGCAGTCGCCAAGGTGCTGGAACAAGCGTATTGGCAAGTTTCTGACATCACTCAAATTCAAGGCTAGTGATGAGGAGCCTTGTATGTTCATTCGAGATGAAGGTAGTGTCAAGATAATTCTCATTCTTTATGTAGATGATGGCATCATAGCTTCTACCAGTAGAGTAGAATTAGAGAAGTTTTTAGATCAGCTTCAGGCTGAGTTTAAAATTACATCTGAAGAAGCGTCTTATTTTTTAGGACTACAAATTGAGAGACAGTCAAATTGTGATATAAGAGTGTGTCAAAAGTCCAAGCACAGAAAATACTTAAACGTTTCAATTTTGTCGGTTGTAAATCGGTTTCTTCACCAATGCTTCAGAGTCAAGAGAGTTTGATTTCAGGGAAAGCAACAGAAAGAGCACATTAGTTTCCATATCGCCAAGCAGTAGGCTCACTAATGTATCTGATGTTAGGCTCTAGACCTGATTTAGCCTATTCAGTCGGATTTTTATCCAGATCTCTTGAAAATCCTACTGCTGAAGATATTACCAGACTTAAAAGAGTTTTCAGATATATAGCAGGCACCCTTAATTATGGCCTTCTATATCAGCACAATGCAGAGAAAGGGATTCTTGGCTGTTTTTCTGATGCAGATTTTGGCGGATGCCTCAAAACAGGCAGATCAACAACAGGTGTTTTAATAACTTATGCAGGCGCTGCTGTTTCATGGCTAAGTCAACGTCAGGGATCAGTTACCGATTCTACCACAGAATCAGAAGTTGTCGCCGCTAGTGAAGCCTCAAAAGAAATAATTTGGCTTAGTCGTCTATTGAGCCAAATGAGTAAGTTAAAAGAAGTTCCAGTTCTACAGATAGACAATGCTGCAGCTGTCAGACTTGCAGAAAATCCAGAAAATCATCGGAGAACCAAGCATATCCGAAGAAAGCACTTCTTCATTCGAGAGCATGTAGCAGAAGGTAGACTTGCTGTCGATAAAGTTACTTCAGAGCATCAAGTTGCAGATATCATGACCAAGCCACTAGCCGCCCCTCATTTGCAAATGTTATGTGACAAGATGGGACTTATATAGAGTTGTATTTTTTTTGTGAATTGTTATTTAACAAGGGAAAGTGTTAAAGTATCTAGTTTCAAGTGTTAAGTAAAATTCCTTATGATAGCGCCACTTGTCAGTTCTTCTATCTCTATGGTTTCTTCTTTGTCACATTATCTTCTATGCTATCTTGTTTAGTTGTGTTGTGTTGTTCGTCCGGGACAGTGCTTGTCCGATCGTTTATAGTAAAGTGCTTTTAGTATTCAAGGCATTTTACTTGAATAAGTATCAGGCATTTGAGAACGCCTGGTTTTCTTATCCATAGGGGCTCATCCAGCAATTTCACCGAGGGACCGTGTACGTCTGGGCGAACGGCCCGTCATACTCTGAGACCATCATGATCGCCATCAGCAGCAATCGACACCGCGGGCCGATGGTGTCTGTCGCCTAGTCGGGTATCCAACTACAAACCCACCTAACAATATTTTTCACCGCCCCTCAAAACTTACATTAACCGAACATTACCCAGTCAACAGGTATTAAATTGGCCCCCTTTTGTGGGGCTATTTCCTGCTGTAAACCCTCATTGTTGAACATTTTTCCTACGCAATTTAACAGGCGTTAAGATGTAGCTGGTGTAGTGTAATAAAAGACATGCAATATTTGCATGCGTCTGCTGAATAATTTGTTCCGTGTAAGATGAAGGTTATTTTTCAAGATAACAGTGAAAGATCACTGGTAAATGGTAATGCCCAGTGTACGTTCATCTCATTTAATTGTTAGCTTTCAAATGTCTTAGTAAGAAATATTCTCAACACTCCACAGTTGTCGCACGTTGAAGTGGTCACGAGGTTACCTAGGGCTGGTTTGATGTTGTTTTGCCTGGCGCCATAACTCAGTGGTGAGCTAATGATGAGGGTCGTCTGGTCGACGGCCCATGGGAACCCTGGTAATCCTCCATGAGTCGGTCGAAGATTTGTCACTTACTTACTGTTGCACTTTTATAACTGATGACGAGGCTGTAGGCCATCTCGTATGCTTGAACTATGCTAAATAAATGTGGGTGATGCTACAAGGATGTCCTACAATGACTTGACACTGATTTCACTTGGTTGAGCAGTTTATTCACTGGCCTTGCTATAGTTGATAATGCACGAATGATGACTGGTAATGGACTCAGCACTTAAACTGTGAAAAACACGTGGTCTTAGATTGAGATGCGGTTGCGTTAAACTCTCCGATGAGAGTACTGGTGGCTCTCCCCTCTGTACATTAAAATTACACAAATGTTCCAGTTGACCAATATTAACTATTGTAGTGAAAATGACTGTAGCCTACATGTTGGTACTTAGGGGGTTCGCGGAGCAGGCGACCACCCTGCTGGTCTTGTTCAGGTGCTGAGACGAACTGGGCCGAATGGCATTGGCTTTCGTCACGAGTGGCGAGATCCGAAGTCAAACGGCGAATGAATGAAACATAACATGTACACTCTGTGATGTTGATTATGATGATGAAAAATGGTTACAAATTAAATTAAACACATTGGTGACATCCCCATTTATTAACAAATGTCCATTAATAATAAAGTTGTGAAATGGATGGGGAATGTCACCACACTAAATTATTTCTTACAATGTTGGAGGCCTTTATAGGCAATCCGTATTTTAGAAAAAACCATAATAACTATTATATAAATACACATTAAATATGTTATTATTTTTTATCTTAAAAGTATTTGAATTTCACTTCCGATTCGGCATTGAATTTCATGGACGAGTCCACCTGGGCAAAGGGGTGTGAAATGCCATGCTTAATTGCCATTTATACAATGAAAAACACCTCTGACTATAGCCATGAATGCAGTGACTGTGTTCAATATGTTTGTAAAAATTCTGTACACTGCTGGACGACACTTCGGGCATTTAACTCTTCAGCTCTGGCCTACCAACCAGTTAGTGTCACTCAGTGGTGTGTTGCATCGTATTCAGCTGCGCTAGCTGCAAGGACGCAACGACCAATTGCCAGTGCGCCCAACGGCTGTGACTTTGGGGTAAACACCGTTTCGGATCGCCTACTTATTTATTAAAGGAGTTACCTCTTTTAATAAACTTATATGGCGGTCTTTTGAGTTGCGTAATCCTTGTCAGCAAGAAGGTACAAGTTTCGTTATTGTCGACCCGCACTACGCACACTTGGCCTGATGTAGTTGGTGCGGCCCGGTGTAGCTGGTGTAGTTGTGACTGCGGCAGTCAGGGTGGGCACAAGGAACTCGTGGACGCGTTGTTCACGTCAACGTCCACGTATTATACGAGCAGCGAATTGTTGGCATATGAAAATACTTTTAAGGTAATTGGCTTGCTTTTTTTTTCCTGAGAAACACATATTGCGAATTGAATCCCGAACTTCGACCATTCCAGTTATTTCTGTAGGTGCATGTGTAGTTCGAAATAGCAAGGAATTGATAAAATTCAGTGAACACATTATCACTGTCACTGATGTATCTGGAATTTGTGAATATCAAATACGAGTTTACACAGGTGTAATAAGTATCAGGACTACTGTGAGGGGAATGTAACTTGGTTTTAAATATTTAAAGTACTTCGTCACCTGAAGAACCACTTTCCACGAATTCATTCTCCAACAATCTGTCAATGTCCATTTCGAAATTGGAACGAAAAGCTATGAATAAAAAATAAGACACGTTTAATAAAATTAAGTATAAATGCTCCCGCACCTGATAATGTTTCATTATTCAAACTCATACCAACGCAAGTACTAATTTTGAAAAACAGCGCTATATCTCTGCAGGAATGTAAACAAAAACGTCGTATCTTCCAACTGTGCTGGTGTACTTACCCTGGAAAATTAAATCTGGTGTAGCTGCACTACACTACTCTACACAGGTTACACCATTTATGGTTGAATGAAACGAAATTTACACTACATAGCCTACAGTTTTTGTAGTAAAATGAAACTAACATGTAACATTCTAGTAATCCGTGTCGGTATGGTTGTGTATGTTTTTGCGAACATGTGGTATTTAAATTTGAAAGTACTGTGAAGCAGAATTTTATTTTTAAAGTGAGTATTATTAATAGTTAGTAGAATAACAGTTTAATATACATGTATGTCTTCTAAAAAATTTTAGCAACTTCGTTGGTCGATTTGTTTATTTTGTATTGGGGGTATTGTCTGATATGTTTATGAAGCCGGTATAAACTAGTTGTGATTATATTACAGGCTGTGTTGTTTTACATGTTCGGAAAGTAGGATTATGAAGCCGGTACATTTTGTAATTGGCGATCATTTTGGTTTTAGGTTCCCTTAAATTTGCCACTAACTTCGCTGTACATTTGCGTTTTCTAAACTTTTTAAGTCTGTCTGTTTTATATAATTACTTTATAGTGTTATATTGTTTTAGTGACTACCTACTTCACCTGATTAGAAAATAGGTATCTGGTTTGTTATGAAGTAATTTAGTGTGACACTGGGCGTCTGCTTTGCTATTCATTTTGTACACTCAAGTTAATACGGGCATTAACGTCCGACTTATTTCGTAATATGTGCCCACCTAATCTAACTGAGCCTAATGCCATGATGGGTGAATCACTATTTTACATATTTAAAGTAAGCTAGGGTTGTAGGGTTTCAAACTATCCTAGTTTGTAGGATGTTAATCTAACCTCGAATTTTGGGGTTTTAAACTAACCTAGGGGTAATTATCCAGTTTAGCGGCTTTTCTGAATGAAACGCCCTAGACCAACAAAATTAACATTATTGGATTCTGCACAGCTTGCCTAGTTCATATTCAGAAGGGGATCATGTTAAAATAAGTAGAACGTATTAAATAAAATAGTTAAAAAGTACCAGTGGTAATTATTAAGTTTAGGGGCTTTTCTGAAAAACAGAAAAAAAATTCAAATTTATGATATATTTCCACTCTACTAATCACGTAGAACACGTATATACTAGGGGCATTAACGTCCAACTGATTTCGTAATATATGCCCACCTAACCTAACCGAACCGAACCAAACCCCACGATGGGTGAGTCACTATTTTACATTTTTACACTAATCTAGGATTGTTGGGTTTTACACTAACCTAGGATTTTTGGAATTTACACTGATCTAGGGTGTTTGGGTTTACACTAACCAAGGATGTTTGGACTTTTACACTAAACTACAAATGTAAGATTGTAGGGATTTAAAGGAACCGTAAAACACACCAAAAGAATGTAAATTGACTCACCTAGGTAGGGAGCTGGTATAATTCCTCTGACGTTAATAGACGTAAACAAACATATTTCGCAAGTTTTTAAAATATTTTCTACTTATATTAACATTACGACGTCTTGAATATGAACAAGGTAAGCTGTGCAGAACCCATTAATGCAACTTTTTTTGGTCTAGGACGTTTCCATCAGAAACGTAAACAAACTGGCTATACTGCTCATTTCGCAATTTTGTTCAATTTTTTTTAATATGTTGTACTTATTTTGAAGCTGTCCCCCTAGTATATTCGTGTCCTACGTGATTAGTAAAATAGAAATATATCATAATTTTGAATATTTTTGTAATTTTCCAGAGAAGCCCCTAAACTTAATAATTACTGTACCAGTTGTTTGGAACTTTGTTTACCTCTGTCGTTATTATGTTTGGTTACGTCATGATTCCTGCAGTCACCTTATTGGCTTGAAGATATTGTTACGTCACGGCGACGCGTCACATTTGATTTAACGGACAATTTTTCAAACAGCTTAGTAGCCATTCTGATTTTTCCGGCGTCTGTCATGATCCCTAAAATCCTACATTTGTAGGTTAGTGTAAAACCCTACAATCCTAGGTTAGTTTAAAATCCTACAATCCTAGGTTAGTTTAAAATCCTACGTTAGTGTAAAACCCTACAATCCTAGTTTAGTTTAAAACCCTACAATCCGTGGTTGGTTTAAAACCCTACAATGTGAGGTTAGTTTAAAAATGTGAAATAGTGATTCACTCATCGTGGGGTTAGGTTGTTAGGTTAGGTGGGTACATATTACAAAATTAGTCCTACGTTAATGACCCTAGTATATTCATGTTCTACGTAATTAGTAGAGTGGAAATATACCACTCCGGGGGGTGGGGGGTTACAGAAAAGCCTCTAAACTGGATAATTACCACAATTTTATTTAAAACTTTATACTTATTTTAACAATATGCCCTCCAATATTAACAAGGTAAGCTGTGCATAACCCATTAATGCTACTTTTGGTGGTCTAGGATGTTTCCTTCAGAAAAGCTGCTACTCTGGGTAATTACCATCCTCTGTAAGGGATATGATAACCCCTTACTATGATGCAGGATGTGCATGTTCTGTTTATGCTCTGTATGAGGACAATGTGATTTTGAGGCATCATGGCTCATTCCTATTATATCACCAATCACATTTCTGGTGTCTTTGCTGGTTGCTGATGACGTGATTTCAGGCATCTCCTGACTGTCTCAAACGTATGCAATTGGATTTATGTCAGGAAGACGTGCGAGATAATTGATGCAGCAAATATCTTCACTCTGACAGTCACTGTATGATGAGGTGTAGCATTGTTGCCCATGATGAGGAACTTGGGGTCCACAGCAACCTGGAAAATATACATGTTTAAGAAGAACCGTAGTATAATAGTAGTCATCAGTGACTGCATCTCCTTGAAAGATGTGTAACTCCATATGGCCACTAAGCATTACGCCTCCCTAAATGAGAACTCGTGTCACTTGTAAATTAGTGCCTTTCGATGATGATATAGGTGCTTATTACGTGTTTCCTGTTCTCTCCAGATGTATAGAGGTCTGGAATCGCTACTGAGTCTAAATCAGCTCTCATCTGTAAAGAGTACTTGAACCCATTGCTGAGCCCCCCCATCACCTGTGTTTCCGGCACTACAGAAAATGCCATCTCCGATGGGCAGGCATCAATGCACACACCATACTGGTCACCAAGCAGAGAAACCACCGGTGTGTAGTCTCCTTGCCATAATAAAATACACGAACAAAAAATACAAAAACACCTCAATTTAACATTTGTCCACGCAATTTTGTAATATGTGCCCACCTAACCAAATTTTACTTAACCCCATGATGAGTGATTCACTATTTTACATTTTTAATCCAACCTAGGATTGTAGGGTTTTAATCGAACCTAGGATTGTAGGATTTTAATCTAACCTAGGATTATATGGTTTTAATCTAACCTACAATTTCATTCTAATCTACGATTTTAGGGCTTTAATCTAACCTACGATTTTTGGGTTTTAAAGTAACCGTAAAACATACCGGACGTATATGAATTTACTCGCCTAGCTACGCAGTGGGTACAACTCCACTGTCCTCTGCCAATTCAACTACCGTCGTGCATGACTTGCACCTCACTCAACAAAACATCATGCTCTACTAAAATGTCCAAGTAAAACCGGCACTCGTACTTGGGCCCTCTATTCATAAATCACAAGCCTTCGCACGGTCAGATTCGGACGACACAACTCACGAACCGCACTGTATTGCATCTAAACAGCAACTAAACGTATTTCACGTCTGCGCAGACAGCATTACATGGCTATTCAATATGACGCCCAACGTAAACAAATCAGCCGAACTCCTTGTGTTTGAACAATTTTATTTAGTACGTTCTACTTATTTTACCATTATGCACTCCTCAATTTTAAAAAGGTAAGCTGCGCAGAACCCATTTATGTTACTTTTGTGGGTGTACTGTGTTTCTTTCAGAAAAGCCCCTATTCTCAATAATTACCCTGGAAAAACCTGGAATTTTTGGTGCATGGAGATACAATTAAAGAATTTAAACTTTATAATTTGTAAATCACATATGTCATTCACCAAAAGTGCTTGACTGGCTTAGTTGGGTGTACTGTACATCTCAATACCAACAGCTTATTTTTGTGTGTGGTGTAGGCAATGACGTAGTGGCAGGCACTTTGGCAACTGTAGTAAAACAAAAGAGTATAGATGGAAGAGGTTAATAGTAGTGTCTTGTATGTTACATCAGTTGTTTTTAATTGTTAAAGTTAATGTTGCAGGATGTAAAATATGGGGTTTAGTGCAACAGTGTAATTTGTAATAATAAACTGGTAGTGTCGGAAACATTTATTAACTTTTAGTTTAGCAGACAGTAGTAAAATAATTACACATGCTGCTGGGTTAGTGACACAAAAATGTTAGTATTTAAAAACTGCTGAAATAGGCTGATAACGCTGATGTTATTAGTACTTGTGAATTGTGGATCATAGTATTTTTTGTAGTCTTAAAAGAATGGTAATATCTGTTAGTAGCAAGTGTGTTGTTTGTTGAGAAACTTGCAAGATGTACAAGTGTTGAAAAGGAACCATTGCAATATGTGGATATGTATGTGAAAACTAAGTATTATTACCTGTTGCTGCTTTGCATAGCGCGAGCGAAGTGTGTGTGGAGGACAGAGTAGTGATATGATAGTGGGCGGTGGCAATGACAAAGGTCAGCTGTCGCGTGGCGCCGCGATAAGCCTTTTACGGCTTGGACGCTCCTGACGTTCTGCAGATTTGAATTTCTGCATTAATCTGAAGGAATATTCTGGTTGATGGCTTAGTTTCTCTCAGTGTGACTCAGGGTGTGGCGAACCTTCCAGAATAGGACCAGAGATATTATTTAAGCACGACAAGCCTCCAAGCCGGGAGTTTTTATGAGTGTCAGGAGTTCGTGGGATTTACGACCTTAAGCGATAGATGAGCCAGATGAGCAACAAGTGGGGACTGAGGTGACCAGCGAGAGTAAAATCTGTGACTGCAAGCATTGGTGCAGTGAAGAGTGCAACTGAAAGGCTGGACAATTGGACTGGATGCTTGAGTGTAAGATTTTAAATGATGACAACAGACAGACTGAACTTGTGTTAATTGTGAGTTGGAGTTAATTGACTTGCACGAAACAGAAACACTGGGAAGGACTTTAATTACAATTGAGATACATGTTAAATATTGTGCTCACTGAGAAATAAAATGAGTAATAGTGGAGATAGATTGTTTAATGTTGTAAATAATAGCTGTGTGAATAAATTAAAAATCCAGTTTAGTTCTAATATTTTTATTAAGACCTTCATCTCTCACAAACTTGGATATGCCGCTCTGGCGTCTCGTAACAGTATGAAGTTATTTTAAGATATATACTTATGAGAAGAGTAACTTAGTGTGTCGGGAAAGGTTGTTACATATTGATGTATGTATTATTTATTTGCATTGGGCCAACAGTAGTAGTAATTAGTGAATGTACTATGTATATATGTTTGTTACTTACGTAGTTTTTGATTGGATGGGATCATATAATATTTTGAAGTGTTGTAGTTAGGTAATGTTAGGTTATATTTTTGTAGTAGCAATGAGATTTTGTCATTTTAATTTAATGATTGGATGGTGGGGATGGTATTGTATATTATTTGGAAGGGTGTAATAGTGTTGTAGTTAGGTAATGTTAGATTAGTTTTAACGTGAACCGCGTGTTCACGAGTCCTTTATGCCCACTATGACTGCCGCAGTTATGTCCACACACCAGACACACCACACCGACAAACTTGTGGGCACGAGTGAGGGTGTGCATAATGGTATCAGTGCAAGTGCATTAGTGGTTCTAATCTATTCTATGTCATAATATCATCAGTGTATTTATTAATAGCATCAGTGTATATAATTAATATCATTAGTTTTATCATCATTGGAGACAGTTTGCACAGCCACAGCCAGGTGACATGTGACATTTTACATTTGGCAGTACTGTGGCTGGTACGATGGAAGCATTTAGAATTAGTATAATCATTTTTATTGTGTATTGTTTTAGGGAAAATTATGTAAACTTAGTTTAATTTCATTCATGTCCCTTTCATCTCATTATCATTTTTTAGTGTATCTTGTACTCCATTGCTTCGCCGCATGGCGTCTGCTGCGCTCAGGTAGCGGAAGCCGGCCATGTTTTTCTGCCCAGTTCTCGTCAGCACTTCAATGCATCCAGACGTGTAAGTCTCTCGCTCCCCAGAGGCCCTCGGCACAGACATAATTAGTTGAATTTGTATCCAGCGACATCGGTCACAATTTAAATCATTATTTTTATCTGTTTCATTATTTTACTTGTATAGCGCCGAGGGGAGAGCGACGTTATTATTTATAGGAGAATTGTTAAGTGCATTCGAGTTTCACATTGTAAAGACCACATGGACGCTCACAGTTTCCGGGCCATTAAGGCCACGTGTCTTGTATTATAGTTGTGTGTGCAGTAACGAGTCTCAGCTAATAAATACCTCAACAAGCATCGTTCGCAAGTGTTTTATTTGTAATTAATTAAGGCGTGCGAGGCGGCCTACAGCCTCGCCATCGTGTGTGACGGAGTGTTGACCAGAGTCTTCTAGGCCGTTGACCTGAAACAACCCTCAATCTCATCAGCTCACCGTAGAGCTGTGGCGCCGGGCACATAAATATCACACTATCAACTCTGGTAACACCGCGAGTCAAGTTGGCTTTCATAACACGGGACGTAAAATTCACCTTTAGCCAAGCTTGACCACGTCAGTTTTCTGTTGTGAGAATAAGTCTTTGATGTTTTTGTTAAAGAATTGGATAGCAGTGAATGGTATAGTTTAATGTTTTAAAAGGTGTAATAAACTATGTTGTTGGTAGGTAATGTTAGTATTGTTAGGTTAAGGTTCTATAGTGGCATTGAGTCTCTGCTGCCATGGTATCAGGTAGTATATTTGGACAGGTGGTCTAATTTTGTATGTCCTGATACAATGTACGGTATCGGGACGTACAATTGAGCCCGGTAATTATTAAGTTGAGGGGCTTTCTGAAAAACACAATAAAAATTCAAAATTATGATATATTTCTACTCTACTAATCACGTAGAACACGAATATACTAAGGGGGTAGTTTTAAAATAAGTACAACATATTTTTAAAAATTGAACAAAATTGAGAAATGAACAGTACAGCCAGTTTGTTTACGTTTCTGATGGAAACGTCCTAGACCAACAAAAGTTGCATTAATGGGTTCTGCACAGCTTACCTTGTTCATATTCAAGGTGCCGTAATGTTAAAATAAGTAGAACATATTTAAAAAACGTACCTAGGTGAGTCAATTTACATTCTTTTGGTGTGTTTTACGGTTCCTTTAAATCCCTATAATCCTACATTCGTACTTTAGTGTAAAACCCAAACATCCTAGGTTAGTGTAAAACCCAACAACCCTAGGTTAGTTTAAAAATGTAAAATAGTGATTCATCCATCGTGGGGTTAGGTTAGGTGGGCACATATTACGAAATTAGTCGGACGTTAATGCCCCTGGTATGTTCGTGTTCTGCATCATTAGTAGAGTAGAAATATATCATAATTTTGAATTTTTATTGTGTTTTTCAGAAAAGCCCCTAAACTTAATAATTACCGCAAACTTATAAAGTTGAAAAATAATTGCATATGCATGTTGTTATATTCAGATTAAATACTGTGAAACACAATAGTGGGTAGCATTCTAAAGGTCAAGTTTAGGGGCTTTTCTGTAAAAAATAAAAAAATTCACGGAAAATGGTACATTTTCACTCTACTAATGATGCAGAACACTAATATATGAGGGGCATTAACGTACGACTAATTTCTTAATATGTGCCCACTTAACCTAACAGAACCTAACCCCAGGATGGGTAAACCACTATTTTACATTTTTAAACTAACCTACGGTTTTAGGGTTTTGAACTAACCTAGGATTGTTGGGTTTTACACTAACCTAGGATTGTTGGGTTTTAGACTAACCTAGGATGTTTGGGTTTTACGCTGAACTACGAATGTACGGATTTAAAGGAACCGTAAAACACACCAAAAGAATGTAAATTGACTCACCCAGGTAGGGGGCTGGTATAATTCCTCTGATGATAATAGATGTAAACAAACATATTTCGAAAGTTTTTTTAATAAGCTCTACTTATTTTAACATTACGCCCTCTTGAATATGAACAAGGTAAGCTGTGCAGAACCCATTAATGCAACTTTTGTTGGTCTAGGACGTTTCGTTCAGAAACGTAAACAAACTGGCTATACTGCTTATTTCGCAATTTTGTTAAATTTTTTTAAATATGTTGTACTTTTTTTAAATCTACGCCCCTAGTATATTCGTGCCCTACGTGATTAGTAGAATAGAAATATATCGTAATTTTGAATTTTTTTTGTGTTTTTCAGAAAAGCCCCTAAACTTAATAATCACCCTAATGAAAAAATATATATATCATGACTAATGTTGAAGGGCACAGATATGTTAAACATGTCCACAAATTATTCCATAAAAGTGAATTCATTCAAATCTGCACCATTCTGATACTTAGAGGGTGAGCAAAACATGTGCAGCGGGCTGCACCAATTTACCAGCTTCATACATGGCTGCTGGGAAAATGTATGGACAAGGTATATTGGTATGGCCTTCTGCCCTCAACTCTACAAGTGCTCGGGGAAGCAGAGTGGTGCAAAATTACTCTAATTCACTTTCCTGGAGCTATTTACTGGTCATTACAAATCCTCAATAATTGCAAAAATTTAATAAACTAAAAACAAAAACCTACTATCATATCTAACATCCGAAACAAAAACACTTAATAGTATTCACGTTGCGACAGAGAGCAAATTGAATAATCATGCCATTTTAAATATGCCAATAATATGCCATTTTCTTTGCGTGTTATGCAAAGAAAATGGCATACTCGACCAAAATACTCATTGCATCTTGAAAATCAAGGTAAAATACAATCAACTTTTTTAGCTCATGTACCTGACCAAAGATATTTCTTAATATTATTGCCATGATGTAGTGGTACTCAAAAAGACAAGGCCAAACATCAGATATTTCCAGAGAATACACATCTAATGCTCCTGAACTCTTGAAACTCTCTAACTTCTGCACAGTGTTCACATGATACATTCAAAAAGATTCATGAACACATGCAACACTAACATTACCCCACACATTGCAGAATGCAATTTCCAAAATCAGTTTCTGTACAAGCAGAAAAACCTAATAAAACTGCTGCACATTTGTGTTTTGCTTAATTTTGTTTACAGTAGTTTGACGTTATATGACATAAAGGAACATGGTGAATCATTTAAACAATGGAGGTTTACATATGTACCTTCTGGTGTCAAACTTTTAATACTTAAACCACAAACAATTGTGTTATATACCAGGAAATTTCAACATGATAAAACCAAATATACAGAATGAGTATAAAAGAATACCCCAACTATGAAGGTCTATAATATCAAAACCAAACAACCTACAGCCTTGGTTGACCAATCAAATGAACCATGGAACTGTGAAGTTTGTTTACCATATCATCATAAATGTTCAATCTGACCCCCACGAGCGGCCTGAACGACATCTACGTGATAATCAAACTCATTCCACACTCTTGTCAGCATGTTCAATGTCACGGTTTGGATGGCGTCCGTAGTTCTCGTTTTGAGGTCGTCAATGTTAGCCTGCAATGGTGGACGAAACACTTTATCCTTTATGTATCCCCATAGAAAAATAATGCACGGGGTATGATCCGGGCTTCTTAGGGGCCAGTGATGAAGAGACTGGTGACCAGCTGCTCCTCGACCAATCCAACGTTGCGGCAATGTCTCGTTCAGGTATTCGCAAACAGCTAGGTGCCAATGGGGTGGCGCACCATCCTGCTGGTAAATTAAGTCCTCTGCCGCCACTTCTAGCTGAGGAAACAACCTCTCTGTAAGACCAAATAAGGGATTCCAGTAACAGTGGGCATGTGAAAAAAGAAAGTGCTGAAAACAGTATCTTTGGATACAGTGCAAAACACGTTCACTTTGGGGGAAGCGCGCTCGTGTTCGGTAGTTTCATGTGGAAGTTCCTGACCCCATATCCGCACATTGTGCCGGTTCACTTTACCATTTGTATGGAACATCTCTTCATCGCTAAAAACTAGCTTAGACATGAAGGAATCGTCTACCTCGTTCTGGGCAAGAACGAACATGCAGATATCACGTCTCAGTTCTTTATCCCTTTCTGTAAGAGCCTGTACAAGCTCTAACCTGTATGGTTTGTATAGCAATCGCTTTCGCAACACTGTCATACTGTTGATTGAAGGATTTGCATTTCCCGGCTAGCTTGTTGAGTTGATTTTCTCGGACAGCAAACGGACGCTTGTTGAATCCATTGCACATTCTCTTCGGTCACACGCGGCCTCCCGGAACATTTGCCTTTGCAAAGGCACCCTGTGTCATGGAACTGACGAAACCAACACATGATACTCCACCTTTCGGGAGGATGATGTCCGTATTTGCGACGTAATTCACGTTGAACATTCGTAACAGATTCACATTTAGCAAACTGAATAACACAGAATGCCTTCTATTGTTCCGTCGCCATCATGATGCGGACTAACACACAACACACGCTCATAGTGCAACGACAGATGCTCCCAGTGTCATCTCTTGGCACATAAAGGAAACATCAGACCGTTCTCTTCACATTGACATGTCGAATGCGAGCTCGCTTCCCCCTCACACTTCAAACCGAGCGTTACGAACACCATTTAAACTGTAACACCGGACATGCTGACAAGAGCATGGAACGAGTTTGATTATCGCGTAGATGTCATTTGGGTCGCTCATGGTGGTCACATTGAACATTTATGAATGTATGGTAAACAAACTTCACGGTCCCACTGTTCCTTTGATTGGTCAATCAAGGTTGTAGGATGTTTGGTTTTTATATTATAGACCTTCGAAGTTGGAGTATTCTCTTATACTCAGCCTGTACAACATTCATACCGCTCAGATATCTTGCCTTCATGAAATCCTCTATTCTTTACAATTACCATAAAACATTAAACGTGTAATAAATATCTTTGCCCTTCACACACCAGGTTGGCTTAGGATGAGCCATACAATAAAAAATGCCATTTTAGGGAAAATTAAGTATTTATTATACAAACAAAAATTGCCATTTTCTATTAAAAAAAACTCTATTTGCATTATCTTCTGTATATTACAAAAAAATAATTTCAATCCATGAATACAATGAAATCAGGTATTTCTCCCCCCACCCAAACATTTTTCAACAGGCCCTTTTAAGGTAATCTAGGATAGTGGATGAATGTAATGTAGTAAGTGTTCATACAATTTAAACTAACCTTAACCATTATTGGATAATAATTGTACATGCCTAGGTGTTTTTACAGCATAATGGGACATGATGGTCTGTCTCATGTAAGGTTTCCACTTTTGACAACCAGCGTGTGTTAACATGTCATATATGAAACTAACAACATCCCATATACAAAATCCTGTATCAGCTGATGCGTGAACGATTGAAAGTGAATTTATTGTTGGCTATTCTGATAGCCCTGCCTTTGCACGACAGACAATGGAGAAACAAACAGGCAGGGCAGAGTTTTAAAACAAATTGTTTATATATTTTTATTTTATGTTGTCACAAAACAGCTGTTATTAGTTTAACAAGCATTTCTGCTAAAATAGTAATGTGTAGGTGTTTTAAATGTAATGTAACTCAAGCCTTACATGACTATTTTACTTAGTGTCTCCCTTCTCCGTATGCTCGTGCTAATGCAAAAGTCTCCATGAGCATGCTTCATTTTGTTACAAAGTGAGAAAATAACGAAAGACTAATTTTTGTAATTTTTAGAATTGAAATATTTTTTATGTATGGACCTTAATTATTGTATTCCATTTTCTTCTTTTTTGTAATAATCTCTTCTGGGTATGTTTGTTTTTCTTTTTTGTTTGGATTTTGGACATAAGTTGTTCACGCAAGGTTGGCCTTTAATTTTTGTCATTTACACCGGTCTGTTTCTCTTGTCTGGGCTCGGGAGATAGAATTCTAGGAAAGGTTTAAAATTGTCAGCAGGAGAATTTTTCTGTATGGCTGTTGCATCGTTGGGCAGCATTCACAGTATTTTGTATTTGTTTTTCTAAAACTACCTTTTTCAATTCCTGAATGGCGCAGAAGGTGTGCATTTCCTGTCCCCCTCCTTCACCACCCCGCTGACAATGTTGGAAGACTGCTTGGTTGTGTGGAGTTATTTCCGTTGGTGATGGAAGGAGAAAAACCAGTTTGCTGTATGTTCAGAAGGCTGGGAGTTTGTTGGCTGCGCAGGAGAGAAGAGCGGGGTTTGTGATGAAGTGAGCTGGGAATTTTAGTGCATTTAGAGGGGAAAAGAGGAAGATGTTGGCGTTGCGATCAATAAAGATGACTGGAAGGTTGGTGTGTTGTGATTGGCCGATGAAGAGGCGAAAGGAGGGAGGCACGTCATGTAACCATCGCTGAAGTTTGTAGCAGTTGGATTGTGGAAGCGAGGAGAGGCGGTGATCGGAGGTGCTGCCAGTATTCACAGCAGAGTGTAGCGGATAAGTATTTAATCTATTTTTGTACTTGAGGATGGGCCAGTTCCCTTTTATGTAAAAAAAAGGGAAAATGGCCAGTTTTTGTATGAGTATTCAGGATCGGGTAGCAGTAGTGTGAAGATGGTCAGGCGAGTGGAGGCTGAGGCGTTAAGCTAGCATGTACATGTTTAACCCCTATAGTATTTCAAAGCATGGCGACATCTTTATAAAGTAATTAAAATTTACCTTTTTATGATATTTAGTTTAGTTCTTGTTTTAAAGCAGTTCTTAATTTATTTAAATAAATTTATTAGATGTTTCTGCATTTTGAGTTTTAATGGATAATAAAGCAGACATTTTAGATACAATTTTTTAAAAATTTTATTAAATGTGACTGTAACTTGTTCAAGTTATAACTGTTAAAGTTTGTTTCCATTTTGTATTTTTTTATTTAAGTTTATTGATGCACTGAAGTTACAGAACCTTGAGGCAGAGATCTCATGCTATTATAATTGTGAAGTTATAAGAAATAATTATATGTAATCAAAGTTAAGGGGGGGGGGGTTTCTTTATTGATCGTGCAAATGTTGCGACGACTTGAAACCCTTGTTGTTCACTGAAGTTCAGAGCTATTGAGAAAGAAATTTGTTGTGATTCCAAGTAACTGGAATAAAAGTGATGTTACAGAATTTTAGTGTATGTTATTCTCTTTTATTTAAAGCTCTAATGTATCCTCGCTCTCGCCTTGACCAAAGTAGTGGTAGCTGTAGTAACAGTAGACCAGTAATATTTACTTTTTGATTATTTTACATATTATTAGTAGTATTTATTTTTTAACACATCCAGCGTTAACTCTACCCCTCTGTGAAATGTCTGTGGTACTCTCGTGCAAGTGTTTGATTGGTTTTGTTTGCTGCCCTCACTTTCTTTTTAAGATGTTGTGGCGCTATTAGTCGTTTTGTTCACTTAAATTTAAGTTCTGAAATTGTCAGGCTTCATGCTGGCCCTTTCATGTTAAGAAAGGGCACGTAATAGATGTTTCATCGTACATTTTCTGTTGATTTGATTTGTAATAGCACAACCATTTAAGTTGTGGTTTAACAGTTGTTGGAGCACCGGTTGTTATGTGTGGTGGTCTTGGGTAATCAAGTGGGTAATATTTAATTTTTATTATTCACTTAAGAACTTGACTTGCGCCTGCTAATAGTATCAATAAATGTAGCAGTTGTGGTGGTGTAAAGGACTGGATGTCATAGCAGTTTAATTAGTTCATAATCATTGTAGTGATAAGAGTAGGTAAGTTATTTGGTTGTCATTGAAGGTGTTTTGGTTATTGGCAATTTTTTTTTTTTTTTTTTTTGGTGTTGTGTCAGTGTAAGTTTAGGAGGAAATGAGAGATTATGTTTTGACACCTCATAAACCAGTTTAGTAACACAGGAGATTGAGAGTAGTTGCATAAGTAAAATAGCATTTAGGTAAGAATTTTTTTTTTACCTCTAACAAAGGGTAGTAAAGACCATTTTGGAATTTTTTTTTGGTTCCACAGTGAGGTTAGGCGTGAACTAGGATAGAGTAGTTGTGTGAAGTTTTATGAGAGAAAGCTTTGCAGTCGCTCTAGGAAAGAAGGAAAGACAGAAAGAACTAAGGCTTCAATTAGGCAGTGAAATTTCAGATACTAGTTCCCGAATTGGAACTGACTACACCTATTCAGCCAAAGGCAGACTTTTTAGATATTTTACAAGATCCTAGCCTTAAAGCAGCAGTAGATCAGGAGAGGAACAAAGAACCTTTAGATAAAACCGAAGACGGTCAGGAAATTTTAGAAATGGAAACTTTACATTTTTTTTTTATAGATCCTGGTTTTTTTATGGTAGGAGTTCAGAGGATGTTTCTGAATATCTTAAACATTTCAAAAGGGCATCAGTTGTTAATGGTTGGCATGAAGTGTATGACTGATTTGTCTAGCTTTTTGCATGGGGTACGGCTAGCTGGTATGACAGCATTGGCAATAGAGCAGCAGAGTTGACTACTTTTGATGATTCTATCACAGCTTTAAAAGGAGCCTTTGCAAGAGTAAGGGAAGCAGACAATTTAGAAATGCACTTGCGCATTATGATACAGTGTTCTGATGAGTCAATTGAGGAGTTTGTTTACCATTTTATTTGCATTTGTAACAAGCTTGGTAGTAAAATGTCAGAGGAAAACAAAATTAGGTACATCATGAGGGGGTTGACACACTATTGTAAAAAAAAGTTATAATTTCAGAAAATAAGACAGTGCAACCAACAGTTGATTAAAAATTTGTGCAATATAGAAGCAGATAGCTATTACACTCAAAACAGGCAAGCATTGGCATCAGAGTGGTTGAAGGCAAGAGAGAGTAAGAGTAGTACAGGTAGAGGAGGCAGTTTGCTATAGCGAGGTAACTCAGCTTTGACACGCTATAGAAACCCTCAATAAGCAAATGCGTGATATGGCAGAACAAATAAGACATCATCAAACCACCAGAGATGTAGATCCCACGAAAATCTGTGGTGATGCTCAGGGAAGTAGTAAAGCACAAGGTCAAGGGGTAATTAGTGAGGGTGATGCAAATGTGAGACCCAATAGGATCACAGATAGTTGGCCCATCTGTTTTGGCTGCAAGAAAGCTGGCCATATTAGAAAGTACTGTAAAACAGATCCTTGGACGAAGGGACTCAAATCTTGCAAGTAGGGAAACAACTAAGGGTGAACCCTTGTCTGGGAAATGGTTCACCCAGAAAATTCAAAGTTTCTCTCTCTGTAGATTTTGTAGTCATGTGTTTGTAGACAACGTTGTTTGAAAACCTACCCTGATGTTTGTTGATAGTGGCACAACTGTTTATTTAATTGATGATAGGTTAGTACCCAGAAAGTATTGGAAAGAAGCTGAACCTAGAATATTTTAAGGTGTAACCAGACAAAATCAGGGTATTTCGTATATGATCTATTTAAAGTTCAAAATTGGCACAAATCACATTCAGTTATCATGAACAGCATAATTTGTGGCTAAATTATCCTGATTTTCTATCAGAACAGAGAACTAAATAAAAAAAATTGGTGTATAATTATAGGCATTCTTTAGTTAGAAGAGAACCCTAGTTAAATTGGCAGAATCCATGAGGAAGTTGTAACCCTAGACACAGGGGACAGTTCTCCAATAACATCTGTTTTTTTTATAGAGTTTCACCAAGGGAGCAAGAAGCCATTCATGATGTAGTCAAACACATCAAGAACGGGATAGTTAGACCTTGTATTACTATTAGGTATGCACCGATATATCAGCCTATTTTTAGGATATCGGTATCAGCCAGTATTGGCAGCATATTTGCAAATATTTTCATTTTTACAAAAAGGTTGATATTTGGTTTTTAGTATACTTACAAAACATACAAAGTGGTAAAACAATTAACCAAAGCTTAAACATAATGACAAAAAACGTGCTTATTACATTATATGCACTCATCACAAAGGTACCATTCGATTGATTCAATGCCACAAATCAATGTTTCCTTTTAAAAATGCAAGTTCTTCAACGAAATTTGGTTAAGTCGGTTCCTTAATTGTGTAAGTACTTTGCCAGTGGTGCTGAATAATCTTTCGCTTTCAACACTGGATGGAGGGGGCGACAAGTATGTTCTGGCAATGCTAGCAAGGATGGGAAAACGTTCCTTGTTGTTGCGCCACCATTCAGAAACATCACAGGTATTAGAAATTAGATGTTTGTCTAAATATTTGGTTATTTCGCTATTTTCGTCCAGATGTGGATCAGGGTCATTCCAATTTGAAGGTATATTGTCTAGGAAACTCCATAAACTAGATGTTGTTTTTTGGATCTTCGCTGGGGTTGGCTGGCAAAACGTGACGACGTCCATATTCTCTTGCTCCTTCTTTACTAGATCTGTTAATCATTCTTTACCTTGCAAAGCACTCTCTTGACTCCTGAAAACTTAATTTTTGTATCTGGGGTCAAGCATTGTACTTTATTTAATTCCAGTGAAATAAATTGTTCATTAAGCTACTGTAATAGTTCTGATTTCATAGTTTGTACACCGCTGAAGTCGTTTGCACTACTTGATAAAAATTTTGCTAAAGCATATACACCTGGTATATTAACAGAAGCAGTAACGTCCTTCTGTGAAACATGCCTAGTTAATTCTTCAAATGGTCGCAGTAATTTGACAACTTTTTCAATTAGTGATCATTAATGGAGTTATCTCATTTTAAATGGAGTTATCGGCCGATATATTGACTAAAATATCGGCCGATATTATCGGCTTCACTTGACCGATATATCCGCTAGACCCATATTTGTGCATCCCTAATTACTAGTGGGTGTTCTCCAGTAGTACTCGTAAGGAAAAAATATTGTGACCATATAATGTGTGTAGACTATTGTAAGATGAACTCTGTTTTTAAAGACGATAAATATCCACTACCTAGGATAGATTACTTTTTGAGCTATTTGACAGGAGCAAAATTCTTTAGTCATCTTGACATGAATTCAGGATATTGTCAGTTAATAGTCGCAGAGTGTGACCAAGAAAAGACATCCTTCATAACCCCCAAGGAAACTTTTTGCTTTCAGACATTTCCTTTTGGTTTAAAACCTGATTTGCAATTTTCCAGAGATACATGTACAAGACCCTTGTAGTTGTTTTTTAAATGGGGCTCATGTTGGTCTACTTGGACAATAGTTACAGGATGTACTTTTGAGCAGCATTTAGATATATTGGAGCAAGTGCCAAAAAGGTTTGAAAAAACTAATTTCACTCTAAAACATGTAAGTACTCATTTGGATATGAGGAGACAGAAATGCTGGGACACTTAGTGAATAATGAATTAGACTGCATCCAAATAAGGTAAAAGCAGTAAGGGTGTTTCCGAGACCTATAGATGCTAGAGGGGTAAGAACCTTTTTAGGTCTGTCCTCCTGTAGGAAATTTATTGAAAATATTTCCCAAATCGCAAATGCCATATCTAGTCTTTTGGAAAAGAATCAGATATTTGTCTGGGGCAAAGCCCAGGAAAATGCTTTTCAGGCTTTAAAATTGAAATTGACCTTATCCCCCAATTTAGTTCATTTTTAGGAAGGGGGTCCAATAGAAATCCACACAGATGCTAGCACACAGAGTATAAGGACCATCCTAATGCAAAAACGAGAAGGAAAAAACATTATTACATATATGAGCTGAACGCATGCACCTGCAGAGTCCAAATACCCTATTACTCACTTGGAGTGTCATGCTTTAGTGTATGCATTAGGCCAGTTTCAACTTTATATTTGAGGCCCTTTTCAGGGGTCACTGACCACCATTGTTTGTGCTGCTTGGACAAATTTGAAAATGAATGGAAAATTAATGCTCACAGTAGTGGTATAATAACCCGTTGGGATTGGTATAATAACCCGTTGGGATCTAAAAATGTACATTTTTGAAATAAAGTATACAAATTGCAAAGGCCACAATTATGTTGATAGTTAGGAATGCAGTGGACATTGGTACATGGAAGGATGAAGAAAAAGCTTTGGAATAGCCAGTCTTTTCACTGCCAGGTTTTGATATGTTGAAAGCTCAACACAATGACTCAAGTTTGGCACCTTCATTTAAGGAAATGGAAAGACCATCCAATGATAATCCAGAATTAAACAGGTTGGCTAAAATTTTTTGTTTAAAATATGGGGTTTTGTATATTATAAATACCAGACCCGAAGGTAGGCAAAAACATTTAGTGATTTGTAATAAGCTCAAACAGGAAATTTTAAGTGAGTGACATGATAATCCTGTAGTGGGTGGGTTTTTGGGGTTGGCCAGAACCTTAGACAAAATTAGGCAAGGTTCTATTGGAAGGGGATTTTTAAAAATTCAGTGGCCTATATTCGTACTTGCATAAACTGCCAAACTAAGAAAGGCACTAATCAAAAACCCACTGGGTTGCACTCTTAGACATATAGGGAGCTATCAACCTCAGTGCAGTGGGGCTGTGGAGCGTCTGCATGCCATGTTGACCACCATAATGTCGCAATCTGTATCTAGCAATTATTTTGACTGGGACCAGTGTCTCCCATTGGTGACCTTTGCTTACAATATAAGCCAACAAGACAGTATCGACTTAAGTCCATTTTGCTTTGTCTATGGTAGAGAACCTGATTTGCCTTCAGAGATTTGTCACAACCAGAAAGTGGACAAGGCAGGGAATTGACAACTATATATATATATATATATATATATATATTTATATTGGAATGTCCTACATAGGCAGTAGAGAATATTCGGAGACAGCAATGAAAAGCCAAAAAGTAGTATGACCCTCAACTGAAAGTTGTGTAGTACCAGCTGGGACAGGAGGTGTTAATTTTCACCCCTTTCGGAAGAAAAGCCTGTCCATGAAACTGTTGTGGTGAAAAAATTGACCCCAAATTTGTATACTGTAAGAAAGAAAGAAAGAACATAGAAGGGCAGCCCAAAACAATCAATAAATGTAGTGCTAAAAATATATTATAGGCTCTGGAAAAAAAAGAAAAGCCAATCTTCATTGAATCTTAGGGAATAAAGTTTTTTTTTTATCTGTTACTAAGCATGACAGACCTCAGTATAACCAGTTATTTTGTTTTCTGCTTCTTGTATAGTTGCATATGCTTGCCCAAAATATTAGAAGGAAACTGCAAATTGTGATAAGAAGATGCTGCTTTGCAGACGTGTTCTTTATAACCTGAAGAATTATATAAGATTGGGAGACATGCTGACATTCGATGCCAGATGCCATTTTCATAGATGGCGGCAAAAGATATGAAAGTCCTTTAACTTGGATATCCTTTAGCCAATTTAGATTTTTTTAAAAAGGAATATTATAAAAAATAAAACAATTTTGACCGTTACATATTTTATTATATGTGATCCCAAATGTGTTAAAAGTCTAAAATGAGTTGAACCTGCACCACAAAATGTGAATTAATCTTGCAATTTTGATGGGTTCTAGGAAATTTGGTGTATCCTAAATGTTTGGACCCTGCTTGTGGCTACTGCTCTGGTGTACCAAAGAGGTGGATGATGGCGAGCTGTGCTGTGTTGGTGTGGTTGATGCTGATGCTAGTTCGGACGATCCTGGGAGTCGCTGAACCACTTGCTGTAGGTGTGGTCACTGGCGTGCACTTCCCTACCAATGCCTAAGGTGAAAGTGTATTCCTCCTCCGTACCGTAGAATTTTCAATCGGCTTGGTCAAGTAAACTCGGACAGACCCTTGATAGTTTTAAACAGGATTCAATTTGTGTTGGCCAAATTACTATGGAATGTTTTGTTTTGCGTGAGGCAAAGCAACATTTTATTTTTCTAACAGAAACACTTTTGGGCACCATTAATGAAGCTGCAGGAGAAGACTTGTTAGAGGTGCAGGATGTTTTTAAAACAAAAAGAGGTCTGACCTTTCTTGGAGAGATTGCTTATTGGTGCTGTGATATTGCTAAATTAAAACAGATACACTTCGTTTGAAAATAAGAAGGAATTAACAGATCATTTGGAAAGTTTAAACCGACAAGTTTTCATTAACCATATACCGTAGCTTTGGAAAAGTGCAATTAAAATTTACTAACCTTACAAAATTTGTTAATAACTTTAGAGATATATTGGAAGATAGTAATGCAGGTATTATTTGGGAGTGATTGCAGATTCTTCAATCTCAGCTTTTGTCAGCAGCTCTTAATGCAAAACGGACACATAATTTGTTTAGAATATAAATTTAGTACTGTGCCGTTCTCATATATTGCCAACTGAGTTAGTCTCTCCAGAAGTTTTAAAATTAAAATTTGTAAATTTGTCCCAAGTAATTAGTAATCATCAGTATACATAGATTGGCTATCCTTCCAGAAAAGTTAAAGCCTACTATAATTTGCAAATCAGTTCATGTTAGAATTTTGAGGAGAACCTATTTGTTAAATTTAAATTGCAGATAGCCAGGAAAGATGCTAATGGGAAGTTATATGATTTTGTGGCATAATCAAATTTATGTCCTACATCATGAGACTAATTTTTTGGTCATAAATGGGGAAGAAATTAAAATAATAATAATATGAAGAACTTTGCAGGATTGTAGACCTTTTGAAGAGCAGCTTGGTTTTGTCCCCAGATATTCAGGTGATGCTGTAACTGCAGCTCTATGCCCCAAAGCAGTTTTTAAGGTTATTACTGCTGAACACTTAGGAGAGTTTTGCTCTTTTAGTTGCCAAACAGGTACACAGTTATTAATTACCCAAGACATCAGAAAGAAATTTTGCGGTGATGAATGCTGTAGGTAAGCTGGATTTGCAATGCATTGTGAATAAAAATGAATCTAGAATGTTAGATAATGAGAACCACCCAGGGGCTATTTATTTAGCACTACCTTTTTTGGTAAGTTTTAGAAATTTTGCTATGACCTTTGGCACTTTTTTCTCCCCAAGACAATCAAGGTACTTTTTGTAAAAAGACGTTGAAAGTTTTAATAAGCTCTATACTTCACGGTTTGTTTGATTGTTTTGTATCCCCATTAGGAGTAGGGATACCTTGTACTATTTTTGTTGTGATGTTTGATGCTGTGCCAACTTTGTTACAGTTGTGTGGTACCCAAGGTGAGTGGCTCGTGGTGCGGCAGCTGGCCATGGTGTGTACCATAGTGGAGACCCAAGTGAGATTCTCTGCTCTGTCGATGCAATTGTGACAGCAGAAATAGGATCGCCTGAACCTCTTAGATTATCCAGATGGCCATTGCTGCGAGTTACAGAGTGGCTTATTTCATTCTTGCATTGTTGAGAAACTGATTAATGATTAAATGTTTTTTAAATAGACTACTCTGTCGAAGAAAATTAAATAAGATGCAAATATAATCTTGAACACAACCAAAGAGACAGTAAAATAAAGATTGTAGAGGATAGGGAGATCTTTGCCTAAGAAGAGACAGTACTTGACCATCCTAAGGACGTAGTGATTTGGGAACCTCTAAATGTCTTTTGTAATCGTCTTGCATCTCACCAATCTTGTATTAAAAAAAACGATGTTCACAATAAGTTTTATTTGTGTGGTTCACAAATCAATACTTTCCAGAAATTGTTAAGAAGTAAGAAAAACAGGATAATCTAAGTTTTTAAATTTTTTTATTAGTATTAAAAAAAATTGTCTTGTCATGGATCTTAATAGTTGTACTCTGTTTTCTTAGTTTTTGATATTTTTTCTTTTGGTAGGTTTTTTTTTTGTTGGATTTTAGGCTTAATTGGTTTGAGCAAGGTTGGCCATTGATTTTTGTCATTTGCATCTGTCTGTTTCTCTTGTCTGGGCTCAGGCAATGGGATTGTAGGAAAGGTTTGGAATTGTCAGCATGAAAATTATTTCATGTTTGTTTTTTCTAAAATTCCTTTTGAATTCTTGAATGCCGCACAAAGTGTGTATTTCCTGTCTCTCTCATTCACCACCTCGCTGACAGTGTTGGAAGACTGCTTGGTTGTGCTGAGTTATTTGCGTTGGGCACGGAAGGGGGAAAAACAACTTGCTGTGTGTTCAGAAAATTATGAGTTTGGTGATTGTGCAGGGAAGGAGAGCGAAGTTTGTGTTGAAGTGAGCTGGGAAGTTTGGGGCACTTAGCAGAAAAGGGGAAGATTGTGGCTTTGGCGTTGCAATCAATAAAGGTGACTGGAAAGTTGGTGTGTTGTGATTGGCCGATGAAGTGGCGAGACAAGATAGGCACGTGATGTAACCATCACTGAAGTGTGTAGCAGTTGGCTTGTGGAAGCGAGGAGAGGCAGTGATTGAAGGTGCCGCCCATATTCACAGCAGAGTGTAGCGGGTAAGTATTTAATATATTTTTGTACTTTGAGGTTGGGCCAATTCCCTTTTATGTAGAAAAGAGAAAATGGCCAGTTTTTGTAAGAGTATTTGGGATCGGGTAGCGGTAGTGTGAAGATGGCCAGGCGAATGGAGGCTGAGGCGTTAAGCTAGCAGATACATGTATAGGCCAAATATTTCAAAGCATGAGAACCTCTTTGCAAAGTAATTAAGATTTTCCTTTTTAAGATGTTTTATGTTTAGTTAATTCTTTTTTTAAGGCAGTTCCGAATTTTGACCTTGCAATGTTTCTGCCCTCTTAAGTTTTAGTGGATAATGAAGCAGACATTTTAGATACAATTTTTTGAATAAATAAAAGTGACCATAACTTGTTTGGGTTGTAACTGGTATAGTTTGTTTTAATTTACATTTATTAATGCACTGGAGTTACAGAACCTGAAGGCAGAGATCTCATGCAAATATAATTGTGAAGTTATAATAAAAAAATGATTATGAGCAAAGTTAATTAGGGTGATTCTTGATTGATCTTGTAAATGTTGAGAATACTTGAAGCAGTTGTTGTTTGCTGAAGTTCAGAGCTGTTGAGAAAGAAATTTGTTGTGATACTAAGCAAAGGGAATAAAATTGATGTTACAGAATTTTAGTGTGTGTTATTTTCTCATAGTTAAAGCTATAATGTATCCTCGATCCCACCTGGACCAAAATAGTGGTAGCTGTAGTAACATTAGTTAACCAGTAGTATTTGATTTTTAATTATTTTATTTATTATTATTATTTGTATCTATTTTTGAACACATCCGCCCCTCTGTGAAAAGGTCTTACTTTGGTACTCTCGTGGGAGTGTTTCATTTCTTTTGTTTGCACGCCCCTCTCCCGTGCCCTTTAAGACATTGTGGACCTATTACTCATTTTTTTTTGCTTAAGTGTGTTGAGTTCTGGTATTGTCGGGCTTTTGCTGACCCTTCCATGTTAAGAAAGAGCAGGGGGTGGAGGCTTAACTGTAAAATTTGTGTTGTTTTGTTAGTAATAATACCATAGCCATTGAAGTCATGGCTTAGTAATATTAATTTTACGATGCTGCAGATGTGCTGCAAGGTATTTTTTAATTGTTCCTACATTTATTTGATGGAGTGTATTACAAACTTTAGCCATGTCAAGTCAGTATGAGGTGAAAATCTGACTTTTAATAGGACATGATGAATAATATTTTTGGGATAGTATAGCAGACTGTGCTGTGATTGGTTGGCCACTCCCATGAAATGACTCACTTTGGAAATGTGAAATACAAATATACTTACAAATACCCAATTTTTTGTTGTTTTTTTTCCACAAGCTCTTAATACAATTTTACAGTAATATATTTTCTTGTGCATCAGTTCTGCTAGCTGATAATTTCTATTTGTCCTCTTAATTGAGTTTTTCTGAGGGTTTGCCTCTTTGTCTCTCACGTCTCCCCTCCCACGTCATCTACAACGAGGTGAAAATAAATTTTATTTATTTATTTATTGACACCATGCATAATTTTGCACAAGAATAATTTCTAGACAAATAATATTTAAGTTAATCTAATTTAGTGACATCCGGGTGCACTTGCTACCGTTGTTAATTTATAAATGGACTCATAGCACTTGCTAATTTTAAGCAACCTGATCTTGTCATTATAATGAGCAGACACCACTTTTAATTGCAAAATAGTTAATTATTATGAATGTAAATGTGCCGTGTGACAATTTCTTTGAATTCCTAATATTTACAGACATCACATGTAGGCTGTAATGTCCAAAATGCTCTTGCATAAGTATCATAATTACCATCTTATTAAAGATGTTGAACCAAATTCACAGTCTAGAAGAACTGTGCTCCACAGTTTTACTGTATGTCATGCTTTCAAGTACACTCTTTGCCACATGAACCTAGATGTAAATGCATTCAGTGAAACAGATGTGAGAGTTATAAATACAAGTTTAGTCTTCTGATTTGAATAAATTTTCATTTCTTTGTTATGTTGAATTTTGATACAGATAATAGTGTGTCAAATATATTGTGACCACATAAATATATGTTATAAAAAAAATGTAATACCATGAACATATTACCATCATAAATAATCTAAAATTATAATGTAGCTAATTTTCCATGAGCATTATCATAGCTCAAAATTTCCTGTCCCCAGGTCATCATTGGTGAACAGACATTTTAAGGCTGGCGACCATAAAATATAATGAACCATTAATTTAATGTGTTATAAGGGGAATGGTCTTTCTGTTGTAGATTGTCTGATATTGCTAAGTGAAATGTATACAGTTGCAAAAAAGTAAGAATGAAAAACCAGTTTAATGATACATCCATTGTATTACAAACAATATTAGGCCTAAATTTAGCTTTAAAGTACAGCCTGTCAGATTTTGACTCAACATAGGCAGTTAATAAGTGTAAAAAGGTAGCTTTACACATACTTGAAGAGCTGAAGTATGTTACAAGTCTAAGAAAAGTCTGAAAATATTTTTAAAACATTACAGTTAATGCATTAATCATTCATCAGAATTTTCACTTCTACGTGAGCAAAAATCACATTGAATATAACTACTAGAGGTTTTTGTTTGAACAAATTTCTGTAATTTAAATGTTGATAATAATTAACAACATACGTTCAATTGTTTGTTAACCATTTCTTTTCCAATAGTAACTAAGAAAAAATTTGTGCAAGTTATTACTGGAAATTTATAATTTTTGTTGTATTATTCATAGTAAATTACTGTTTTACACGAGTATAATACCCGCCCATGTAAAACACCCATTATAATTCTGAATTCCAGAAATTAAAAAATTTAAAATATAAGACAATCTTCTGTGTGCATCAATTAACGCCACCCCTAGAGCATGAAAACAAAAAATGCACTCGCCCAAGTTATTTTTATGACTGTGGCACTTTAGCCCATAGTGGAAGTTGAGTTCAGTTTAGGGCTGGTACTGCTTTGCGACACATGGCTTAATAATGGGCAAAAGATGGGCGACTTATACCGCAGTATTTAAGTTAAAAGTAGTGTGATATGCATAGAAAAACTGTAAATGAGCTGCTGCAAGACAATGTTCCATTAATGCACAGTGCATTCGGAAGTGGTGCTAGAAAAAAAGAAAAGCTCCGAAGTGCACCTAAAAACAGATGTGCGTTTCGTGGCAAGATGTGTGTATCTAGAAGTAGAAGAAAAACTTTTTGAGTTTGTCATGAATTTAAGAAAAGATGGTTATTCAATTTCTACCAAAATGCTCCAATTGGAAGCATGTAAAATAGTGCGCAAACTCAACATTGAACCGGTAAAATTCAAAAGAAGTTATGAATGGGTACGAAGATTCAAGATGAGGAAGCACCTCTTTAACCGCCGCAGGACCACATTGGCACAAAAAATGCCAGTAGATTACAAGACAAAAACTGCTAGATTTTCAGAGGTAAGTAATTGCTCTACGAAAAAAAAATTATCTTTTATCACAAATCTGTAATACTGATTAAACCCCTGTGTGGTTTGATATGCCTGAATCAATGACTGTTTCACTTGTTGGTGAAAGGTTTGCTGACAAACAGCGTTGCACTGTGATGTTGGCCATCACTGGATGACCGCAAGCTTCCGCCATATGTAATATTCTAAATCAAAAATATGCCCAAAGAATTGTTTCCACCTGGATTCATAGTAAGAGCACAAGAAAAGGGTTGGATGACTGACGAACAGGTTCTGGACTGGTTAAATGTTGTGTGGAAATGTCGTCCTGGTGATTTACTTCAAAAGTGCGCCATGTTGTTGAAATTTTTTGTGGCCACCTATCAGAACAACTGAGAAGTGTTAATGGAGACTGCAATCTTGTTATCCCAGGTGGTAATGAAACTCTTGCAGCCTCTAGATGTGGTGGTGAATTGACCATTCAAACCAGTATTCCGATGCCAATATAATATGTGGATGAGGACAGTACAATATTGCATCACTCTTGAGTGGAAAAATGAAATGTACTCTGCTGCCAACTTTGTGCGTGTGGATTTTTGAGGCATGGCGTTAAATTTCCAACCAAATGATTGCCAAAAGATTCAAAGTGACTGGCATATCGTGTTAACTAGATGGCATGGAAAATGACTTGCTGCTAGATGTAGACATGTCTTCAAACAGTGATTCTGGCAGCGATGGAAGTGATGACGATTTTTAATGTTAATTGGATCATATTTTTTTCAGTGTTTTTAATTAAATAGGTAATGAAAGCCACAGTTAATGAAAATATTAGTGTTTTAATTATTTTTGTGTTATGATGACTGCAACGGAGACATTGCTTGGTTTTGTTTATTATAACTGAACAGGAACATGGCAGCTGCCATATTTGTTTACGTGAATAACTAACCAAATTTGGATTTTAATAATAAAACCTATGTTCTTTATATATTTAGTTTATTATACCACTTGAGACCTAGTTATAATTTGGTGCATTTAAGTTAGTTTTAATAGTCAGTAATATTTGATTTGAAATGAATGATTTTAGAATTCAAATTATTTAATGTACAACACCCAACCAAGCTACAGATATTATTTTTTGTTAAAAATTGTGTGCGTTATATTTGCGTAAATACAGTATTTTATTGAAAAGTTATACCTGCATCAAGGCTATGTTATTTTTATCTGTGTAACAAAATATTGCCTAATTATTGTTTTTAACATCCACAACAAGAGACTGTGCGATCGGCATTGGATGAGCCATTTCAGAATCATTAATATAAAATAGTGGCGACCAAAAATTTTTGTCTGGGTAGTGCCTTCAGACTAGAAATTTCATACCTTGACACTATGGTGTATTATTTCTGTGTGCTGGGCAAGAAAACTGCAAAATGTTAAATAATATTGTCATGTGAATTCTTTTCCTTGCACTGAAAAAAACTTTCTTTAGCACAGTCAATAATATTCTCATGATCTATGTATGAATAGCTTGGCAACATGTTCTCACAGACAGTCAAGTAGAAACCACATGATGGTATATATGGATATATGGCAGGGGTACTCAAACTGCGGCCCACAGGTCCATTCTTTGTGGCCTGCGCTCGCTGGCTTCAGTAGATACAAGTTACCAAATTCTAATTTTTAGGGTGTCTCTTACAAAAATAAAAAAGCAATACATGATATGAATTTATTAAAAGTTACACTGATGAAACTAAACAATATTTTTCATTATTTTACTATAATCCAGCTCCCTTGTGTTGCATGCAATTAGCACAATGTTGTCTATGTGTTTGTCAGTCAGGCGACTTCTGGGCATATTTTTGATGTACTACCTCCGCCTGCCATCACCGTATCGAACAAATAAACAAACGACTTGCAAGACAATACACGACACACTGAATTTTAAATTTAAATGTCATCGAATTACCCACCTACTTTTAGTACACAAATATTATTTTGTCAAGTGTCGTAAGTGCAGCCCGCGGCTGTCTTAGTTTTTCTTAATATAACCCCCAATAAAAAAGTCTGAGTACCACTGATATATGGTCTGTTTATCGGACACTTCCATTCATTCTGTCAAAAAGTGGAAACCTTACATGAGATAAACTATCAGACTATAGTCTTGTAGGTGGATCTGTGTTACTGGTGGCAGTTTAAACTAACCCAAATTAATTTAGTGGTAAGTTGGCAGCAATCTGTGTGTGTTGAGACTTTGTTTGTGAGTTGGTACTACTGCATTTTTAAGTTTTTCTTATCAGTGTGTATTAGTATGTTTAGAGTATTAAATTCTTTTGCTTGGCAAATTGGCATTAATTTCTTTGCTCATATCAGAATGTATATTAACAGTTTATGGACCCAGTTATGCCGAGGTGACAAGATATGACATGGAGTATAGGCATACATGTGGAGTACATGTATTTGATGCTTGGTAAGTTAATTTTCAGGGAAAAAAATATCAATGTGTGGATAACTTGTAAAGTCTAAATGTAACTTCATTATAAAGCTCCTTGTATACCCTTTCAAGAAAAAAAATTGTTTGATTTGCGATTCCAAGTTGTAAAATAGTTATGGCACTTAGAATATGATGAAATTTCATCAATGCAGATGGTATTTTATATTGGAAAATATTTGTAAATGTATTCTGAATGACTTTGAAAGAGCTTATTATACTCTAATATCTCTAGTTTATAAACATTCAAAATCTGACAGCAAGCACACTCAGCAGTGCCTACATGTGAACTTATCATCAGAGTGCTTGCCTTGCATGTTAAGGCTTACTGGTGTTGGGAATTAAGTCCGCAGGTCTGAGCTTGTTGATAACAATAGTTTGCTCTGCAGAATGGAGAGTATCCTCCAGTCTGGAGAGTGTGACGTGGTCGGTTACCAGAGTTGGAATGTAATGATTATGGATTTGCCGGGCGCCACAGCTCCGCGGTGAGCTGATGAGATTTTTGGGTCGTTCGGCCGATGGCCCAGGGGTTCTCTGGTAACACACCGTCAGATATTATGAAATTGCGAGCTGTATGGCCGCTGCGCACGCCTGAATTAATAACGCACTCAAGTTTTATATGTATATAATTATTTTATTGAACACTTTGATCAAACACGTGGTGACCGCGTGGTCATATAATCACACTGCTGGATTATAATTACTTAAGGCGCGTGACGCTGCTCTCTCCTCGGTGAGATGTAACATAAAAATACTAGTTGCTTCGTGAATGATATGATGATGCGATTGCTGAGTGAGGTTGCAGCCTGAGAGGCTGGTACCGAGGTTCTTGTGAAACGAGAGACTTACCACGTCCGCTCGCGCCGAAGTGATGTTGCCTACTAGACTGCGCAATGCATCGGCTCGCGCCACCTAAGCACGGCCGACACCTGGCGGTGGAGAGATGAAAAAAATGTGACTTAAAATGCTAATGAGATGTAAACATGATATACCTTATATAAACATAATTAAACACAATTTACATAATAAAACACAATTATCCATGTGCTTAATATACACCAATAAATATCTTGCAAGTTGGACAGTGGTATTTATAGTGGTAGTAAATGTTTTTGGTGAGTTAATTTCATATTTTGTAACAACATGATGGCATGTTCTATCTGCATTTAAGTAGGAGTGGTGTGTCATATTCTAGCATACAGTCCATCTATATAATACAATCAAATTAATAGATCAACAAACAAAAATTAGTACATTACAAGATACTCTTGAAACATTAATAATAACTTTCCTAATGTAATTCACCTCTATATAAATTAAAAATAGTCTACATACGCAGTCGAATAACATTATTATGATCATCTGCTAGAAGTGCCATCTGCAGTGCGTAGCCCATGACATATGGCCCGTGACGTGAGCTGGTGAAGCGGGTATGTAATGCGTCCGACAGGCTGGCTGTACACAATGCGCTTCCTGCTGTCATGGGTAACGGAAGCGACTTAACCAAGTTGCAAAAAGGGATGATCATTGACTTTAGGACCAATGGGTGCAGAATTTTGGAAATAGCTATGTTTCTGAACTGTTCACGTGCCTCTATAGTAAAGGTGAATCGTGAGTGAAGGAATGGTAGCATTGGGAATAATCATCATGGAAACTGCGGAGCTCCATGTGCCATTGATGTCTGATGTGAATGTTGACTACGACGGTGCATGAAGGCCAACCGACAGGCTACAGCAGAACAGCTCACGGTCCAAATGAACCAGGGGGCATCCAGACACGTGTCTACCACAACAGTTCAGCGAACCCTTCTGCGAATGGGGCTCCGGAGTAGATGGAGGGTAACTGCACCCATACTAACGCAGGTGCATTGATGAAAAGACTGAAATTTGCGTGGCAGTATGGTGACTGGACCTCTGCTGATTGGCGACAGGTAGTCTTCTCCTACGAGTCTCGTTTACATCTGCATAGAACGGATGGGCGTTGGCGTGTCCAGGGATAAACGTACGAGAACCGACACCTCCAGCATTCATTGCTGGACAAATACAAGGCAGTGGGAACAGTGTTATGGTCTGGGGAATATTCTCGCGGTATTCTTTAGGTCCGATCATTGGTGTGGAAGGCACTCTTAATCAATTTGGTTATGAATCCATCATTAGCGGTCAAGTCCATCCGTACATGATGATTGTCTTTCCTTGGGAGGATGAGATCTTCCAGCACGATAATGCGCTTTGCCACATGGCTAGTTGTGTCCGCACATGGTTGGAAGCACACGATCAAGACTTAAACGTTCTTCCCTGGCCCCTAAACAGCCCCGATCTCAAATCAATTGAACATCTGTGGGATTACCTCGTTCGTTGTGTTCGCAGTCTGTCTCCTCTGCCATGCACCCTTCAACAGTTGTGGGATGCACTTCAGACAGCATGGCTCCAGATACCTGTGGAGACCTATCAGCACCTGGCTGAGTCACTGCCAGTCTGCTGTCCATGCTGTGAAGGGCAGTTACTCTGGATATTAGTAGGTGTTAATGTGATTCAACTGTATATCATATATTTCCTAAACTTCCTTGCGCAATGAGTTGGTAAAACACAAACACCTTTGCTACAGTAACAGTAGAAATGTCCATTTTTGGAAATATTTCCTTTTTTAAATCAATAGCCCTCATTCCCAAGACAGTGATTTCATCTTCCACCCAGTTTTCAACAACACACACATTTGTGTTGAATTGCCACTCTCTAGCCACCAGGAAAAGAAAAGAAACATATTTCCTTGGCTTTTAGTAAATTGTCATTGTTTGATGGACAAGTGACTGGGTGTCTTCAGCTTTCTTATATTAATATTCAGCACTTTCATCATAATTGGTATCCACTTTTATAACTTGGCCACCACACACATTTTTCAGGATTTCTTCTGCCCTCTTCTGCTACCCTTTCTTCCTTCTTCACGATAGTTCTGCTTTAATGTTCAATCAATGTTTTGGAGGAGTGGTATGCTCTTGTTACGTGTCAAGTGGTGGTGATGAAAGACCAAAATTTATTTAACTCCTCATAAATTTTGTCCCATTTCCACTATTCTTCTGCTGCCTCAAACTCTTGTATTTTTAACACACAGAAAATTTCTGACATTAGCAACTGCCCACACTCTTTTTTATGATCATCGCCTTCTTGCATTACATATGGTAGTGATTGTTGTCATGATGAGTCTGTAGCTCACGTTGGTCATGTTGCAGGAATTGGAGGTCTTTCTGTCACTGCTGATGTAGGAAGGGTAGGTTTTGTCTCTGTCAGTAGTGTTACTGTCGAAGGTGTATCCTTCAGTAGCACATTTTCTAAAACCTTTGCTGAGAGGTCTCATAAAAATAAACCATATTTTCTGAAGTCAGCTGCAAGAATTTTAGGTGTGAAATTTTTTTCAACGGTTGCTTCAAGCATCTTAGCGAAATCCTTTTTCTTGATAAGTGTGTCAGCTTTTGTCACCACCTGTTTCGCTCAGTACTCATGGACTGCTTTCCTACACCCACTCTTCAAAAGTTTAAAAACCATGACATCCATGAGTTAGAGTATTTTATTTGTATATGGATGGGAGTGCCACCAACAATAAAATTCTCATTTCAAAATTTGCTAGTGTGCCTGGTCAGGTGTGATGTGTGGCCATCAGTTAAAAATGATGACAGGAAGAGAAATTATATACCAACCATTTGTGAAATATGTTTGTAATATTAGAAAAAAAAAAAACCTTCGTCAAGTCATTTGGTCACTTGCAGATATTATAAGTCCCCAATGTTGAGATGTAGAAAATACAATGTTTTGTAGTATCCTTTCCTATTTAAAAACAAAAAGGTGTGCAAAATTCACCAGCGGCTTTTACATTAATTGGAACTGTGACGCTCTTTTTCATCCAAGTTTACCTTCTGGTGAACATTTTTTGTGCCATTTTTGGCAAGAACCCTACTGTGTTTTGGGTTGAGAAAAACAGCTCTCTCATCAGCATTGAAAATCTACCTCGGATCTTCAAACATTGCTTCAAGGTGATTCTCCTGAATATGACTTTCCACTCCTTTAAACTATGTAGCAATTAATTCAGGGTGTCTCTTCTTCAAAAAGCTGTCGTGCCACTTTTGTCGTGGTTGACCATTGTGAAACTTGAGTTTCCCTCTGTAGTTAGGCATATTTATTAGGTGTTGGGCACTTTTCAGCAAGTTGTCTTTTGTTATTTGAAAACCAGCTTATGAGCTGGTTACAGCTTATAACACTAACAAATTTTCTTTATCTGCAGTTAAAAGTGTGGTCCTGCCCATTTTTTCTTGGGGTGTTTTCCTGATATCTTGTACAGAGTGGCATATGTAACACTGTGTGTTTTCACTGCTCAAAGGATGGGCTTTCCCTCCTGCACATCCTTTAAACAATCCTCCATTGCTGCATAATTGTAGTTATATATAAAAAAATTTTGGCATACGGCAATAAAAATATATTTACAGTAAATTTACTAAATATGCTGCAGTTTACTTTAAAGAACAGAATAAGAAAAATAGTGGTTTTTTTTTTATATTTGAGGTGACAGTATGCCACTATTAATATGTTAGTGTCTATTGAACCTAATGTTAAAAATAATATCAGCAGCATTATTAAGGTAAGGTGAAATGGGTAATTTCTGCATACCTTAATTTGACATTCCGTATTTTTTGTAGGATAATTATATTTAGGTAGTTAAACAAATTGAAATGCAAAAGAACCTCGTACTGCACCACACAGATACTGATTAATTACTGAACTTACTTGATTATGGACGTCCATCAATGAGCACAGATTCTTCTCAGATATAGCAGTCAGAGTGACAGAAAATTTTTCTTCTGTAATTAGCCATGATGAATGCCAACTGCTGCATTCGAAAGCACAGAAGCCATAGTTAATATTGGATTATTGATACCATCAATATATTGAATGAACAGTGTCGACTTCTGGTATGTTTACCTCAAGGAATTGAGTGTAAGCAGTGGACTTGGGAAAGGCAAAGTGGCTCTAAAGGGTATCAGGGTCTGTACACATCAGCATTTAATTGAATGTGGGGGTTGACCATAAAACTGAGTGAAGTTTTGTATGTACCTTATCTAAGAGTATAACTTGCCTGTGAAATGTCATTCAAGCAAAGGCATCAACCATGAATTTAGTAGTAACTGTACAGTTGGCATTGATGATGATAAATTAAAAAAAAAAAAAAAAAAAACTTTTTCTGTGTAAAAGAAGCTGAGAGTTCTACATATAATTCTACCTATTTACAACAGCTTACAAGCATGTATTAGGAAGTGCAGTGGCAGTGAAGGAGCAGCAGGAGCAAGAAGCAAAGGATGCTGTTGTACTCAGAGCAGCTACAATAGTCCTGTGGCATGAGAGATTTGGCCATCTCCGTGAGGCAGCTTTAGTGAATATTCCAGGGGAGAAGTTGGTAAGGATGTACAGGATGGGGGAAATTATGTGGAAATATAACCAAGAGGCTGCACAGGGCGAGAGGTACAAACAGTAGAAAAGTTTGAGATATAATAAAGGTGGACGGAAAAAGGAATGCAGCCCACCCTGGTGAAAACAGTGAGGGAGTAGTAGAATGTGTTGCGAGAGAAGTTGGTAATGGAGAAGGGTGTTGGGCTATTTAGGAAGGTACTGGATAGTGAAAAGGGATGAGGGAAGGAAGAGCTTGTTACTGGGCGACAGTCCAATAGCAAGTTGAATTTATTATATTATCATCAGTATCTTTGGGTGAGAACGTAACCGTGCATTATGCTAGTTTTTATTCTTCCACTGTTGATTATAATGTGCTGTAAGGCAAACTCATAAATTTTATTAAACTGTGATGTATTTTAATGGCATATTCTGAGGTGGCTACTTTCTTTCCTACTGGCCACCTGAACAGCAGGCCACTTGGGAGGCAAATCTCTGCCCTAAATAGCATTTTAGAAGGTGTTAACCCTTGTTGACTCATGGACTATCAATGTAAAACAATAGGTCAGCAGAAATAAGGGTACCTCGGAGTCCCAAAACTTTTGGTTGTCTTCCACGATACCACATACTGTTCCAGGAATTGAGCCTCTCGACCACTCCATCTGACTGAGGACGTAATAATGTGGTTCAAGTATTCTTCATTCATAAAATCCTCATTACCTATTGGAAAAAGAGTAGCTTCAAAACTTTGGCCCTGAACCGAATGAAGCTCAAATGACATTTGAAACATGGAGAATGCATGCTCTGAGTGCATAAAGTGCCAGCATCCTGGTTTGAAGCTGTTATGACCTCGGGTCACTTGGTCAATTAGTCATGTGCTACTTGAAGATACAGATTCCCCTTCTCAGTGACATAATGGTTGGAGAATGTCCACTGCCATCATCTCAAATAGGATCCCAGCATTGTATTTCTGAAGAGGACCTCGTTCATTAATCCTCTGACCCTTCCTTGTGGTACAGGCATTACTTCTCATCACCTCCCGGCAATGGAGCAAGTATAATCTCAGTTGAACTCTACCAAGGGTATTATTGACACCAGTGTCCACCTGCTCTGTATTATGTAGATTTTTTAGCACTTCTAGGATTCTGCACTCTGATGGTACGAATTGTAAGTGCATGTGTTTCTCATAATTACTTTCTCAGTTCCTGTAAAGGACACCATTCTCCAGTACAAGATAATTTCGGTACGCCTTAACTATCTGGCCCAGACTGGACATCTCCTCCCATCTTGGTCAACATTCAACTTCCTTCCACTTTTGTATTGAAAGCAAGGTGGGTTCATTCAGCTGATCTTTCTTGCTGCCCTCATTCCATGCAGGTGATCAATTGCAAAGTACAAAGCCTTGAATCATTGTCCTTGCCTTCAGCAGTACATAATCATTTCCTCCTGGCCTTTGCAATGATGATATAATGGTTTACATTGTCTCATGGAGAGTGCATCTGCATTGCTGTGAATGCATCCAGAACTGTGATGTATTTCGTAGTCATACTCTTGCAGGTGCATATCTATTGAGGTATTGGTCTTTGAAGTTCTTGAAATTAATTTGCCAGCATAGGGAAGCATTATTACTTCTTTGCATAAAGTTGACGTGACCAAGTTTGGCTACAATGATAAAGCCAACTTGATCTGCGGTGTTTCCAGAGTTGTGAAGTAATATGTGTGTGCCCGGCGCCACAGCTCTGCGGTGAGCTGATGAGATGTAGGGTCGTTCGGCCGACAGCCTAGGGACTCTGGTAAACACTCCGTCATACACACGTTGCCGAGGTTGTGGGCCACCTTGCACGCCTTACTTGATTATCAATAAAAACAGTGGTGCTGGTTGTTAAGGTATTTATTACCCCGTTATGTACACTCAACTATACAGAAGACACGTGGCCTGAATGGCCCGGAACTACAAGCGACCACGTGGTCTTATCATGTGAAGCTCGAAATGCACTTTTGATTCCCGATAAATAATAACGTCGCTCTCCCCTCGGCGCTATGCAAGTTAAGTCAGGAAAGAGATGATGATAATGATTTATAATGTTCCGGATGCGACTGGATACTGTTCGACAGATGATGTCCTTGCTAGGGCTTCTGCGGAGTGGGGAGAGCGTAACGTCCGAGCTCGTCCAAGTCCTGGCTAATACTGCCGGAAATGTGCGTCGGCTTCCGCCGCCTAGACGCCGCCGACGCCATGCGGTGGTACAGTGAAACATAATATACACTAAAAGATGATTATGGGATGAAAAATGATATGAACTAAATTAACACAACAAAACATAATTACAATTACACAAATACATAATAAAAATGATAATACTTATTCTAAATGTTTTCATTGCACCAGCCACAGCATTGCCAAATGTAGAATGTCACATGTCTCTGGCTGTGGCTGGGCAAATTGTCTCCTGATGACAAAACAAATTATAAATGAATTACACACTGACATTATTTACAAATACACTGACGAAATAAACTGAATAAATAATAAACACTAATGCACTCGTGCCCACAAGCCTGTCGGTGTGGTGCGTCTGGTGTGGGCATACTGCGGCAGTCAGTGGGCAAAAGGACTCGTGAACGTGCGGTTCACGTCAAATTGCCCCTCCTCCGGTGTACACTTGACTGCGCAGTCCCTCAGGTGTCCCTCCACTCTGCTAGGCACAGCATGTAGTGGGTGGTTTCAGCTGGTGGCGGGGCCTCAGCGAATAAGGCCCGCGCCTCTGGGAGCTGACTCCTGCTGCTGCCACTGCTCCGGGGTGTTGGCGCCTCTTGGCATGCAGGTGTGGGCGGGGGTTGTCCCCTCCACACATGGTGCATGCCGGACGGAACTGCTTGCGTGGCCGCTTGGACCCGCGGAGAGGGGTGGTAGACCCCTCCTCCTCTGACACTTCCTGGTCACCGCTGCTGCTGCGGTGGGGACGTCGGCGTGATGCGGATGTTGGCGAGGGGGGAGGAGAGGGCCCCGGTGAAAGGCTGCGAAACCTCATTACGCTCCCCCCGTCGCTTTGGCCGACGTCCTCTGGAATGAAGTCCCCCGCTGTTGGTGCCGCCGAGGGTGCTGCGGCAAAGCCATACAGAGGGCTGTCCTGCGGGGAGCTCTGTCCCACAGGTGTCTCTGTTGGCTCACCATCGGCAGCGTCCCTGCTGACCAGCGTTATGATGTAGGGCATCACGATGCTGCTGTGTGACCCTTCCAGGCCGCTGCTGCTGCGGTGTGCTGTGGATGTTGGCGAGGGAGGAGGAGAGGGCCCCGGTGAGAGGTTGCGAAGCCTCATTACGCTCCCCCCGTCGCTTTGGCCGGCGTTCCCTGGAGTGAAGTCCCCCGCTGATGGTCCTGCTGAGGGTGCTGCGGCGAAACCATACAAAGGGCTGCCCGGTGGGGAGCTCTGTCCGACAGGTGTCTCTGTTGGCTCACCATCGGCAGCGTCCCTGCTGACCAGCGTTGTGACGTAGGGCGTCACGATGCTGCTGGGTGACCCCTCCAGGCCTGCAGTGTTGCTGGTGGTGTTTATGTTTGCGGGCGGTGGCAATTCTCCCTCTGGAACGTCTTCTTCTTCCCGCACGTCCCTTGTGGGTGTTGAAACGCCGGGCGTCGTGACGGAGAACAGGCGCTGGAGAACTCTGCCATCGCTGTCGGGGCTCTGCATCCCGACCTCCCTTGCGTCGTCGTTGGTTGCGTTGTTTGGGTGGTGCTCGCCAACCTGCTGATCTGGCGTCGTGAGGTTTGTCGTCCCCACTGCCAATCTGAGGTCGTCGCGGTGGATGGCGGCCCTCCTCCTGCTGTTAAGCCTGATGAGGTAGGTGGTGTACCCCAGCGGCTTTATAACTGTGTGGGGTCCACTCCACTTCTGGGCGAACCCGGCACAGAAATTCTTGGTACTGCTAGAAATCTGGTGTTTCTTCACATATACCAGTTGGCCAGGTGCCAGCCGTCGTGGAGCTCTCGTGGTGGCAGGCACCCACTCCTTGATGTAGCTGTCCTGGTTGTGACGGGCTGCAGTTAGCTCTGCCTCCCGGCGCTGTCTTCTGGCAGTCCCGTCCTCTGATTCTTCGGCTGCCCCTGGTTGACGTGCGGCAAACTCCCCAGGCAGCATCAGTTCGCGGCCCTGCAGGACTGCTGCTGGAGTCTGACCTGTGGCCAAGTTTACTCGCCTCCTTATGGTGAATAAGGCCGCGGGTAGGTGTTCGGCCCAGCTGGTGTGGTCGTCACCCACTCTTAATCGTAGCTGCGTCTTGAGGTCTTGGTTGCGCCTCTCGGTGGGGTTTGCCCTCGGATGATATATGGGAGTCGTATGTTGTTTTACCCCCCAACGAGTACACAACTCACGCCAGTATTTCCCAGTGAACTGGGTACCGTTGTCGGTGAGTAGGGTCTGTGGGTACCCCCAGCGAGGGTAAAACTCTGTCTCCAGTGTTCGCGCAATCGTGCGGGCTCGTATGCTGGAGACTGCATATGCTTCGGTCCACCTTGAGAAGGAGTCACTCACGACCAGGATGAACCTTTTCCCAGTGGAANTATGCTTCGGTCCACCTTGAGAAGGAGTCACTCACGACCAGGATGAACCTTTTCCCAGTGGAAGTGCGGGGGTAGTGGCCCATGAGGTCCAGGGACACTGTCTCAAATGGCTCCTTTGGCACCCTAGGCTGTTGTTGTGCCACTCTATCGGTTCTCCTGCTCTTGAAGTGGTTGCAGGGGACGCACTCCCTCACATGTTGGCGTACATCCCTGCTTGCTCCTGGCCAGTGGAAATGTTGATGGAGGTTTCTGGCCGTCTGTGTTGCACCAGGATGACCGGCCAAATGGCTGTCGTGGGCATGCTTCAGTATTTGCCCTCGTACTGCTACAGGTACATAAATGCACCAGGTTGCATCGGGATGCTATTGACGGGTTTCCAGGTGTGTGTCGCGGATGCGCCACCACTCCCTATCTCCCTGCATGATGTTAGCCATCTTCTCCTGGGTTTGTTGACATTGTACTTGTGCGTCGATCACTAAGGGCTTTAGTTCGTCGAGCCTGGGTTCAGGGTTTGGTATCGTCTCCATAGCATTGCAGGTTACCTGCTCGTTGCATGTTGCGTGGTTGATAGTAGGGGGTAACAAGTCGTCCCACTCATCCCTGTCGACGGCTACTTCAGTGCCTGGTGTCCTGGACAGTTCATCCGCCAGTTGGTTCTCTGCTCTGGGGACATGTTGCACAACAAAGTCGTATGACTGCAACAACAATGCCCACCGGGCGAGTTTGCTCCTGTCTTCCTTCATGGAATGAGGCCAGAGTAGGCACCTGTTGTCTGTCCGTAGAGTGAAGCGCTGGTACTCGAGGTAAGCCCTATAACGCTTCACCGCCCAAACCACTGCCAAACATTCCCTCTCGTTCACATCGTAACGACCCTCAGTCGGCCCAAACTTGGCGCTACCATACTCAATGATCTGGCGCTCATTGTTGCCCAATTGTAACAGTACGGCGCCGAGGCCCTTCTCACTGGCATCTGTTTGGAGATATAGGTGCCTACTGGGGTCGTGACGTGCCAGGGTTGTGCACTGTCGGAACCTCCTCTTCAGCTCCTGGAAGCAGCTTTCGTGCTCGCTGTTCCACTGGAACTTGCGGTTCGGGGACAGCATGTCGGTTAGGGGCGCTGTTATTGTTGCGAAGTCCCTGATGTTTTCCCTCAGCCAGTTCACCAACCCAAAGAACTTCCTGAGCTGCTTGCTGCGAAAAGCGGGCGGTCGTGCACTAATGGTATGGAGTGCTCTGTAATAGTGGTCCGCCTTAAGGGGTCAGCGTCCGCAAACACGTCCCGTCTTTCTTGGAGGATCTTTTGCACCATTCCCCGGTACTCTTCTGGTACCTCATGGTCCAGTTCGTCCAGCTGGACGCCTGGTGTGCAGCTAGTGGTCCGTGGTTCTAACTCGTAAACGGTGCGGCGTTACTTCTGTCCAAAATGGATCCTGCGGGCCGCTGGCTCTACGATGGTGTTCTGTTCGGTGAGCCAGGGTATGCCCAGTATGGTGTCTTCCCGCAAGTCTGCAGATACTAAAGCTGTAGTGGTAGTCTCTACGTCCCTAATTCGGACAGTGATGGTCACTTCTCCGAGGGTCTGCCCTGTATGTTGATGTGTGGCAAGATGTACAGTGTGCGTTGCTGGCCTTATTGCATCCTCACTCATGAACCCGGCTCNCCTCACTCGTGAACCTCGCTCTCACGAAATTGTGTGACGCTGCTGTGTCCACTAGTGCAAGGCACTGGATGTTATTGATGGTGATCGGTATCCTAATCATTCTGTGATTGCCCCTGGTTATTTGCTGTAGCACAATTTGTTGTGGAGTGGGTTTTGCTACTGTTCTGGGTTGACTTGCTTTGAGTTGGTGTTCATGTTTTGGCCTGGGGTGGTGAACGTCCGGCTCGCCTACCCCGCCAGCTAGTTTCCCGCTTGTGTCTTGCTGTCGTTATTTACTTGCAGTTGCCGGTTTCCTAGGTTAGGGCACTCATTGTGCCAGTGGTACTGCTGACCTTGGCAGTACCGGCATGGAGAAGGGGGGCCTTCCCTCCTAACTGCCGTGTTTGTACGGGCTGATATGGGGTTAGCAGTCTGTCTCTTCCCCCTGTCCTGCTGTTTGGTTTGGTGCACTTCCCCTTCGTGAAGTCCAGCTGATGGCTGCGAACTCCCCCTCCACGCACTGTGATCTCGGGTTTGTGGTTGTTGTGACCCCTCCCTTCCCCTATGGTACACTTTATTCACTCTGGCCTGATCCAGTAAGGCCATGGACCTCATGAACTGTTCCATGTCTGTATGAATGAGTGGGGCTAGGGCTAACTTAAATTCGGGCCTCACCGTTGAGGCAACCACCTCTAAAATGTCTGGGTCCCGCATGTTTGCGTGAAAATGTTTGAGGAGGTTAACCTTCCGCGTTGTGAATGTTGTTAGCGTCTCACACTCCCCCTGCGGTTCCAACACTGCACGGCTCTGAGCCTGTAATGAGTTATACGCTGAGTTAAACTGTCTCAGGAAGGCACTTTGAAAATCGGACCATTGCATGTTGTAGTGATCAATGGCCCGCCACCACGTACGTGCCTCCCCAGATAGCTGTCCTCCAACGCAGTTAGGCCACTCCACCTCACTGACACAGTACCTGGTTAATCGTCCCGTGATGTCCCTCAGGAACGCCTGCGGGTCCTCCATGATGTGTCCAGCGAAGGTTGGTAGCGACTGGAAGCGGGCTGGTGTTGTGCCCGTCTCTCCAGCTGGNGTGTCCAGCGAAGGTTGGCAGCGACTGGAAGCGGGCTGGTGTCGTGCCCGTCTCTCCGGCTGGTGCCATCACTGCTGGGGTTGCTCTGGCCTCCTGGTGTTGTAGGGGCCACACAAAGCCAGATGTGGTTAGTGGCGCCAATGGGCTTCCCCATGGCGCTGCTGCTCTCTCCATGCTGGAAGAGTGCCCCCTTGGGCTTTGGTGTCTGCTGCTACGCACATGATCTTAAGTGACTGAGATTGGTGTTGTCGCTCGGGGTATGTGGGCCCAACGTTCGCGCCCGAAATGTCCCGCGGTGTTAACATGGTCCAGATCAGTGGTCCGCACACACTCGTCGCAACGAATCTTACCCTGACTGTCCACGGTCGCGCGTTCGGTTTCCGTCAAGCACTCAGTGTGGTAACTTCGGCGACACACTTGGCAAGGTATTGTGCCTTCACCTACCCCTGCACAGATGATCTGTTTCGCGCACCTTCGCTCACGAAAAATGTCGACTATGGTAGCCTCTACACTATGTCCAGTTCTTCCGGACTGGTCACATGTCCCTCGTGGCTGTCCTAGTCCGCACTGGCACACATGGCTAATAACGCCCAAGTCATTCCCGAAAACCCGCGGTCGGTTACACTCAACACATAACCATGCTTGCTTACCATTTGCGGTGCTGATAACGGCTTTTGTTATTAGTTCACTGTTGCTTGCTTTAATGTTTTCCGCGAGTCGTCTCGCATTTGCTCCTTCACACACACACTTATTCGCACAAAAAGGGTTTATGTTAGTTAGTATCCGCACGCATTTTAAACATAAAGATTCCCCCCTATTGCCATTTGATGTTGCCGAGTTCAAATTATCTGTATTTAATTGGTAACTGACCACGTGGTTCGTGGTAAACATGGCGGCTGCTCTAAATACACGTCTCTCGATATCGCCTCTCTAATTTACACAATCGATTATCTCGTGGCAAACGAGAGATATATACACATTAAAAAAAATATTCCACGCAATCCCGCGTGTCACACTCACCGTTTCACACGTGTTTTGAACATTTTCCCCCTAAGATGGCGCGCCAATTTGATGTGACCAAGCTTGGCTACGACGATAAAGCCAACTTGATCTGCGGTGTTTCCAGAGTTGTGAAGTAATATGTGTGTGCCCGGCGCCACAGCTCTGTGGTGAGCTGATGAGGTGTAGGGTCGTTCGGCCGACAGCCTTGGGACTCTGGTAAACACTCCGTCATACACACGTTGCCGAGGTTGTGGGCCACCTTGCACGCCTTACTTGATTATCAATAAAAACAGTGGTGCTGGTTGTTAAGGTATTTATTACCCCGTTATGTACACTAACTATACAGAAGACATGTGGCCTGAATGGCCCGGAACTACAAGCGACCACGTGGTCTTATCATGTGAAGCTCGAAATGCACTTTTGATTCCCGATAAATAATAACGTCGCTCTCCCCTCGGCGCTATGCAAGTTAAGTCAGGAAAGAGATGATGATAATGATTTATAATGTTCCGGATGCGACTGGATACTGTTCGACAGATGATGTCCTTGCTAGGGCTTCTGCGGAGTGGGGAGAGCGTAACGTCCGAGCTCGTCCAAGTCCTGGCTAATACTGCCGGAAATGTGCGTCGGCTTCCGCCGCCTAGACGCCGCCGACGCCATGCGGTGGTACAGTGAAACATAATATACACTAAAAGATGATTATGGGATGAAAAATGATATGAACTAAATTAACACAACAAAACATAATTACAATTACACAAATACATAATAAAAATGATAATACTTATTCTAAATGTTTTCATTGCACCAGCCACAGCATTGCCAAATGTAGAATGTCACATGTCTCTGGCTGTGGCTGGGCAAATTGTCTCCTGATGACAAAACAAATTATAAATGAATTACACACTGACATTATTTACAAATACACTGACGAAATAAACTGAATAAATAATAAACACTAATGCACTCGTGCCCACAAGCCTGTCGGTGTGGTGCGTCTGGTGTGGGCATACTGGGGCAGTCAGTGGGCAAAAGGACTCGTGAATGTGCGGTTCACGTCAAAGTATCTGCCATAAAGGTAGGACTGAAAGTGTGTAATTACATTCACCACAGCCAGAAGCCCCTGTGTTTAACACAATAATTTCTCTTATAGGCTTGTGCAGTATTTTACCGAAGTGTTAGAGTGACCTCTTCTTTCCATCCTGAATTTGAGATAAAACAGTCAAGATGCGTACATCACTACCATAAGTATCCAGAATGAACTGATGCTCCCTACTTGAAAAGCCTAGGTCTGAGGAGATATCAGAGTTCATTTTAGTTTATTTAAAGCAACTTCACACTGTTTTCCAGTGAAATTTTCTTTTTGCCTTTGTCAGTTCATGCAGTGGTTTGAAATTGTGGTAAACACTGGCACATAAGCCCACAAAATTCCACACATCAGTTTTATCAGATAGCGGAAGCCAATTTCCTAGTGCTCAAATTTTTTAAGGTCCTGTTTCAATCCCATGGGCCAAAACTATATGTACCAAGAAATAAATTTTCTTTTGAAAAGGTGGCATTTCTTAGTAACCAATTTCAGGTTGGCGGTGGATGCTTTCTGAAACACACAGCCTATACTTGATTAGGTACTTTTCAAATGTCCTTCCTGTGACCACATTACCATTTAGTTATACCTGGCGAATATCTAAGGGGAAAACATTTTCTATCGGGCATTCTAAAGCGGCAGGGACATTACGTAGCCAATAAGGCATAACTTTGAATTGCCAGGTTCATTTTCTTTGGACACAAAAGGCAGTCTTTTCTTGGTCTTCTGGGGCCACCTTACATTGTCACTACCTGCTCTTTGTGTTCAAAGAAGAAAACCATAGAAAACTACTGTGAACTTCCTAGGCTGTTCAGTGCCTCATCTATTGTTGGAAGTGGATAAAAGTTTTTTTTTTTTGGTCACATTATTAAGCTGGCGGTTATCCACACAAAATTTCTTAGAGACGCCTTTCTTTCTAACAAGTACAATGGGAGAAGATCGACTGATGTTTCTGTCATATCTAAATAGTTAATCTCTTAATAGAGTATGCTTAACTACCTTGTGAGATGATAGCAGTAGTTACCTTTGTGGATATGGGCCTGATGTCTCCTGTGTGAGTGTAATTTGACCCAAATGAGAAAGAATTTTTTTCTTTGCAATAATTCAGAGACAATCTTCTCTTGTCACCAGTTGAACCAGTTAAGGTTTTCTCTTGTTAGCAGTTCTCCCAGAGCATCTGGTAGAGGACATTCAGTATTCTGTGGCATCAAAGCTTCAGGAACATTTGGAAGTACCTGTTAGACCTGCTAAAACCCCTATTATTGCCCTCCTCAAGAAGAAGAATACTGTCAGATAAATTAACCTTCCTTATTGGCAAACTGTACAAGCTTGAGGAGATTAAAGTTCTTGCTACAATTATACAATTTGTTAAACAATCACCTTTTTGGGCTGATTCAATTATACTCAACCATCTGACAAATTTTCCCTGGTATCTGCCTAGAATAACATATTCAGTAGAAGCAAGGGCACAGTTGTCTGACTTCACACTACCAGTCACCTCATTGGTGAAGATAAATCTCATGTTGACATTACATACTGGGTGGTTATTGCCTACTTGTGGCACCCCAAGTGTCAATACAGTAAACCAGTTTACGTTACACATCAGATACCAAAAGGGATTTATCCTCTATTTATACTATATAAATATAGTGCTTTATGCCAAGATTACAAAGCTTACCAAGCTTCAACTGTGCTCTTTCCTTCCTTCTAACTGGCGTGGTCCCACTTTAGTTACTTTAGTCAAGTAGCACTGTTCCATGCTGTTGTCGGATGATCACTGGGATGAAGACCCGAGTATGTCTGGTCTTACCACCATTTTAGTCGCTGTGTCAACAACTCTCTGGCAAGAAACATCCATTCAGTCTTGTCTCCACCAGTATGGCATCTCAGACCGGTTTCACTACACACACCTGCACGAACGTTGGGGCCTTCCCTCAAGCTACCACAGACATTTGTCCCTCAAAATAGGTGTTTACATGTTTCCCAAAGATATTTCACTCCCACCTGCCTCTTGCTGTCTGCTTTCCTGTTGCCACTACTGCTGTTGCCAATGTTGAGGACAGTTAGCTCTCAGGTGCCCTGGCTGTCCACATGACCTATACTCTGGCCTTTTGCATGAAGGGTACTGAATCTCTGTAGCATAGGCCCTTGAAGCGATGTCCCTCATTGTCATCTCCAAAAACTTTAGTGTCTTCTTGATTGTCATCATCTTCACTGAACATCATTGCCCACACTGGAAGTTGGGGCACTGATGCCTGTCTTATAAACTTCGCCTCCAGTACTCAGGCCAAGGCATCTTGCATGGTCTGAGGCACACAGACAGGTGAACCGCTTGCCATATTTATTTGTCAGTTGACATGACCAAGCTTGGCTACGGCGAAAAAGCCAACTTGTTCCGCGGTGTTCCTAGAGTTGTGAAGTGATATGTGCCCAGCGCCAAAGCCTGCGGTGAGCTGATGAGATGTAGGGTCGTTAGTCGACGGCCTAGGGGCTCTGGTAAACACTCCGTCATACACACGATGCCGAGGCTGTCGGCCACCTCGCACGCCGTAGTTAATTATGAATAAAATAGAGTGGTGCATGATAATATATTTATTACCCCGTTATTGTACACATAACTATCCACAAGACATGTGGTCTGAAATAATAACGTCGCTCGCCCCTCGGCGCTATGCAAGTTAAATAATGAAAGAGATAATGATAATGATTTACAATGTTATGGATGTGACTAGATACGATTCGACTGATGATGTCCTTGCTAGGGCTTCTGCGGAGCGAGAGAGCGTAACGTTCGAGTCCGTCCAAGTGCTAACGAATACTGGGCGGAAGCGTGCGCCGGCTTTCGCCACCTAAGCGCAGCGACGCCATGCGGTGAAACGGTGAAACACAATATACACTGAAAGATGATTATGGGATGGAAAATGATATGAACTAAATTAACATAAGAAAACATAATTACTCTTACACAAATACATAATAAAAATGATTACATTATTCCTAAATGTTTGTATTGCACCAGCCATAGTACTGCAAAATGTAGAATATCACATGTCTCTGACAGTGGCTGGGCAGACTGTCTCCGATGACAAAAAAAATTATTAATGAACTATACACTGACGCTATTAAAAAATACACTGATGAAATACACTGAATAAATAAATTAGAACACTAATGCACTTCTACTCGTTCCCACAAGCCTGTCGGTGTGGTGCATCTGGTGTGGACATACTGCGGTAGTCAGTGGGCAAAAAAACTCGTGAACATACGGTTCACGTCAAACGGTCCCTCCTCCGGTGACCACTTGACTGCGCAGTCCCTCAGGTGTCCCTCCACGCTGCTAGGCATAGCATGTAGTGGGTCGTTTCAGCTGGTGGCGGGGCCTCGGCGAATAAGGCCCGCACCTCTGGGAGCTGACTCTTGCTGCTGCCACTGCTGCTGCTGGGGTTCCAGGGTTCTGGTGTCTCTTGGCATGCAGGTGTGTGCGGGGGTTGTCCCCTCCACACATGGTGCATGCCGGACGGAACTGCTTGCGTGGTCACTTGGAGCAGCGGAGAGGGGTGGTAGACCCCTCCTCCTCCGACTCCTGGTCGCCGCTGCTGCCGCGGTGGGGACGTCGGCATGATACGGATGTTGGCGAGGGGGGAGGAGAGGGCCCCGGTGAAAGGCTGCGAAACCTCATTACACTCCCCCCCTCGCTTTGGCCGATGTCCTCTGGAGTGAAGTCCCCCGCTGTTGGTCCCGCCGAGGGTGCTGCGGCGAAGCCATACAGAGGGCTGCCCTGCGGGGAGCTCTGTCCCACAGGTGTCTCTGTTGGCTCACCATCGGCAGCATCCCTGCTGACCAGTGTTATGACGTAGGGTGTCACGATGCTGCCGGGTGACCCCTCCCGGCCTGCAGTGTTCCTGGCGGTGTTGATGTTTGCTGTCGGCGGCAACTCTCTCTCTGGAACCTCTTCTTTGTCCTCCACATCCCTTGTGGGCGTTGAAACGCCGGGCGTCGTGATGGACAAGAGGCACTGGAGGACTCTGCCCTCGCTGTCGGGGCTCTGAATCTCGACCTCCCTTGCGTCGTCGTTGGTTGTGTTGTTCGGGTGGTGCTCGCCAACCTGTTGATTCGGCGTCGTGAGGTTTTACCGTCTCTACTGCCAATCTGAGGTCGTCGCGGTGGACGGCAGCCTTCCTCCTGCTGCTAAGACTGATGAGGTACGTGGTGTACCCCAGCTGCTTTATTACCATGTGTGGTCCACTCCACTTCTGGGCGAACCCAACACAGAAGTTCTTGGTGCTGTTTGAAATCTGGTGTTTCTTCACATACACCAGTTGGCCAGGCGCCAGCCGTCGTGGAGCTCTCGTGGTGGCAGGCACCCACTCCTTGATGTAGTTCTCCTGGTTGTGACGGGCTGCCGTTAGCTCTGCCTCCCGGCGCTGTCTTCTGGCAGTCCCGTCCTCTGGTTCTTCTGCTGCCTCTGGTAAACGTGCGGCAAACTCCCCAGGCAGCATCAGCTCGCGGCCCTTCAGAACTGCTGCAGGAGTCTGACCTGTGGCCAAGTTAACTCTCCTCCTTATGGTGAATAAGGCTGCAGGTAGGTGTTCGGCCCAGCTGGTGTGGTCGTTACCCACTCTTAGTCGTAGTTTTGTCTTGAGGTCCTGGTTGCGCCTCTCGGTGGGGTTTGCCCTCGGATGGTATATCGGGGTCGTATGCTGTTTTACTCCCCAATGAGTACACAACTCACACCAGTATTTTCCAGTGAACTGGGTACCGTTGTCGGTGAGTAGTGTCTGTGGGTACCCCCAGCAAGGGTAAAACTCTGTCTCCAGTGTTCGTGCAATCGTGCGGGCTCGTGCGCTGGAGACTGCGTATGCTTCAGTCCACCTCGAGAAGGAGTCACTCACGACCAGGATAAACCTTTTCCCGGTGGAAGTGCGGGGGTAGGGGCCCATGAGGTCCAGGGACACTGTCTAAATGACTCCTTTGACACCTTAGGTTGTTGTTGTGCCACTCCATCGGTTCTCCTGCTCTTGAAGTTGTTGCAGGGGACACACTCCCTCACATGTTGGCGTACATCCCTGCTCGCTCCTGGCCAGTGGAAATGGTGGTGGAGGTTTCTGGCCGTCTCTATTGCCCCAGGATGACCTGCCAAATGGCTGTCGTGGGCATGCTTCAGTACTTGTCCTCGTACTGCTACAGGTACATAAATGCACCAGGTTGCATCGGGATGCTGTTGATGGGTTTTCAGGTGTGTGTCGCAGATGCGCCACCACTCCCTATCTCCCTGTATGATGTTCGCCATCTTCTCCTGGGTTTGTGGGCATTGTAGTTGTGCATTGATCAGTAAGGCCTTCAGTTCGTCGAGCCTGGTTTCAGAGTTTGGTGTCGTCTCTATAGCATTGCAGGTTACCTGCTCGGTGCCTGTTGCACGGTTGACAGTAGGGGGTAACAAGTCGTCCCACTCATCCCTGTCGATGGCTACTTCAGTGCCTGGCGTCCTGGATAGTTCATCCGCCAGTTGGTTCTCTGCTCCGGGGACATGTTGCACAACGAAGTCATATGATTGCAACAACAATACCCACCGGGCGAGTTTGCTCCTGGCTTCCTTCATGGAATGGAGCCAGAGTAGGCACCTGTTGTCGGTCCGTAGGGTGAGGCGCTGGTACTCGAGGTATGCCCTATAACGCTTCACTGCCCAAACCACTACCAAACATTCCTTCTTGTTTACATCGTAACGACCCTAAGTTGGCCCAAACTTGGCGCTACCGTACTCAATAATCTGGCGCTCATTGTTGTCGCCCAATTGAAATAGTACGGCGCCTAGGCCCTTATCACTGACATCTGTTTGGAGATATAGGTGCCTACTGGGGTCGTGACGTGCCAGGGTTGTGCACTGTCGGAACCTTCTCTTCAGCTCCTGCAAGCAGCTTTCGTGCTCGCTGTTCCACTGGAACTTGCGGTTCGGGGACAGCATGTCGGTTAGGGGCGCTGTTATGGTTGCGATGTCCCTGATGTTTTTCCTCAGCCAGTTCACCAACCCAAAGAACTTCCTGAGCTGCTTGCTGGTTCTGGGTGCCTCATGCTGGTCAATAAGGGAAACCTGTTCCAGTGTAGGTCTACTGCAGTTTACGTCCACTAGGTGCCCAAGGATATGGATGCTGGGCTTCCCTATGTGGCACTTCCGGTTCGCACAAGTTAGCTTGTTGATCGCTAGGCGCTCCAGTACCAACGACAGATGTTTGATGTGATCTTCCCAGCTCTCGGACCAGATGATGACATCGTCCAGGTACGCAAGGGTAAAATCCCCTACATATCCGTCGAGCACTTGTACCATCATGGCCTTGAAAGTGGCCAGTGCACACTTTAGCCCGAACGGTATGGCACAGAACTGGAAGCGCCTCCCATCAGGGGCGGTGAATGCTGTTTTGTGTAGATATTCCAGCTTGGTTGGGACCTGCCAGTAGCTGCTGTGCAAGTCCAATGATGTCATCACCTTTGCCTTCCCTAGTGTGTGTAGTGCATCCTTCACACTGATGTATGGTGGTGGTGTGCTTTGAGTTATCAGATTCAGGGGGCGAAAGTCTACACAGAACCGCCACATTCCATCTTTCTTGAGCGCTAACGTGATTGCGCTGTTGTACTTGCTGTGTGTGGGCTCGATGACGCCTTCGNGCTCGATGACACCTTCGGCTAGCATCTCCCTGATCTGCTCCTTGATGATGGTACACTGGTGGGGTTGGTAACTGCGTGGTCCTGCGAAAAGCAGGCGGTCGTGCTCCAATGGTATGGAGTGCTCGACAATAGTAGTTCGCCTTAAGGGGTCAGTGTCCGCAAAGACGGCCCGTCTTTCTTGGAGGATATTTTGTACCATTCCCCGGTACTCTTCTGGCACCTCATGGTCCAGTTCGTCCAGCTGGACGCCTGGTGTGCAGCTAGTGGTCCGTGGTTCTAGCTCGTAAACGGTGCGCCATTCTTTCTGTCCAAAATGGATCCTGTGGGCCGCTGGCTCTACGATGGTGTTCTGTTCGGTGAGACAGGGTATGCCCAGTATGGCGTCTTCCCGCAAGTCTGCAGACACTAAAGCTGTAGTGGTAGTCTCTACGTCCCTAATTCGGACAGTGATGGTCACTTCTCCGAGGGTCTGCCATGTATGTTGGTGTGTGGCAAGATGTACAGTGTGCTTTGCCGGCCTTATTGCATCCTCACTCATTAACCCTGCTCTCACGAAATTGTGTGACGCTGCTGTGTCCACTAGTGCTAGACACTGGATGTTATTTAGGGTGATCGGTATCCTGATCATCCTGTGATTGCTCCTGGTTATCTGCTGTAGCACGATTTGTTGTGGAGTGGGTTTTGCTACTGTTTTGGGTTGACTTGCTTTGTGTGGTGGTTCATGTTTTGTCCTGGGTTGGTGAACGTCCGGCTCGCCTACCCCGCCAGCTAGTTTCCCGCTTGTGTCTTGCTGTCATTATTGTTTACTTGCTTCCGGTTTCCTAGGTTAGGGCACTCATTGTGCCAGTGGTACTGCTGACCTTGGCAGTACCAGCATGGGAAAGGGGGGCCTTCCCTCCTTACTGCCAAGTTTGTACAGGCTGATATGGGGTTAGCAGTCTGTTTCTTCCCCCTGTCCTGCTGTTCGGTCTGGTGCACTTCCCCTTCGTGAAGTCTAGGTGATGGCTGCGAACTCATTTCCACGCACTGTGAACCCCGGGGTTGTGGTTGTTGTGGCCCCTCCCTTGCCATATGGTACACTTTATTCACTTTGGCCTGATCCAGTAAGGCCATGGACCTCATGAACTGTTCTATGTCTGTATGAATGAGTGGGGCTAGGGCTAACTTAAATTCGGTCCTCACCGTTGAGACAACCACCTCTAAAATGATTGGGTCCTGGATGTTTGGGTGAAAATGTTTGAGTAGGTTAACCTTCCGCGTTGTGAATGCTGTTAGCGTCTCACACTCCCCCTGTGGTTCCAACACTGCACGGCTCTGATCCTGTAACGAGTTATATGCTGAGTTAAACTGTCTCAGGAAGGCACTTTGAAAATCTGCCCATTGCATGTTGCAGTGATCAATGGGCCGCCACCACGTACGTGCCTCCCCAGATAGCTGTCCTCCAATGCAGTTAGGCCACTCTACCTCACTGACACAGTACCTGGTTAGTCGTCCTGTGATGTCTCTCAGGAATGCCTTCGGGTCCTCCATGATGTGTCCAGCGAATGTTGGCAGCGACTGGAAGCGGGCCGGTGTCGTGCCCGTCTCCCCGGCTGGTCCCATCACTGCTGGGGTTGCTCTGGCCTTCTGGTGTTGTAGGGGCCACACGAAGCCAGGTGTGGTGTGTGGTGCCAATGGGCTTCCCCACAGTGCTGCTGCTCCCTCCATGTTGGAAGAGTGCCCCCTTGGGCTGTGGTGTCGGCTGCTACGCACACAGTCTTCAGTGACGGAGAATGGTGTTGTCGCCTGGGGTATGTGGGCTAACCATTCGCGCCCGAAATATCCCGCGGGATTAACATGGTTCCGATCGGTGGTCCGCACACACTCGTCGCACCGAATCTTACCATGACTGTCCACGGTCGCGCGTTCGGTTACCTTTAGGCACACAGTGTGGTAACTTCGGCGACACACTCGGCAAGGTATTGTTCTTTCACCTACCCCTGCAAAGATTATTTGTTTCGCGCACCTTCGGTAACGAAAAATGTCAACTATGGTAGCCTCTACACTTTGTCCAGTTGTTTCGGACTGGTAAAATGTCCCTCGTGGCTGTCCTAGTCCGCACTGGCACGCATGGCTGTTGAAGCCCAAGTTATTCCCGAAAACCCGCGGTCGTTTACACTCGACACATAACCATGCTTGTTTACAGTTTGTAGTGCTGATAACTGCTTTCTTTATTAGTTCACTGTTGCTGTATTTAATGTTCTCCGCGAGTCGTCGCACATTTACTTCTTCACACGGACACTTATTAGCACTGAACAGGTTCGTGTTCGTTAATTGCCGCATGCATTTGTGACATAAATTTACTCCTACCATTTGATGTAGTCCAGTTCAAATTTCCAGTATTTAATCGGTAACTGTCCATGTGGCTCGTGGTAAACATGGCAGCTGCTCTTAATACACATCTCTCAAAATTGCCTCTCTAATTTACACAATCGATTATCTCGTGGCGCAACGAGAGATAAATACACATAAAAAAATACCACACGATCCCGCGCTCCACACTAACAGTTTTACACTTGTTTTCGACATCTCGCCCCTAAGATGGCGCGCCAATTTGACGTGACCAAGCTTGGCTACGGCGAAAAAGCCAACTTGATCCGCGGTGTTCCTAGAGTTGTGAAGTGATATGTGCCCGGCGCCACAGCCCTGCGGTGAGATGATGAGATGTAGGGTCGTTCGTCGACAGCCTAGGGGCTCTGGTAAACACTCCGTCATACACACGATGCCGAGGCTGTCGGCCACCTCGCACGCCGTACTTAATTATGAATAAAATAGAGTGGTGCGTGATAAAATATTTATTACCCCTTTATTGTACACATAGCTATCCACAAGACATGTGGTCTGAATGGCCCGGAACTACGAGCGACCACGTGGTCTTATAATGTGAAGCTCGAAATGCACTTTACGATTCCCCATAAATAATAACGTCGCTCGCCCCTCGGCGCTATGCAAGTTAAATAATGAAAGAGATAATGATAATGATTTACAATGTAATGGATGTGACTAGATTCGATTCGACTGATGATGTCCTTGCTAAGTCTTCTGAGGAGCGAGAGAGCGTAACGTTCGAGTCCGTCCAAGTGCTAACGAATACTGGGCGGAAGCGTGCGCCGGCTTTCGCCACCTAAGCACAGCGACGCCATGCGGTGAAACGGTGAAACACAATATACACTGAAAGATGATTATGGGATGGAAAATGATATGAACTAAATTAACATAAGAAAACATAATTACTCTTACACAAATACATAATAAAAATGATTACATTATTCCTAAATGTTTGTATTGCACCAGCCATAGTACTGCAAAATGTAGAATATCACATGTCTCTGACAGTGGCTGGGCAGACTGTCTCCGATGACAAAAAAAATTATTAATGAACTATACACTGACGCTATTAAAAAATACACTGATGAAATACACTGAATAACTAAATTAGAACACTAATGCAATTCTACGCGTTCCCACAAGCCTGTCGGTGTGGTGCGTCTGGTGTGGACATACTGCGGCAGTCAGTGGGCAAAAAGGACTCGTGAACGTGCGGTTCATGTCACAGTGATAGCATCAGTGAAGAAGCTGACCGCAATGACATCATGAGCCTGTTGGGCAGAGACATAATGTCCTTCCATAGCCACTGGTTGTTGGGTGTGGCTTCACAGTTGGGAATGGTGGGCATGTCACTGGTATCAGTAACCAAAATGCAGGTCCAAGGTCTACAGCAGTATGGGGTACTCAAGTCAATATCATTCTGGCGTGCCTGCCAAAGCTGCAGTATGCTTTGTGCAGGGCCCTACAGTACAGCCATGAGGTAGTATGCCTGTTGCTCATAATTCCACCTATTCAGAGTGGTGACAATCTCAAATTGGTGCATATATTCTCACCAAGTTATCTGCCCATAGAGGGGTGTGGGCCTAATTGTGATGTCGTCTTTGTCCATCCCTGGCTGATGTGTACCCACACTGCAAAACTGCTGGGCCTCTCCTGCAACTGTTGTATTGTAAGTGACCTCTACCTTCTCCTTGATGCCGACGTTGATCGGCTCGTTGGTGATCGATCTCCTTATCCACTGGCCCAGAATATATTCTTCCCTGCTGCTGAAAGGATTCTAGCCTTCTTGAGGGTGCTCACCTCGTGTTCCACTTCACATTCAATGTTGCCCATCGATTCATTAATGCTAGCCATTCTTTCTTTCCCACTGTCAAGATCTTGTCTACACAGTCTATTTTACTTTTCACTAACTTGCAATACCTCTATTTTTGGGTCTATTTTTCATATGCATTGTCTGTTACATTCTTATTAACATTATTGTCCTTTCCTTTTCATTACTTTGCGAACACTACTTCCTTTGTGACTACTTCACTAAAAGTATTAATTTTAGAATTGACAGTGTTGTTAACACTATTTACATCACTAGTTATAGTTTTATTCACATTACTAATTCAACTACCCCATTCCTTGAGCATTCACTGGGAATCTTACACAAACAATTCCAATTGTGCAGCCAAATGTTATAATTAATTTTTAATAAGTTCATAGTGTACTAATTTACAGCCTATTTTACAATTTGGTTTTTGAATTAATTTTTTAAATCCAAATTCTGACACCAGTGTTATAATTTTTCAAAGTTTCTGGGCATAGCCAGGTTCTTTAAGGAATGGAAGACCAAATTAAATAAGATAGCTCATAAGCATTTCCTAATTTGTTTATAAACAATTCAAAAAATTACTCCAGCTACAACAATAATGGTCGTCACTTGCTATTTATAGCTAATATTTACATAATATTCCAGCACCTCATGGAAATTTACTCCTAAAACTAGCCTTAATAAAAAAAACAGGTTTCTAACACCTATTGAATTATGATTAAAAGTTATATATTCAATATCTGACTGTTCCAGTATTTAAAATAAAGTCAATATCACTTGTCCAATCTGCCTCACCTTGTTACAGTGTACATATCACCAGTTTTTCCTGTCCATAATGTTCTGGAGTGCGAGTGCTCCCGCACACAGTCGCGCTCAGCTCGTCAAATGCCTTGCTTTCTGCCGCACTCTTGTCTGCCGCAGCCTCACACACCTTTGTTCTCTGCTGGTCCTTTCTTCAATGTTTCTCGATGGCCGAATCTTTGTTCACCATTCGTCACTGTTCACCAGAAAACTACCACACACACAAATCTTCGGTTGTAGTTTTATTTATAGCATAGGTGACCTGACCCTGTACCTTCTTCACAACACAGGATGCATAGAGGGATGTGTAAGCTGGAAGGTTCGTGCATGTATTCAAGGTAATCAAACAAATTCTTATATCCAAAAGCTAACAACTATAGGATTTAGTAAGGTCTACTGAATAGGGTATATAGCACTTTATTACTTAGGTCTATACATATTACTATAGTGTTGGAAGAGTCTTACTCCACTTTATGAATCCCATTAAAATACTGAATTAAATTTAACAGCTGTAAGGACTCTGTAGCTACCGAGTTACTACAGTACAAGTACAAGCGAGGATAAAAAAAGGAAAACATCGTATGCATTGCAGTGCACAGACTTTATTTTTCATACTTGGAAGACAGTACACAGCACACATTAAATGTATGACTGATCTGCTCTAGTAGTAGGTATGAATTTCCCCTGTTCTGTTGTCCCTGGTGCGCCCAGTGCTAGGAATTCCCCGACCAGCTTAACAGTGGATGTACGCACAATCGCATGCACTGTCACCACAGTCCATTGCTGCTATGTCTGACACTAACTGCCTATACAAGAACAGCGGTCGCGGTGATGTGTCACCATATCACCCCTTACCAGTGATGGACTCACATTACGAAAAACCACCCTGAAGGTGTTCGGAAAGCAGATGTGTCGGCCTGACCTTGTAGCTGGTGGCAAAGGTGGAGTTTCGCTGTCTGCAACCTGGGGAGGTGTAGGCATCCCCAGTTCTGTAGCCGGGATTGGCATGACAAGATCGTCGAGCAGATGTTTATTTGTTGTGTATGTCAGCTAGGAACGGTCAATAGAGATGGTGACAAGGTGGCCATTTATCTCGAGGGTTGCAGTCTCAGATGTCTGAGTTATCACCGGGTAGGGGCCTTCATAAGGAGAATGAAGACATCCATTTGGCACCTCGCGGCGGACGAAGGCTTCTGTTGTCGTTGCTAGGTCTTTGAAGACGAATGGCTTTCATTCACCATGCTGAGAGCTACTAACAGGCTGGAGGTTACTGAAGTGTTGCAACAACTCTTTGATAAAACCTGTGGCATCCATATGTTGAGAACTGGGATGATCTACCACAAATTCTCCAGGCGGCAGCAGCTGTGAATGCCGATACACCATATCTGCAGATGATGCATGCTTGCCCTCTATCCAGGCTGCTCTGATCCCCAAACGTCTGGTGGGTAAAATGTCCACCAAGTGCCCTATCATGTGGCAGCATACGGCCGCCTTGAGCTGCCGATGCACAATCAAAATTCTGTCATAACTGGAGACGATATATTTCTGGTTTTTGTAATACCCACCTGATATATTGTACGCACTATTCTGGAAATGAAAACTTCCATGTCTCCAGTTTTGGTCCCATTTCTCATAATTAATAACAGTAAAATTATGCTGATTCTATGTAACATTTAGTTTCCTGTTGATTTGTTCTTCCTTAGTTAGAAGGCAGTTTTTCACATACTACAAGGTTACAGCTAACTTATCCATACTGGACAATTAATCCATTACATAAACAACATTGTCATATACCTGTGTCATTGCAACTAGTAACTACTTACCACTTAATCTTCAGAAATTTTACCTCCAGCAGTTGTGACCTCTGAACAGACTTTCTCGAATTACTGAATGAATTTCCCCAATGGCTTGCTATTGTGGTATTCTTTTGTACAGTCCAAAAATTGCATCCCTTTCTTCTCAAATGTCATTCTAAATGATTCCATTATCTCTTTTTTACTTTGTTTTGCTTAATCATTAGTAACATATTGTCAGCGAGTCCCTGAAATATTATGTTTCACGCCTTAACATCAGTCTTATGAAACTTTGAAGAATCTTCATCATGTGGAAAATAATTTGTTAAAACTGACAAAACACCACTGTGTTCTAACAACAGTGACATCCTAAACTTTTAGTTTGAACAATTGGACCAATTGAATCATGGGAAAAACTATACACATGGAAGTGTCAAAACAATTGACATGGCACACTGAAGTGCTTTGAATCAGTGTTTTGACACAATGACATGCTTTGGTATTGGTCTTCAAAACAAACACATTGGCGAGTGTGTGTTTCAATGCAGTGTGTGTCACATCTCTCGTCACTTATTACTCAATGGCCATGGATATAAACTTTGAGTATGGTACTGATAAAGGTCTGCAACAATTTACATTTGACTTTACGTTTAAAATTTATGATAGCTTCCCTAAATGTTGTTCCTGATGGAAATACACATAATTGGAATGGAAAACTCTGGCATCCCAATTTTTTCTCCATATAGCTAGCATTCACTGCGCTATGAAACTTCTGCTCTGTTTAGAATGAAACATGCTCAGAAGAAATTCATTGTATACACATAAATTAAACTACTGTAAATTTTAAAAATATGCGTTCTCTGAAAACACACACAATTATAATATACGAGACAATATCAGTACAGTTGCAGACAATTTAATGGATTGTCGTGTTTATAATATTCGTGTGTAAGGGTATGCAAAGCAGCCAGCACCTACTGTTTCGAAACATCTGAGCTGTGCTTTCTGTAATAAAACATAGAGGCAGCTTAATCTTATGCATGCATATTTAACCGTAGTGTTTCTTTTGATGTGTGAATTAATCTAGCTGCTTCGAAGCAATATTACACTACTGTTTCGAGACATCAACACATTTCAGTAAATTGATGCAATGTTTCGAAACACACAGGGGCCAACTTTAATTGAATGTGATGTGGCGTCGGTTACCAGGGCTGGTTTGATGATATAATTTTGCCCGGCGCCATAACTCAGTGGTGAGCTAATTAAGTGAGGGTCGTACGGTCGATGGCCCAGGGACCCTGGTGAACCTGCCGTCGGTTATTGCTTGATTGTCACGTACTTACAGTTGCACGCTTTACGTAGGATGGCGAGACTGTCGGCTGTCTCGTACGCCTGAACTATTTTACTAAACACTGGTGACGCCTACAAGGTTGCCCTATAATAATAATTCACTATTTTACTGTTTGAGTGGTTTATTCATCGTCCGTTCACAGATGAATAAATGCATGAATGATATGAAAAATGGCCTCAGCCTTTGCACGGCGAAAAACACGTGGCTTTAAGTTGATAAATGTGTTTGCGTTAAAAACTCTCCAGTGAGAGTACAGTTGCTCTCCCCTCGGCACTTGAAACAAATAAAAGAAATGTTCCGATTAATTACTTGAATACTATTGTAGTGAAGATGATTTTAGCCTATCATGCCGGTACCCAGGGCCTTGCAGAGGAGCGAGAGACTTCCACTTCTGGTCTCGTGCATGGATTTGGCTTCCGCTACTTGGGCGAAAGCCGAAGCCAATCGGCGAAAAGGTGAAACACAAAAACACTGAAAGATGAAATATGTGATGAAAAATGATATGACTTAAATTAAACACAAGAAACCATAATGACTTACATAAATACATTAATAAAATTAGTTACATAATTACATAAAAGTTTATATTGCACTTTCGGTGATGCGTCCACATTACACTAGCCACAGAGTTGCCAAGTATACTATGAAAACATCTCTGGCTGTGGCTGTGTCCTTTGTTGACATAATGTACACTAATGCACTACACTTTGTAGCACTTTCTCTGGTGCAGCTGGTGCGGTTGACCCGACGGCGTCAGTCAGAGTGAGCACAAAGGAGCTCGTGAACGCACGGTTTACGTCAAATGGTTGAAAACAAAACTGCATGCAACTGGATGCCACCATGATTTTACAAACTAAAGACAATTATGTTTATTCAAATTCATTGATATTAATGCAGGATGGTGTCCTGCCTATCCCTAGACTGTCTGTTCCGTCATGCATTCCCAAATACACCAACTGCATTACGCACTTCTCCCTCAGTGTAGTGCCAGTAGTGTGGGTGTCTGCTTAACTTCCCCTCCCCCCGGGAAGGATGGGAAATTCTTCTGCACAACCAAGCGGTATGAAAAGTTTTACAGTTGTTTTAAATAATAAACACAAGGAAATGCATTTCGCGCGAGGGACGCCCTAGAAATTCATTTAGCCATTCAAGCATTTTAATAAAGCTAACTGCGAAATTTTTTATATTTTTCAATTAGTAGCAAGTGTTTTGTGTGTAACATTTTCTCTTGTAATTTGTAGTTCTTGTCCAATTTATGTTTATTGGTAATTGCAGTGTGATGTGTGCGAGTAGCATAGTTTTGACACGTATCTAACTGAAAGACACTTGGCCGCGCACTCTCTGCCATTAGTAATAATCCGAGGCTTGTGGTGGCCGACACGAATTTCTCGCATTTTAGACATGCTAGTAGTATGGCAATGGCGATTGTAGGCCAAGGACTTAGGTACCATCTGCTATCTTGGATGACATCACTGCTGCCGTCTTGGATGAACTTGACCTCCATCTAGGTAATCAGTATGTCGTCATCTTGCTTCCTTCATTTTGTATTTGCAGTTTATGCTCTATCATTTTCTTGTATTCTCATGCTCTATCATTTTGTCTTGGCTGTCTGTCATTCCATCTGGTTTCTGACAGCCATATTGTTTTCGCCCACCACCTTGTTTCCCAATTACTCATCTTCGCACATGCCACATGCTGTAGTTCTCTCGTCGTCCACTAGAGTGCACCATGGATGCCTGTATTGATTTATATTGCTGCTAGTGTGTGCCACCCTATTACTCAACTTCGTTCGACCCCTGCCATCTTGTTTCCACTTGTGCTTCATCCCCTGCTCGGGGTGCTAGTGTCGCTCTCGCTTAGCTGATATGTTGGTTCTAAAGTATATATCTTGGTTTTGCCCCGGGATCCGGACCTCGGATGAGGGTACATAGGGGCCCGTCAGGTAGGGCGAGTAAGTGTGGATTTCAGCCTTGGTGATTGCGTCTTCGAACCTCGCCGACTCCGCAATGTTTAATATTTCCACATCCATGCTTGATCATCAGGCCCAATCTTCTAAGGAAACGCACGTTTTCAGGTGTTAGAGCTCTGCGTGCTCGACTCGTACTGACTTTAGATTTGGTACCATAGGCGACTTTTTTTGCATCTGCAAGCTTAATTTTCAGGCCCATCTTTCCTTAAATGCCTCGAAATGCCTCGAAAATTAATCAATCGACTCTCTTGGTCCACTACAGGTACTATGACCTCCTGCATGTTCGCCCTTACTACCGGAACATAAATAGGTGTTTTCGTACATTTACGAACTTAAATCCTGGTGGCACCATCGCTGGAAATTCGTGCAGTGTCTGACTGGGCTTACCATTGAGATACGACTTGTTAACCAAATTGCAGCTTATTCTTATTACATTTACAGGGAATATTTTTACCGGCAGTGTATATTTGTGTCTTTTATTAACCTCATATGTGGCATTCTCGAATCCTAGCATTGAGGGGAGAGTATCGCTGCTCGAGAAGTGTACCTGTGCACTACACTTCATCTCGCTTTGCAGGGTGTTCGCATCACCACGCAGATCTAATGTTGTGTCCTGTCCCAGCTCCCGCATAAGATACTCGCCTATGTCTTCGATATCATACGAACCTGTGGGTATACGCACTTCCCATCTCTTCCCGCCTCCCTTAACATAACGGAACATACAATTTCGGTCATCTGTGTTTGGTACCGAGAAGTACATTTAAAAATCAATCACTACCACGGACCATTCCCCCTTCAGGGAGAGTGGTGGAAAGTGCACGGAACGCAATTCCGAACTGTTGCCCGACAAGATCAAGATAATGGACATGACTGAGGTCCGCAACTATCGCCTACTCGTTAAATATCTATCTGGTAAGGAAGCGCAGTCCGCAGACAAAGGTGTCCGCAGTTCCATGCTCGGGGTTTTTGCTCTGCTCCGTGATTATAGTATATTCTCGCTCCTCTGAAATACGTTGTCAGTTCTGGTGGGGTCCTTAAGTTTCCAAAACTGTCAAAGTAGTGGACTGTATCGCCATTCTTTTTATATGCTGTCCAATGAGTTCCCGGGCCTGTGCTACTATCGAGGTTTACTATGCCACACTCTACCCTATGTGCGCGACGAGGTAGTCGATCTCGCATGAACACTCCCTGGAAATTAATTATTTTAAATTTTCGTGAATACTTACGTATTTCAAAGTTGGTTAGCAGGTGCGCTGGCAGTCCCCTTAAGATCATCTCGTTCTTTTGCGTTGTCTTTTGTGTGTGTCTCGACATGTGTCGGGAATGCAAGTCGCCTTCTGCATCAAGGTTGTCCAGAGACCGGGTGACTGGGTAATACTCTCTCCCTCCTCCCTTTCAAAATATCTGCCATGCGAAGGACGCCGACATCTTCCCCAGGTGGCGGGCAGCAGCCCTAGCGATTGTGTAACCGCTCCCCCACTCTACCCTGCAAGCCAAGGGCACACATGTCAAGGTCTCTCACTTCTGCCATCTGCCGAGAGGCATCTTGTGTGAAGACAGAAACATATTTTCAATTGCTCGTTAATTTGGTACCAGGGTTCGTTATGGCATTACGCAGGTGTAGAAACAATTATATTTTATTCAGATCTGATTTTAATATCCAACTGTTATATCTGGAGTCGAAGTCTAACCATTTGGCGAATAGGCGCGTCCCTTTGCGTTTCGATACCCTTTCGACCAAATAAGTGTCTGGAAATTTCGTTTTCATAATATCATCGCTATAGAACTGTCCTTTCACCCGGTCGCCATTTAGGTCTTCCAACTCAAAGATCCGAGGTTCGTTATGTCGAATCTTGATAATTCTTGATGTTCTGAGGACCAGTTGGGTGTGTAAGATTTCGCAAATTGGGGTTTAATTCGGGAAAAGCGGACGTAGTCTCCCACCTTTACCTTCGCCTTCCGCCTATCCACTATCTTATCTTTTTTTTTAACCACAGTCTCCATCAAGCAAAGAATCTTCTTTAACGTCCACTGGTCGCATACGAATGGTCATGTGTTTTCTAGCATTGTATTTGGTAATTAAGCGAGGTAACATATCCACCCACACATTCCTTCCTCGCGCCGAGAGTTCATGCCACATATCTACTTTTAATGTTTGGTTAAATCGCTCTATAATAGAAGCTTTTTTATCCCAGTTTGTGCTGTAGTGGTTAATTTTGTTCCTGTCCATGAGTGAACGGAAAGCTTTATTGCAAAATTCCCTACCTAAATCAGTCTGCATTTTCTTAGGCGGTCCCTTATCATTTAAGACCATTTTCATAGTGTCAGCAACGTCAGCCTCTCTTTTTCGGCGAACTGGGATGGCCCATGCGTATTTGCTGAAACAATTAATTACAGTTATCATGTATCTATACCCCTTATTCACTGCAGCATACGGGTATCATTTCCACCAGTTCAGTTTGATACAAATCGTCAAGTCCAAACACAAGTACTCTCCTTCTGCGGAAATTTCTTCTTGTTGGCCAGTGAATCTCGTCTGCAATCGCCGCACGAGACATGTTCAGTAGACGTATCCATCTACGCGCAGTTCCTCCACAATATTTACAATCTCATTTGTGTGTGAATGATTACCTGCCTGTTGAGATGTCATGAGTAGTTGAAGTCGTGCTATAAGTTCATTTATATCATCCCAGTACACGTACTCGAGCTGGCTGCCCCCATCAAGCTTCTAAGTCAGTCCCGAACCCCTGGCTAGGCCTACATCGGGAAACAACTCGGCAATAATGTTGAATTTCGGGTAGGTCTCGTCCTTATAAGTATTGGTAGTTACGTCATTATCGGTTAAATGCGCGCCTGTGAGTTTAAGTAATTTTTGGTATTGCTGTAGGGCTTCTCATGAAAATTCCCCAGGTCTGCATTTGAATAACAGCTCGTAGAGGCCCCGAGCGGCGCGTATGGTTTCATTGTCAATCTGTATGTAATTGTTGGGTAGAAAATAAATGTGCTTGTTCCCGAGATGTCATTTTTTGTTCCGCCTATATACACCGTAAATCACATCATTAAAACGAGTCGTATAGGAAGTGAGATAATTACGAACAGTGTCCGGGCGGGAACCTACCTTTTTCTTACGTTCCAATTCGGCCAAAGATAAATCATCATCATCATCTTCGCCGTCGTCCTTCGGAAGTGGCTTTAGTTCGATGTCCGGGTCGGTCTTCACACTACTGACAGGGGGAAAAGATTGTCTCTTATTAATATCCAGCCGGGATGTGATCGGGTGGAAGGCTTCTTCCAATACTGCATCGCGCTCCATACGAGCACGCTTGGCCTGTAAGTACTTATCGCGAATGCTTGCAACGACGTGGCGTAAATCCTCGGCAGCGGCAGACATGATACTAAATTTTATAGTAGCTTGTTCATACTATACATATATATTTATTGGACAATGGCTCTACATGCAATCAAATGGACTATTTTATCTTCGAAAGTATTAAGTTTCTGGAGCACTGCAGTACGCACATGCTCGCAAGGAGTCCATTTTTCGTCGTCCGTGCGCTAGTCGTTTAAGTTACGAAAAATCCTGTGGCGGATAAGTTCCTCTAGATCTGATTTCGGATGTCGAGTTCTTCGAGCAGATTTGTACTAAGTTTATTCGTCATCCCTTCCAATATCTTGCTGAGGTTCATCTCTAAGCAACCTATGCTATCCAGCTGCATACATAATGTGTTTAGCATAGTCGAACCTGCGCCTGACACATTAAGGTGGTCGTCTAGTTTCGCGGACAGGATTGTGAACCCCTTAATGTCGTACTTCTCGAGCTTTTTCTCGACTGCTGTGAGCTTGGCGTCCACACCACTCACATTGACGGCGCTCTGTCGCTATATGCAGATTATCTCTCAATGTTGCAGCGAGGATCGTAAGGGACCTGTAGTCGACGCGATCGACTAAATCTACCAGTTCTGCTTCCATGGCAGGCAGCTTGCTTACCACTATGCTTTGCATGTTATTGGTTAAAGTCTGAAAATGTTTTGTCGTGGTGAGGGACATCGTACTGATGGCAGCGAGGTTGGCATCTAACTTCTTACTTATTGCTTCCAGCGCGGTCGTGTCATTGAACTGACTGCCTAGTTTCGTGGCAAGAATTCTAACTCGCTCGCCCACATCGTTCGAGCCTTTGTCATTAAGGAGACTATCTAGTTTCGCGGCAAGACCGCTAACTTGATCGCCTACATCGTTAATTTTCTTCTCCATAGCTGCAAACGCATCGCCTAACGTGCCGAGTTTCCCTACATCGCCGGATACGTTGCTCAGCTGGGCGTCCAGCTTGGTGTACAGTAGGCTCGTGTTGGCGAACAGATGGCCTTCCATGGCGACGAGGTTTGATTCCAGCTTCTGAGGTACCATGCACTCAGTCTTTACATTAAGGTGCCCATCCAGTAACACGGTGAGGCCTGCTAGAACTCTCGCGCTCCCTTGCTCCCCCATGTCGGTGATTTTCTTCTCCACGGCCGATATCCTCGCCCCTAACACTTTCAGTTTAAGTATGTCATCAGATAGTTTGTGCAGCTGGGCCTCCATATTGGTAGACAGTATGTTTGTGGTGCCGGCCAGCCTACCTTCACGACATCGAGCACGTCCCTGGTTGTGAGGGTGGTCAGGTGGGATACATTTTCGATTAGCTCGCCGAGCCCAAAATCCATGTTCGTGGTAAGTATATTGGTATCGAAGAGGCATCCTTCCACCGTGGCGAGCTTCCCACCCACCACAGACAGATGCTTAATGTCATCTGCCAATGGGTGTAATTCGCTTGACATGGCTGTATGAACACTGCTGGCTATTCGCTCTCCCACAATGCTCAGAGCTGTCTCTAAGGTTGTGATTCACACCATACCTGCCAATAATGTGCACAAATGCATCTCAATACTGGTTTTCAGTGTCGCCACCGCCCACATTCGAGCCATACCTGCAATTAATGTGCGCAACTGCATCTCAATACTGGTTTGAAGTGTCGCCACTGGCCGCAATGCCTCCGAGGTAACACTGTGGACGAAGGATATGTTCGTGGCATTGCCATCATGTTTCGCACCGCCTAAATTCTTTGCTCGTTTTCCTCCGAAACTTCAGTTCCCATCATTAGTAGATATAACACAGCTTTCTGGCGTCCGCTTCAGACCGACATGGCCGAACTTGGATACTGAGTAGCTCATACTTCACTGATGCACTATAATGAACTGATCGATACCCCTATGGTACCATCCCTTTTCAAGTGGAAACTATTTTGCTATAACTAGAAACCCATGAGGTTCGCACCAGCAACATGCACACAGGTCTTCAAATTTGTCGAATGTCATGTCGGTGTTAATGTAGTCCTAGTAGACCTGGTGCAAATTCAGGTCGTCCATGCGAAATAGGACTCGGAAATTCGCATTGTCACATAGAAGCTGTTTAGGAATTCGTGAATATGTTTGGCATGGGTAAATAGAATCCACTGCTACATGGCGTCCCATACTGAAATACTGCTGCATGGTCGCCTGTTTCTCACACGCCATGTCGTCGAAAATAAACACAGAGTTCGGTAAAGCCACGCTTGGCTGCACGACCACATTGTTGTCACTAAATGGAAGATAATGGAGGCTGGCAACGGCTTGTAGCATTTGCGATAGTCGGATGTACTTTGGCTGATTAAGAGATTTCGAGTATACATACAAGTTTTCGAAATGCAGACCATTGGGTTCTTCTAGGAGACCAACAAGAACACACGTCTTCCCGCAGTCGCTCGGTCCCGATATGATCCCTCGTATGGTGTCCGGTAATAACTTTCCATGCCGTAATTTAAAAACGTTAGTTTCATCTTCTTCGACGCGTGTTGCGGACAGGAAGCGTAGTTGCCTGCGGCACAATCTCCATCGAACTGATATGTGAATTGGTTAATCGGTAATATTTATGTCAGTTTTGTTTGGCCCTGGGTGATCTCTGTTATGTACAGTGTGTGTGTGTGTGTGTGTGATGCGGTCTGCCACATCACTCTTGGATGTGAACGCGAGCGCATGTGTATGTAAGTATGCTGCTGCTCCAGGGAGGGGGATAGGGACAGAGAGAGAGTGTGTGTGTGATGGTAAGACATATATATATTTTTTCTCTCTCTCAACAGGGGCAAGGCTGGGGGAATGGGGGGTTATCATTATTATTTAAATACATGCAAGGCTCTAGCATATTTGTCATGGCTGGCATTTCTCTTAGGAGCCACTGCGCTCTATCCACTGTATCACTGTGGCACCCTCGAGATGGGCATGTTGCTGTAAGGAGCCTCCCCGAGGGTATACGTCATGGCAGGCGTCTCTCTTGGGACACATTTCCCCTTCCCTGTGAATGCAGGAGCACAAAGTTCTGCACTCTATCCACTATGCTACCACAGCCCCTCCCTGCGAAATGGAATGCTAGAGCATGACATTTAACTGGTCATGTGTCCATTCCATTACTGCAGCACTCTCCCCATCGTAGCAATGGAACAAAAGAGCATGAAGTTTTTTACTTGCACTCTACCCACTACATCACTGCAGCCCCTCCCCCCAATTCCAAATGTCATCTACTCGCAATGTCCCATGGCAGGTGTCTCTCTTGGGACATGTATGCCCTCCCCTGTGAATGCAGGAGCGCGAAGTTTTAACATGCACTCTATCCTCTAAGCTACCATGGCCCCTCCATTGAAATTGAATGCTAGAGTGTGGCATTTAGCTTGTCATCTAAGGCATCTCTCTTGGGACATGCCTGCCCTCCCCTGTGAATGCGGGAGCGTGAAGTTTTAACATGCACTCTACCCATTTCATCACCGCAGCACCACCTTGCTATGGAATACAAGAGTGTGAAGTCCCCATAGCCCGAGGATATGTCATGGCAGGCGTCTCTGTTGGGAGCTGTCGGTTAGTGAATGCGAGAGCATGGAGTTGCGCTCTATCCATTGCATCACCTCGGCATCATCCCCCTTGAATGCCAGAGCATGACATAACATCTGGGCAGTGTCTTTGGGAGCCACAAACAACATGGCCGCCTTCTAGGCGTTGGCTTAGGAAGCCATGAACAAACATGGCCGCCAAAGGAATGCGCAATTTTTTTTTTTGGAACTTTTGAAATGTTAAGAAATTTGTTTTACTTTTAAAATATTAAATCGCACTTTTTAAATACTAAATAAATCTATTAAAAATGTTTATTACGAAAACATAAATTTTTGGAAATTAATTTTGTAGAAAAATAATTTTTTGAAAAAAAAATTGCTAAACTTTTGGAATTTTGGCAAATTTTGGCACTCGCTGCCAGGATGGCCGCCGTAGAAGCGGAATGCAAATGCATGAGGTTTGTCATTTCCTTGGTAAGCTTCTGGCTCCTGGGCTCCCTGTCAAGACGCTGTGTTAGAACCTACCATTCCTAGCTACTGGCAATAACCTATTATCGTGAGTACCCATTTTGACAAACCTACCTGCAATGTACTGGTTTCGCAGAAGCTGTGGTTAATTGCAACAAATGAAAGATGGTTTGGTACACACCATCCAGGGTATCGCTCTGCCTAAAGATGTGTAGCAGCTCTTAAATTATCATTGCATGCACCATAAACCAAGTGCATCTCGGTTAATTAAACCCATGTATACTTTTCCATCACTCTGCTATAAATTCACGACAAAACCTTATTGCCTGAGTGTTGTCACAGCACAGACCCAAACAGGCAAAATACTACATTACATAGTCTACTGTTATATAACTCCACTTTAAACGAACAACCAAGTTATGAATGTTGTCACAGGACACACATTGCACTATGATGTCATGGCGTGTTTAACAAAGTAGGTTATCTTAATGTTTATTTAACAAAAAAATATTTGTTATGGTCTTTTCTATTCTTAAGAAACACATTTTGTTAAATCCGGTAATGCCGCAGAACACAATGTTGTGCCAATATAATATTTTATTGTTCTGCCTAGCACAACTGGTATGAAGTTCTAGATATTGAAGTGATTCATATATTTGACATAGAAATTATAAGACTGTGTTATCCTTACAAATATTTGTAATATTCTAGATGGTTTTTGGTGAAGGACTATCAAGCAGAACTGAAGAGCCAAAGATCATTCAAGTTTCGCCGAGCAATGGTACATGGGATGGTGAAGAAGGCTTGCTGAACTATACACATTTAGGTAAGCCTGGTTATGAATAGTTTAAAAAACAATTCATATTTTACTTTTTACATCGTTTGTTTACTGTTGGCAATGTGTAATTTCTGCTTCACAAATATAGAGTTCAAAGTAGAATTAAAAAAAAAACAGTACAAAAAAATGAAACGAAAGTTCTACCTTAACAAAATAATTATTTACTAAATTTATTGCATAAATATTTTAACACAGTAATAAAATAATTGTTGGTTTGATTTATCTGTCCCTAGTGATGTACCAAAATATTGTTGCATGTCGCTGCCCGGTGTTTCCTTCGCGTGGGTAGACGCCGAGAGCTGGAGGCCAAGTTTGTAATGTTAGACTAAGCGAGCGGCATAGCATTAAGGACGGCGTCGTACACATCGATAAACTTATCGCAGCTCACCCCTAGCTGACCCTGAGAAGCTCATATTTCTCCATTCATCATGCAGGAGTGTCGTCATCACCATTACCTTTCCCAGGACAACTTGGGTTGCCGATAACGTTCTAGACTTCACCTATCTCAAGTATAAATACCACTTGCGGGTCTCTGAGGAGTGACTGATCAGGAGCCGAGAGTGGCGTCTCGTACGACCTTAAGCGACAGTTGGGCGATTCTGTAGTAGTGAGGGACGACTGCAGCGATCTGTGAGAGTGCGTCGGCGAGCTTGCGTGCAGTGAAGGGTGGGACTGATCTGCGGGACTGTGGACTGGATGCATGAGTGAAAATACATTCGAGACGATGGAAATATACATTTTTAATTAAAAGTGTGTAAATAATTGGAGCAGTTTAAGGGACATTAGCAGGTGTAAAGACTGTGATAAAGAACTTAAAAAAAGAGATAGTAATTAAATATTGCGCTCGATATGAATAATAAGAGATAATAGAATGCTCAGATTGGTAAATAACAGATGCTTGACTGGTTGTAGCATTGAGAATAAATACAATTATTGACTTTAGTTCTCCTATTTTAATTAAAACCTCCATCCCTCACGAACTCGGATACGCCCCTCATGCATTCATGTAACAATATTTTGTGCCATGTATTTATCTTAGCAACATACAATGTTAACATTTATAATGTTAAAAAACATTTTCATATGTTCTTCATTTAGCAAAGTAAAATGTTTGCAAGTGTTAATTCAATCATATTTATCAATTTTTTGTGTTAGATGTATCCGACTGCTTGGGAAACAAATCCGTCTTACTGGCTGGAGATTATATACTCATTATAAATATCTTAAGATAATTACAGTAGTTAACAAAGAACACTATATTCATGTTAAGGAAAATTTACTTACACATTTATGGTAAACATACACACATGGAAGGGATGTCTCTATTTCGTATGAGTTTGGCATATCAATTACCCAACCAGTGAAGTAGTCTATGTGGCTCTGGGTTGGGCTTTAGATCCGAGAGTGGGTGTCCTCAGATAAATTTGTGGGGCGGACTACTAAGAGCCATTTTTATGTCTAGTATTGTAACTAAAGTTCCACTTGTCTCAGTGAGCATAATTAACAAGTCTTGTGGTGGACATGGGGCCTTGGCGGCTGACCCCTTAGGTGCCTGCTGCACCTGTTCCATCTGCTGATCTCGGGTGAATGGGCTGGTTGGGTCTTGCTCCTGCTCCTCTTTGGGTTTAGTGGTAAGAAAAGATGAGTGATAGGTAGCAGAAATTGGAAAGGAAGGTGAGGATGGTCAAGGAGGTCCCCGATGAATTTCACGCATGTCCCTACATTCCCTTCTTGTGTGAGATCAAATTGGGTTAGATACTTCCCCTCCCTTCAATCGTCTCTCTCAAGCAGATACTACAGTGTAGAAAGAAGAAATACTTATGAGTATATTTTGTGTACTCCCTTGCTCCATCTGTGGCAAGGGTCTTTATTGCACAGCTCCCATTCCCCAGCCCTCTCTAACCAGAGAGTAGTACACTTTGGAACGAACGAAGGCTGGTGAGTCGGGCTAGGAGCAATGTGGTTTCCATTTGGTGTTTCCTAATGTGGGCTGCTCGATATTATGCTTGGCATGGCTGTCCCAATTGCCAGATGTGACACGAGGACAGTCTGTGCAGGCATCATACCAGATTCCTGGTGCAACCACGATACCCCACTTGACCACATTATCCACCACCATGAATTGTCATGGAACCCTATCAGACTATTTGGGTTCCCATCCCATCTTTGTTATGCTCAGGCCTTGCCACATAGTTAGTGCTCTGCGAGTTCAGTAGTATATCTATAGTGATTAAATTTTTCGCCGGGCATACATGTCTATTTCCTTGATCCCAGCGCAGCCCATGGTAGTACATAGCCAGCCAGGCGTTGGTTTTCTTTCTGTTTTCGCCCAAAATTCTCCACGAATACAGAGACTGGAAGTTACGGGTTCGATTCATGCCATGGCAATCCGTGACAGCGGTTTCCTTTAGCATGAAGCTGTCTTGGTTCCATAATCCTTTGTGTGGCGTTTCTCAAGAAGCCGATGCTTACCGTCATTCGCGAACTATTTAGCCTTGCATGTGACAGTCTACTAAGGTAGCGCAATGTGTAATTTTTTTTGTTTACCAAAGCCCAAAAAAATTTACAAGAAATCGTTAGAAATTAAAAAAATATATATGTGTGTGTGTGTTTTTGTGTTTTGTATTAACTGGGTACTAAATAAATATTGTTTGAAAATAATTATTAGCACGTTTTATTTATTTTGCTCTGCTAATTTTTTAAAAATAATAATTTTTTTCTTAATAAGTGATTTATTGTAAAAATTAAAATGGATTTCAATATTTATTATATATTTAATAAGTGATTCATGTTATGAAATTGTTAAGGGGGAAAAATACCCAGCTGAAGAATTTTTTTAAAATACTTTTTCTAAGTTACTTGAAAGCGATTTTTTTATTTGTGTAACTTTTTTGTAATCACCCTACTTCTGAACTTTGTGCCAAAAGCCTGGTATATTTAATATTTTTCTTATGGGAAAAAGCACATATTTTTTAATGTGATAAAGTTACACATATATTAGAAATGTAACATTAATCAACGATAATTAAAATATGTGTTCAACACAATATTTTTTTACAGCACACATCATAATTTTTGTTATTTATGTTCTTCAGTGTAGCTGCCAGTCCTCCATCTGGAGTGAATTGGGAGTGTCCACTGTAGTCTCCAGAAGCCGATACCACATCCATCTCGAGCGGGGGTCGTGGTCGACCTCTTTCATTCTGGCATCTCCCTCCCCTTTTACCATCCACATGGCTGCTGAATCAACCACGTGCATGGTTCCCTTGACATTGGGACCAGGGACTATGCAGTACTTTTGCAAGCACTCTACCACTTTACACTCAGAATTCCAGCAAGGGTAAACATTGAACCCCACAGATAATTGACAGTAACCCCGGGTTGGAGACCCAACATAGGCATCAAATCCTATTCACACGGAATTGTGTAATTAAAAAGACTAATGCATCTCGTTACTAAACGAAACAAAAATAGACTTTATGTTTCATAGTCTCTCGCTCTATCACAGTGCTTATTCTGCAAGTTCACATTTATTTCATTTTTCATTGTGTTTTTTTGTTGAGGGTGAGGGGGAGGGGGGGAGGGAGTGAAATCGCTTCAGATCGACACCCCCGAGGCGATGAACTGCCTATTTTCGCATCCCGACCTGATACACGCTCATCCAGGGAAAGGTGCGTTTATTATAATATAAGAAGCCTCATTTCTAGCATAGTTTCCTTCAGCAGAGAAGAATATGATATGTCATCCTTCCATGTACGGGACATGACCCCGATGTGATGCATAGAAAAACATCTGGAAAACAAGACACTTGCCACAAAATACGATATAGTCCACAAAAAACCAAAGCATAATATACAAATGCTTAAAAAAATCGTGATTACACTATGTGTCATAAAAATTCCTACAGACCACACAACTTGGCAAGAGATAGAACCTCCCAGTCCAAATAATGCAGAAATAAATCATGATTTACAAGACAAAAAATACTTGCAGCACCATAAAATGTGTACCAATAAAGAAAAAAATGTAAAGATCAAAGCAAGACAGGCAAACTGTGCATGCAATGCCGAAAAATCAACACAACCAAGTAGATTTGCAGCCTACGAAAAAGCATAGCATGACAGATGAAAAAATCCTTGTGAGCAACGCCGAAAAGTTTGAAGCCAATGTAGTAAAAAATCAATACTACACTTCTTACCAAAAACATTCTTGCAACTCACATCAAAGCAAGGTAGACAAACCTTGCAAACAATGCCGAAACATCTTGAAGACAACACAGTAAACAAATCTTGATAAAAAATATAACATGTTAATATTTATACTATAAGTGGCACAAAACGAAGCAATGGCAACAAAACAATCCAATAATTCCCATTATCCATGTTATACAAATATCTATTGAAATGCCAGTTAAACTGGCTAGAACAAATAATATCAAGAAACAAATAGATTATGTTAAATTCAAAACTTCAAAATATGATTCATTATATTGCAAAAGAAAAGGCTCCTGGAATGCATCCCTAACAACTAATGCTGTTTGCTTATTTATATTCAATTAAGAGATGTATTAACCTCAGCTTAATGCAAATCATGATAATATAATCACGAGACACACGAAGTACATATTATACGTCATGACGAATTTAAGATTTAATGACATCAAGACCGAACTAACTGTTCACAGATTGAAATTAGAGGAATGCAGATGCGTATTCACACATATTTCCCTGGAGACTGAGGAATCGGAGATGGGTGCACGTAGTTCCACCAGTAAACATAACTCTCAAAAGGCTGCTTGTACCCGCACATCAGGAACATTCCGGGAACGGGACAGACCGGAAACAGCAAACCATAAAGTGTGGAAGGGCTAAGTCTGAGAACAGGAACCCTCACTAGAGACAAACGATCCACAGAATTAATAAATTAACTTAATACTTGTTGCATAATGGAGAACAACGAAGCAAATGTAGTCTTACTCACAACAGAGGGTGCAGACAAAAGTAGATACGAAACTACATGTTGGTGTACGTACTTGCCAAACAAACACCAACAATAGCACACACCACAGAAGATAAATGCAATTTAAAAAAACTATTGGAAAACTACATCGCTTCAACTGCAATGAAACTAACGTCACACAAACGTAAACTCAAGTACCGAAGAACACAGACTGCAGAGTCGGGTGGCCACACGCCATCTTAACTAACTGGTGGAACCGAAAGTGCGCGAAGAAAAACTCGCGGAGCACACAGAAAATAGAAACAAAAGCCGAACGAGAAGCTTACAATTTTGACGATAGATTTCGCAGGCTGTCTAGAAGAGGCGAATTGTGCTCAAGTGCACAGGTGTGGAGGAATACAACACACGAAAAGAAAATAATTTGTTTTGGGTTAAATTATGCGTCAAGCGGCAGGGATGCGTAGAGTAAATTTGCGAGAACTGCAGCTGCAGGGAAGAAAGTGGGAGGGACAGCCTCAGACAGCGACTGAAAGATTTGGCAACGCTGCATGGAACATCCGGTCCATAGAGAAAAAATTTCACGAAACACCAATCTGCAAGCAAGGTGGTATTTAAAATGCAGCTTTCAAAACACAAACCAAAACTGAATTGAAATACTAGTAACAAGAAAAATACGTAAATTGTAAAATATTGACAATGATCAAGTAAACTGAAATATAAAAATAACTTCCTATTTACGCTCTGATAAATAATTAGATAAACACATACTAAACATTAAAAATAATGAGTTATGCCATAAATAAATACCAGGCAAATATAAATTATTAAATAAATTTTAGATGCTCAAGTGGATAATAAAAGCATTAATTAGCCCATTAATTAACTACAAAAATGCAGTGAGATAATTAATAATATTACTCACAATATTTTTTATACAATTAAATACTTAATTTGGGTTTAAAACTATTTAATAATAGTACAGCAACAGTTAAATAAAAGTGAAATGGCCATGAAGAATTTTGAAAATGCACAGTTTTAAACTGAATTTATTGTTAAGTGTGAACTAACATTATTTGCATCCGTCAAGGGCTACGTGCGGACACCGTGTCTTAAGTACTAATATATCATTTAAATAAAATGGTACATACTGTATGCTAATATTATAGGGTTTAAAATAAAATTCACTACGCAGGAGATTCAAACTACATTATATGATCAGAGTTACCCCTACATTTCATGTCTTACAAAATGAATAATTATTTTCCCATTTCATCTGTTTGTTTCAGTGAATAAAACTGCACATTTCTATCTCGTTTGATGCATGTCACATAAGTGTTACCATATTAAGGTATTCGCTTACCTGGTGCTTAAATTGCATTTAAATATAAGTAATTATATGTGACGATGCTGTATTTATGCGACTGTCAGTTAATATTTTAAAACTATATGTGTAAGTATTCCTCGGCGGTGGCACGCATATATAAATATATATATATATATATATATATATATATATATATATATAATATAATACATTCTACATACCGAGTTTTCGATTTTTTTTACTAATATAACCTGTACATAAATAAATATTATATATATTTGCATGCCCGTACCTAATATTTATAACGAGCGTGTTGCCTTCGTCTTAAGTGTGATTTTTGAAACAGTAAATCATGGAAACGAATGTGTATTTCAAACGCCCACATTCGAGCTGACCTAGCTTTATATTAATGCTAAAATTCTATGGCGGAACACATGCATGTCTGGTATGTCAACCCATGACACTTTGTGTACAGACACCGTCAGCTTTGACACCTATGTGCATGTGTGTGCATGTGTGTGCATGCATGTGCATGTGCTTGTGCATGTATGTGTGTGAGCATGCATGTGTTATACACCTTCGTTTCCTTACACAAACTCGCAAATGCCTATATAGCATATTCGAGGTTTCCTTACACTTTTTTAATTACACATTCGAAAAATCATCCCATGTATGACGTATTTGGCCATTTCTTAAATATGTAATTTTATACTTATGCCTATTGATACCCTGCTTCTCTCTGTTCACACATTGTTCTACGATGATTAAAACAGTAGGTACTTACTCTCTGTAATGCAGACGGGTGAGAAGGATATATGCACAGATCGTGTAGATGTCACATCGCAGATCGCACAATGCCTAAAGATAGCTGGCCTCTGATGCATCGCCATTTTTATGATCTATTTCATCCTTGTCATGGAGAGCAGATCGGCTCCGTCTTACAGTACATTTCGCATTCCCACCTACCGACACTCATTCACCGCCCCCCTTCTCACCATTGGTGATGCACGACCTTAGCTGCATGGTTCAAGGTTGTAACCCCCTCCACCCCTCTTATACCACCTGCTCAAACTCCCCCTGCCTACGACTGCTACTGCTGTGTGGCACTGCTAACATTGTGTTATTATACAGGTGTGAGATGAGCATACGAGTACCAGTTCTCATGGTTCGCGGCTGATGTGACACAGCGGCAGACTGTGAGGACATGAATGTGTGCTTCGGCTCAGAGAGAGTCTTCACTGTGAACACTCTATAACATTAAAAATGATTAATCTAAAACACACACAAAACATTTATCACTGGCGAAATCAGGAGGGGCTATGCTAGGGGCATTGGTGGTTTTTAGGAATTCAGTTGTTATCTCACGTGCTTTTTCCTGTGGAAATAACACTGTGTACACAATAACTTGAACGGTTTGGATTTTCAGAAATAATTTTTTAAAAAATACGTACTTCTGTACACTTGTGCTGCCTTGAACATCAGTTCGGTGGCACTCTCGCTATTTTTCTACACAAACAGGAAATGATTATTAGAAATCCAAAGTGGTGGGCCAATATTTTAAATTTTTTATAATTTTTTTACTGAAAAATACTTTTATTTAAGTCATTTGTATGGTCACTAATTGTAGGCTAATGAAGGGAGGAGTGCGCTAAGGTGGGGAGTGGAGGGGGTGTTGAGCGGAAAGGGTAGGGGATCCAATGTGGCCGCTAGAGGCGACTTCCGCCTATGACATTAGCCATTTTGGCGGGTGAATCCGGCATCCAACTCCTTGAATCCTGTGCTCGAACCTATATTTCCTTTCGACTCGTTAGTCGAAAAATATTGCATGTTTTATTGAAGTCGAACATTGTCTACACTGAAGGAGAGGCTATTCCTTGTTTCCTTGTCTTGAGTGTTCATTTGAATCTTCCACTAAAAATAACTTATGCCTCGTTTGATTTCAAGTTCATATTCTTTATGTTATTTTCAAGTTCGTTTTGCTTACTATCAACAATTCTGATGGAAAAAGATTTAATTTATATCAATGTATAATATTGTTGTATGTTACAATTGAAAAATTTTGTATGCTTCTTTTTCATAACACTCAAGGCTTATTTTCGGTGTTTGCAATAAAAAAAACTTTCCTGCAAAGTTGTCTTTTCCTTACACAGAACATTTTTACATCAACCCATACAATTATCTTGCGCAGTTTTCATACTTTTTCATCTGTGTAGATGAGAAAGAGTCTTGGGCATGTCAGACTTTTGGGTTGTGTGGTGGTGTGCCTGGGGATATTTGCACATTTCAGGAATTAAAAATGACCTTGTAAATATGGAACCAGTACCAGAATGAAAATCGTTAAAAGCGAAGAGATCGCCTCCAATTTAGCTTTTGTTTATTTCTATGATACACTTTTTCTTACATTTATAATGTTGTTTCACTGTTGTCGTCGAACCGGATTTTCCTTATTGTGTGTGATTAATGCAATGGTTTAAAAAGAAATTAACAAAATGCTATAATTCCTGTCCTAGTGAACATATTACTTTATCCCAACTTTCTCTTTCCGACCACAGTTCCAGAAAAAACTTTACTTAAGCTTGTCGTAATAAAAAGTCCATTAGCAGTATTGATGTTTACCAAATTATTTTATAGCAGTTGTAAATATGCTGTATTTTGTAGGCCTCCTAGATATAGTTAGATTAAAATGTACAATAGCTATCATATTAATACAGAAAATATGGTAACTTGACAATTTTATATGCATAGGAACACTTCCATGGTGTAACAGCTGGCGCGAACCACAGCATATTCTCTTCCAACTGGCAAATGCGTTCTTCGTCATCTCCTATGCTGCGCCAAACAACCCTCCGGGCATTCTCTTCATGCATGCATCACTCATTATAGGCAAGTACTAGTTTTCGTTATTACTAATTTTGAGTGTCACAGTATCCATGTAATTATAAGTTGCTTACACATTTACGTTTTGAAATAATTTAAATGTAGTGGCTTAATTACATACAACTTTGTTTCTATTGTGCCGACTTTTAGCCTTCTTTCCGAAGGAAATAAAAACTTATGAGAACTTTCTTGTCTGAGTGCTTGTGTGTGAAGGTGAGTGTGTGACTGTGTGTGCGTGTGTCTGTGCATGAGTGTGTGTACTTCCTGAAAACTTTTCAACAAACAAAATTGAATTTCACCAAACTCGATACATACAGGACATTTGACTTTTACAGTTTTCAACCACGCCGGGCGCTACGTTCAAAATGCCGGCCATGTTTAAATTTTTGGTTATATGTCATATATCTGTAATCGTTCAAACATATTTTGATGTTAGCAATGCATCATATAAGAATAGAATTTGGATATGGATACTGTTGTTTGTCAGCCATTTTGGAAGATTGCAACACATAAAAAAATTAAGCATCTTCATTATACAGGATGAGTGTAAAAGAATACCCCAAATTTGAAGGTCTATAACATCAAAACCAAACAACCTAAAACCTTGGTTGACCAGAAGAGTCTGGCCACCAGCTGCTCCTCGACCAATACAGAGTTGCGGGAACGTCTCGTTTAGTTATCAGCGAACAGCTAGGTGCCACTGGGGTGGCGCACCACAAAGGAAACATCAGACCGTCCCCTTCACATTGACGTGTGGAACGCGAGCTCGCTACCCCTTCACCGCCCCAAACCGAGATTTGCGAACGCCATCCAATCCATAACACTGGACATGCTGACAAGAGTGTGGAACGAGTTTGATTATTGTGTAGATGTCGTTCGAGCTGCTCGTGGTGGTCACATTGAGCATTTATGAATGTATGGTAAACAATCTTCACAGTACCGCTGTTAATTTGATTGGTAAATCAAGGTTGTTAGTTGTTTGGTTTTGATGTTATAGACCTTCAAAGTTGGGGTATTCTTTTATACTCAACCTGTACATTTATTTTTAAAAGTGGGTTACAATCATAAAAGATTTTGGGTAGGTTATCGCCACCTTACAAGGAATAGGCAGAGAAAACAAATAGGGGTTCCATAATAATTCATTCAGATTTCCAATGGTTGCTCCTAATCATATTTCCAAGTTCCTGTTCTCCGTTACCCTAGCATTGATGAAGGGTAACAGTGGTGGTGATGCGTTGCGAGAGCGAGTGTTCTCTGGGTCCTGCTAGTTGGGCCCAGGGCACAGCCGACGTCTCGGCGTATCGGTCACAGTGTGTAGCATTGCTTTATATTCAGTTTGTAATGATTGCAACTTCTGTATAGTATGTTTGCACCTTTTCAACGTCGAATTCTGTCCACGAAGGATTATGGTTAGTATTTCTGATTAGGCATACAGGAAGGTAGTTTATGCAGTGGCCGGCATTAGGTTATGCAGTAGATTATTATTTTTTAAATTCAAATAAACTCGTGACAAATATTCTAACAAGACATAACTTTTGCAAAACAGTTATTATTTTTCTTGTCGCTGTAAAGAAAAGTCATGAATGGTGTTTGGTAAAGTGATTTTACTAGTCACCTACTGTTTGCACAAACGTCACTTCACTGGGACAATTGCTTTTGTCATTATTATGACATCTTTATTGTAGGATAAAATAATTTAGAAAGATCGGAAAAAATCGTATCTTTTAAACAGTCCAGGATTGGACCACATATTTTTCAATTAGTTTTGTAAGTCTTGAGCACTCCTATTATCTGCTTCAATTTGAACGTCCATGTTTGGAACACTCTATATATTAAACATTTTTTTAGGTGGCACCATCTTCGAACATAGAGAGGATCAAAGAGGACATGAGTTTCTGAATTCGACACTGACTGTGAGGATTCTCAATATACCAATTTTGAATAAAATCAGTTGTGTGATTCCTGAGAATAACAGAGCACCCCAAAATTTTAATAAACTGTCATTTGTAAAATGAGAATTTAACATCGTCGAAAAGTGTACAGAAATTGGTGAAAATCGGTACGGTTTGAGATGTTTTAAAGGGTGCACGCAAACTCAAACATAGACACGCACAAATACACACACACATAAGAAAATATAATTAGGGGAAAATGGCATAAGGAATGAAGTGATTATTATTGATAAAACTAAAACGATAGTTTACTGTACGACCTATTTTGAGTGTAGTGATCATAATCTGAGCATGACCATAGTGAATACGTGAGGTCAAGTTAGTTTATAGATATTGAAATTAATAATTACTTAGGAAATAAGGTTAAATAGGCATAAGGAATCAAGAGATAATTTTTTATTGCGTAAAAATGGTATTCAACTCATTGATGACAAATCATGAGCATGAAAAAGAACATTCAGGAAAGAAATATATTATCATTTATTAAACAAAGTTAATTACACTGTCTGTTATGCTGGTAGCCAAACTTTTATTACAGTTAAATTTATTTTTAAATGGAAGTTGGCAAGATTTGACAACTATGCTGGACTTTCTCGCAGAAATCCGCAAAATGTGTGACGCTCTTGTCAAGTGTATCAAATTATTTGAACACAGAAATGATGGAAAATTCATATATTTTGTAATCAGGCATGATCTGCAAATGTTTGAAATATATGTTGTTATATATGAAACATTGCTACTGACATTTCGAACAGTACAAATGCATAATAATTTCACAGTAAGTATTAGGGTAGGTGATTTTAATTTTGTTGATAACTACCGCATGCTACATTGCTGTAAACGAAATATATGCGGATTGATACACCTACACTTATACAGAATGAGTATAAAAGAATAACCTATCTTTGAAGGTCTATAATATCAAAACAAAACCACCTAAACCTTGGCTGTCCAATCAAATGAACCATGGAACTGTGAAGTTTGTTTACCAAATCTTGATAAATGTTCAATGTAACCACCACGAGCGGCCCGAACGACATCTACGCGATAATCAAACTCGTTCCACACTATTGTCAGCATGTCCGGTGTTACGGTTTGGATGGCGTCCATAATTCTCGTTTTGAGGTCGTCAATGTTAGCCGGCAATAGTGGACGAAACACTTGATCCTTTATGTACCCCTATAGAAAAAAATCGCACGGCGTAAGATCCGGGCTTCTTGGGGGCCAGTGATGAAGAGCCTGGTCACCAGTTGCTACTCGACCAATCCAGCATTGCGGCAATGTCTCGTTCAGGTATCCGCGAACAGCTAGGTGCCAATGAGATGACACACCATCCTGCTGGCAAATGAAGTCCCCCGCCGCCTCTTATAGCTGAGGAAACAAACACTCTGTAACAAGTCCAAATAATGTATTCCAGTAACAGTGGACTCGTGAAAAAAGAAAGGGCCGAAAACAGTGTATTTGGATACAGCGCAAAACACGTTCACTTTGGGGGAAGCGCGCTCGTGTTCGGTGGTTTCATGTGGAGTCTCCTGACTCAATATCTACACGTTGTACCGATTCACCTTACCATTTGTATGGAACGTCGCTTCATCACTAAAAACCAGCTTAGACAAGAAAGCATCGTCTACCTCGTTCTGGGCAAGAACGAATGCGCATAAATCACGCCTCAGTTCTTTATCCCTTTTGGCAAGAGCCTGTACAAGCTGTATCCTGTATCATTTGTACAGCAATCGCTTTCGCAACACTGTTCATACCGTCGATTGAAGGATTGGCATTTCCCGGCTAGCTTGTCGAGTTGATTTTCTCTGACAGCGAACGAACGCATGTTGGATCCGTTGCACACTCTCTTCGGACACACATGGCAGCCTGGAACTTTTACCTTTGCAAAGGCACCCTGTGTCACGGAACTGATGAAATCAACGTACGATACTCCACCTATCAGGAGTACGATGTCCTATTTGCGATGGAATTAACTTTGAACAGTCGTAACCGATTCACATTTAGCAAACTGAATTACACAGAACGCCTTTTGTTGTTCCGTCGCCATCGTGATGCGGACTAACATACAACACACGCTCATAGTGCGACGACAGACGCTCCCAGTGTCATCTCTCGGCACTTAAAGGAAACATCAAACCGTCCGCTTCACATTGACGTGTCGAATGCGAGCTTGCTTCCCTCTCACCACCTCAAACATAGCGTTACGAACGCCATCCAAACTGTAACACCGGACATGCTGACAAGAGCATGGAACGAGTTTGATTATCGCGTAGATGTCGTTCGGGCCGCGGTGGTCACATTGAACATTCAGGAATGTATGGTAAACAAACTTCACGGTTCCACGGTTCATTTGATTGGTCAATCAAGCTTGTAGGTTGTGAGGTCTTCATATTATAGACCTTCAAATTTGGGGTATTTTTCTATACTCACCCTGAATACTGAGAAGTTTACAATTAGGGAATTTTTATAAAACAGAAGATGATCTTTTATAAAAAAAATTGCGTCGTGATAAAAGATATTGGCATAATATGGGTAGAAAATTGTATTACAATATGTTTAGGAGCATTAATAATTATTAGAGGAGGATACACAAACATACAGACACTCACTCGATTTCGTATGTATATATTTTCAAAGAAAGTATGCTTAAAAGGGCAAAACTCACACATTTATACTTGTTAAAATTTTTGTGACCTTAGTTTTAAAATACACTGGGAAAGTACTACTGCAATATTATAGAATCATGCTTTATCAAAAATAACATGAAGGTTTTTGATATTAATTTTAAGCCATAGGAATGCACTCAGTCAACAGATAAATGAATTGAAAAATGTAGATACATTTAATACAATTTGGAGAAAGAGTGGTTGAGTTAGGTAGTTGGTAAGACACACACATACATGTGCTCGTAAGATTTGTAGCCATATTTCTGAGCTTCAATATTTATGGACTTAATTTATTGGTTTTTTTTTTTTTTTTCGTTTCTTGTCCAAGCACATGAAAGTAAGTTTGTTTTCTTTTTTAAGACATAAAAAATATTTCACAAGTTCACGCAACAATATTTGTTTCAAATATATCTACATAATTATACTTCGATAACCCTTATGTGAACAATCAAGAAAGACATTCGTGTTCGTCAACTTCGCTTTTATTTAAAAACAAAGTGTTCCGAAAAATACATTAATACAGAAATATCACACATTGCATGATGATGTCTTCTGTTTTGGAAGACAAGCCCGAAACTGTGGCTTAGCCAAGTTGAAGTGCAGTTTGTCACATGCAATATTTCTGCGAATGAAACGAAATTCAACCACTTCGTTGCAGATATGGAGTGTGACATTAAATGAGGTGAGTGACATCGTCATAAATCCCCATTTCGGAAATGGTTAGGGAATTCAACATTCCGAGATTCACAGTGTCAAGAGAGTACCGAGAATACCTAATTTCAGGCATAACCTCCCACCATGGACGACGCAGTGGCCGACCGCCTGCATTTAATGACCGAGACCAACGACGTGTGCGCAGAATTGTCAGTGTTAACAGACAAGCAACACTGCGTGAAATAACCACAGAAATCAATGTGGGACGTACGACGGACGTGTCCGTTAGGACAATGTGGCGAACTTTAGCTGTACTGGGCTATGCCAGCAGAAGACCGACTCGAGTGCCTTTACTAACAGCACGACATTGCCTGCAGCGCCTCTCCTGGGCTCGTGACCATATATGTTGGACCCTAGACGACTGGAAAACCGTGGCTTGGTCAGATGAGTCCCGATTTCAGTTGGTAAGAGCTGATGGTAGAGTTCGAGTGTGGCGCAGACCCCACGAATCCATGGACCCAAGTTGTCAACAAGGAACGGTGCAAGCTGGTCGTGGCTCCATAGTGGTGTGGGCGGTTTTTACATGGAATGGACTGGATCCTCTGGTCTAACTAAACCGATCATTGACTGGAAAGGATTATGTTCAGCTACTTGGAGTCCACTTGCAGCCATTCATAGACTTCATGTACCCAGAAAACGATGGAATTTTTATGGATGATAATGCGCCATGTCACCAGGCCACAACTGTTCGCGATTTGTTTGACGAACATTCTGGACAATTCCAGCGAATGATTTGGCCACTAAGATCGCCCGACATGAATCCCATTGAACATTTATGGGACATAATCAAGAAGTCAGTTCGTGCACAAACTCCTGCACCGGCAACACTTTCGCAAATATGGACTTCTATAGAGCAGCATGGCTCAATATTTCTGCCGGGGACTTCCAACGACGTGTTAAATCCATGCCACGTCGATTTGCTGCACTTCGCCGGGCAAAAGGAGGTCCGACACAATATTAGAAGGTATCCCATTACTTTTGTCGCCTCAGCGTAGCGTGCCCTTATTAAAACATAATAATTGAATCTGGAAGTACATCTCGATGAGCTAACTTGTGCAGTGAAATGCTTAGAATCTAAACACAGGGGTGGAAGCCGCAACCATAGTCAGTCTCCTCACCAAGATCAACACAACAAGCACCGAAGTGTGTTGGTTCGAAGAAAAGTTCAAGGAGGGGACACATAAATGTTGTCCATCCTGCACTTGGAGTTCATCTCAAAAGGAAACTAAACACCTATGTGGAAGCGGTGGTATCAACACAGTATACACTCCACTTCCTCTTTGTGGTCGACAAAACAAGCAAAATATAGTTCCTCAATGGCAACAGGGCAGATATTTTTGTAATTCCGCCAACATGCAAGGACTGAAGCAAAAAAAACAACCTTGAGACTTGTACGCCGCAAACGGAACTGCTATCTGTACTTTTGGGCAAAAGCTGTTATTTTTGAATTTGTGAGTACGGCATTCTTTCAAATGTTTTTTTTTATGATAGCTGATGTTTCTAATCACATCACTGATGCAGACTGCTTTTCACATTTTGAGTTACTCAAGGGGATGTAATAACTCTTCCTGCACTTCACATTACATATATTCACTCTGACAAGAAGTATCATGAACTACTGTCCGAATTTCCTGCTCTGATCAGGCAGGCTTGTACTGCCTCCAGAGACATTCCATAAAGTACAGCATTAGAGGTAAACCTCCAGTCCACCAATTTATACATGGCCAAAGTGTCTCTCACCAGCGAAACTCCACACAGTAAAGAAATAATTAGAATGCATGTTGCAGTAAGGACTATGCCAACCATCTAATAGCCCGTGGGCCAGCCCACTTTACTTAGTCAAAGAAAAGAACAGAGACTGGATACCCAGACCCTGCGGAGACTACCGATCCTTGTTGTTTCAAAGCTGCTCACTATTTACTTAGCTATAAAATATTTATTCTATCTCATCGAAGCTAGAGCGTTGACGATACTTACTGGTAACAAACCATTAGCCTTCGCATTCGCGCAGACACGGGATAAAACCAGCTTTTGGCAGACACACCAGTTGGCATTTATCTCTTAATTTTTGACTTAGATTCACAACATTTCTGGCAATGCTAATGTTGTTGCTGATGAATTTTCGTGCATATAGGAAATCTCATTTCCATCACCTGTGGACTAAGACGACTTGGTTGATCAACAGTGTCATGATAACATGCAATATTCACTCAGAAACCCTTTACTCCTCATGACCATGGTCAAGTTACCAGAGTCAAACAAGGAGGTTTATTGCGAGAAATCTGAACATGATGTTCACCCATACATTCCAGCTGCGCTTCGATGCAGATTTTTCAAATGCATTCATTATCTCAGTCATAGAGGAATACGATAGTCTCAATAATTTGTCACTAGTAATTTATTGTTTTGGCCTGGAATGAACAAAGAAATCGTATTGTGGGCCAAAAACTTAATTCATTGTCAACACTGCAAAGTTACAAAGAATACACAGTATCTTTTTTTGCAGCACCTGATAAACATGTGTTTCACAAATTCTTCTAGATATTGTTGATCCACTTATTATGAAGGTGTCTTCTATATTCTTACTGCTGTTGAGCGATTTACTAAATTGTTAGAGGCTGTTCCAACCACACAGTAAAATGCTGAAATAGTTGCAACTGAATATTTTGCATGTTGAATATCGAGTTTTCGTGTACCTCTGAAAGTAACAACTGATCAAGGACAACAGTTCGAAAGCACACTTTTCTGTTCACTCAAAAATATTTTGGAATTGATACGACTAACACCACAGTTTACCATCATCAGTCGAATAGTTTGTTGGAATTCCAACATCGGACAATGAAAGCCACCCTCATGTGTCAATTAGAACAGCATGGGTTACAGCACTTCCCTTAGTCTAATTTGGTCTTTGCTGTGCTACCAAGGAGGCTCTTGAGCGATTCAGTGTGGAAATACTCTACATCACTACAATACATTTACCCGGGCAATTTTTCAGTGAGACAAAACTAATTGACACAAATGCACTTCTACAATAACCGCATTTCATATTCTCTGCCCTTAAGCCAGTACCCACCTCAAGACATATCAACGACATACTTTCATCCAAACCTTCCAAATGCAACACAAGTACTCGTTCGTCAAGATGATTTACATACATCATTACAACCTACAAATTACCAGCCTTATCCAGAGTTATATCTTCAAGACAAATTATTTTATGTAGAAATATATACTGGTCAGAAGCAGCATATTTCTATAGACAGACTCAAGCCCTCCTTTTTGGAAGTACAACCGACCGAGCCATAGAAGGTAACTCCCACACTTTCATGCAACCGAGAAATCGACAAAAAGAGAAAGAGAGAGACAGCAATTTTGGCGGCTTTTAACATCGAGCTCTTGAGAGCCAATGAGGTTTAAGTGAGGTAAGTGTAGATCAGCACCTGAATGCAGGGACGGGGAAAATGGAAGATCCTCGAGAAAACCCGCCGACCAGCGGCATCGTCCAGCATGATTCCCGCATGATAAATTCCGGGAGCAACTCCGCCGGGAATCACACTCGGACATGACATCAGCGACTCACTTCCATACACAAATCTACGGTCTCACTCAGGTCATCTAATATGTCGTCCAGTTAAGAGTTACTGTGTGAGTTAATTTATACACCTGTTTAATAAAAAGGAGGGGATATGTAGCGAATATTCTGAGTTTATATATTTATGGACATATGTTATTATTTTAATTTCCTTTCCAAGCATATAAAAATTAATTTAGTTTTCTTTTACAAGACATTAAACAATATTTCACAAATTCATCCAACAATATTTGTTTTAATTAAATGTACATAACTTATCTGTCTCATAAAATTTATATCTGTGTGAGAGTATGTTAACCATCTGCCATTACTTTGAGCAGATCTCCAATAATGCGTGTTCAACGATCGGCTTTATAGGACCCTAAATATTTACTGGCATCATGCTCAGTAAGGAGTTTATATAATCGATGATAATACATTTTCATTTACTACCTAAAAACAAATGAGGAAAGTGTAATATACAGGTTGTCTCTATCCTTTAGGGTCAAAAATATACAGGTGGTAGAGTACACCAACTAAAGTGAGTATTTTGAGAAAGGAAACGAATGGTTGGAAATAAAATTTCATTTCTGTAAACAACTTATACCACATAACAACAATATATCATAGCAACAACTTACACCTCAGAGCAATTGTTCAAAGTGGCAACCACCAGTATTAATACAGGCATGAGAACAGCGCTTGAAATTTTGCCTCTCTCTCTCTCTCTCTCTCTCTCTCTCTCTCTCTCTCAAATATCTCTGGTGTCTTGTACAACGAGACAGGCAGATAGAAACCTGTCAACCAGTTCCTCTTCTGTTTCTGCTTGGGTTTCATAAACCAACGACTTGATGTGTCCCCATAGGAAAAAAATCCAGCGGAGTGAGATCCGGCGATTGCACTGGCCATGGGACAGGACCACCCTTCCAATCACATGATTCGGAAATCTGTTGTCCAGGTACTATCGGACATCGATGTCGAAGTGGGCTGGCTCTCCGAAGAGTTGCAGTAAGAACCTCTTGTGGACACCAAGATGTAAAGTCTCCTACAACTATAGAAGCACAACTCGTACGAACAGCAGGTAAGACTGACCATTCAAATATGGCGGCAGGAGATAAGGTCCTGTTAGGTGCTCTTGTACAGTTCCAGCCCCCAAGCTGATAGAGAATCATTGCTGGTGACCAGACATGCGAGTAGCGAATTAATTTTAATCACTTTAGACATGGCTATTGCAGTAGTTGACAAAACCATCATGGGTGAAATAGGCCTCATCCATGAACAATACATGCTGTAAAAAGTTCGGTACTGTAGTAAAACGGTGGATAATCCATTGACAGAAATGAACACTGGGTTAAAAATCGTTTGGCTCCAATGCTTGCACCCGTTGTCTGTGGTATGGGTGTAATTGATGCTCCCCAGTACTTTCCACACAGTATCCTTCGAAGCGCGAATTTAACGGGCAAGTTGACGGATGCTTATTGATGTTTCTTCTGCCATACGATCCAATACCATCTCTTCACATTCTGGTTTGTGAACAGTTCGTTGTTTATCACCCTGTCCAGCTCTGTGTGACTTGAATGGCCCAGTCCTTTGTAAGTTCCTATCTATAGTGATAAAAATGTTTTCCAATTCGGATGACGCCTGTTGCGATACTTTTCTCTTCGCATTAGTGCAGCTTTCCTTGCACTACATCCTGCTACACCATACACTAAATGCATGCCTGCAGGTCCCTGATACGAGTAATGCTCCTTCTTCGGCAACCAGGCAATTAACTATAAACAGAGACAAATGCCACCCTGGACACATCACATGCGAGTTCATATTGGGTTGCACGCTAGCGCCACCAACCATCGACGTGGTAGAGAGTTGTTTGTTATGGAAATCAAAGAAGTTCATAAACATATTCTTCACACATATTAAGCCTACTCATTCATGGCATCGTGGCACCTGAAATATGCATTTCCGACCATTGGTTCCCTATCTAATAATACTCAGTTTAAAGTCCTTTACAATCTGTACAATTTTGGCCCTCAAGGTTACAGACACCCTTTATTAATGGTAGTGGTGGGAAGGAGAGGTAAAATAAGGGAATTCACGGAATTTTAGAAAGCATATATTACAATAATGTAATTCTATGTTTTAATTGCTATCGAATGACGGACACAGTCGTAGTAAATTATTTGTTGTAATTCCATTTAATTTTGAACCAATGTTTTCCTTATTAATTTTATTATTTGCATTTCAGTACAAACAAATTTGCAGTTAAGAATATCAAAATTGTTATACACCTGTGCACTTAAAATTTTTAAAAACAATTATCCACTGTCTATTTTTTGTCTAGGTTTTATGCTCTTCTCATTTTGGGCATGGAATATTATCTGTGCACCAGATGTATTTTCATGGAATTTTTCATTTATGTTCCTCAACATGGGACAGTTGGTGTACATAATTTACCAAATGAGACCAGTGAAGTTTGATCCAGAACTAGAAGAAGCATACCAGACACTTTTTTACCCTTTTAAAGTAAGTAAAATGTAATCATTATTTCCTAACCGCTACTCTAAAATTATTTGCTACATACTTATTGTATAGTTACTAAATCGAAGTAGTTTTCTTATGTTATGAATAATCCAGGTATCAGTTTTACCAGTTTATATTGTTACAACTAACTGTAGAAAATTTATTACAGTGTTTTATACCTGTGTGTTGAATTATGTACAAGTCTGTAGCTAATTTATTATATTTCAGAATCATTATATATTTATTTGCAATGAGTTTTTTTAGCCTTCTTTCCAAAGGAAAGAAAGGCTTATGAGATCACTTTCCTGTGTGTGTGCCTGTGTGTGTGTTCCCCCCTCCTTTTCCAACTTTTAGACACATAAACAGAATTTCACCAAACTAGCTACACATAAAGTTTAGTAAGAACCTCTAACTTTTATAGTATTCGACCACGCCCTAATCGCTTACTTAAAAAATTGCAGCCATTTTAAAATTTAGGCTGATATATTATCTCGGGAACCATTTAACCGATTTAAACCAAATTTTATATTTTGACAGTGCATAATGTAAGCTTTGAATTTATAAATTGATATTAATGATAGTCCGCCAGTTTGGAAGATAGCGCTATATGAATAAATAAAGATTTTATGTTATCATTCCAAAAGTAATCTATCAATTCCAGTCAAATTTGGCAAGTTAATACAACTATAGTAGGTAATGTAAATGTATGCGATTTCAATTTATTTTGCACCTATTTTCAAAATGGAGGCCATACAAATATTTTAGGTTTATTTGGTATATCTACCATAACATAAGACCAGTATCGTCAACATTTTGTATGCTGAAAGTATCTCTTACTAGCATCATACATGCCAATAGATAGCAAATTTTGTACGTCATTTTGTAAGATAGCACCATTTGAAGTAATGAAGTTTCAATGTCTTTTCCTAGGAAATAATTCACCAATTCCTACCAAATTTGGTAAACAGGCAGGTGATGTAAATTGGTGTTTTATAAATGTCAGACACTTATTTTGAAAATGGCGGCCAGATATCTATTTTACTATAGTATACTGTATTGTTTTAATCGTGTAATAAATTCCAAATAAATTTTGTATGCCGGCAGTGCATATTAAAATTATTAAATATGTCTACACAGAACCTCTTAAGCGCCATTTTTTAAAACAGCATAACACAAATTAATAACATTTTTGTTGTATCTCAAAAAACTATTGACCGATTTCTGCCAAATTTTACATACAAGTAGTACTGTGGCAGTTTATGTAAACTGGTATGTTTTAAGTAGGTCAGGCACTTAGTTTCAAAATGGTGGCCATATAGCTATTTGTGTTTAGTATGCTATATCTTCGAAACCATGCAATTAAATTCCAATGTATCTTTTTAGGCTGTCAGTATATATTACAACCATAAAATGTGTTCACACAAAGTCTCTTTTTGACCGCCTTTTTGTAACATAGCATCACATGATAAATTAATATTGTTATGTAGAATCGCCGGAAAAAAACATATTCTCATCAAACTTGCGAAACAAGTAGCATTATGTCAGGCAATGTAACTTATTGCTTTGAGTGGGTCAGATACTTATTTTCAAAATTACAGCCATATAAATATTTTACCTCAGTATGTTATATCTATGAAATTATAAAACCAATTTCCACTTAACTTTGTACGTTGGCAATACCATTATAATCATCAAATGTGTACTTTAAAAGCCTCATTTCTGCACCATTTTGTACGATAGCCTAACATGAAGAAATAATGTTTCTAAGTTATATCTAAGGAGACAATATCTCCATTCCTACCAAATTGGCGGAGAAGTTGTACTGTGGTAAACCGTATTAATTTGTGTGTTTTAGTGTGCCAGGCACTTATTTTGAGAATGGTGGCTATAATAACAATTACGCTTAGTGTGCTATTTCTAAGAAACATTGTAACCCATTTTAACTTAACTTAGTATACTGTATGTAACACAATAATCGAATTTACTAGTGAAAAACTTGTTGTCCTCCATTTTTGAAGATCGTCACATGGAAAAAATGGTGGTTTTATACCATATCACGAGGACAATCAACCGATACCCGCCCAATGTTACATACAACTAGCGCTACAGAAGCGCATGTAGACTAACATGTTTTAGGTGCGGTATGCCTTTTTTGAATAGTGTTAACGTAAATAATTTAGGTTTGTGTCGTTCTGTTACAACATTTTTATCTTCAGTAGCCTTAGCACAGGAACTTCAAACAAGTGTTTTCAGCCCCACCAAGCCTATAACTACTGGCGAGAAGCACGGGACGAAGATACGATGGATCTGGCTGTGTAGTGTGTCACCTGACAAAAGACAACAAGGTGGGCCGAGCCTAGATTCAGCACCTTTACATAAATATGTGTAGAAATATAACCAGCATATAAAGCAATTATTTGTTACCTATTTATATGCGGGTAGTGTGTGTGTGTGTGTGTGTGTGTGCGTGTGTGTGTGTGTGTGTGTGTGGAAGCAGGTAAGGGTTATTCAATTACATAAGTTCTCAAGCACAGACTATTTAATGACCAAAAAAACATTATAATATCACATCAAAAAAATATCAGGACAACAAAATATCACAATTTCAACGGAGTTCAAAATGTTTTTACCTTTTTCTTCTAATTTTTTTTGGTGCAATGACAATAATTTATAATTTTTATAAGCGATTTCATAGTTTTAATGATTGGGATCCCAAACAAAAAAATTAACAAAGGTCAGCTACTTAATTACTTTAAAAAGGTTTTTTGAAACAAAATTTTGTAATGGTACTCAAAAGAATGTTACGTTATTCAGGATAACATAGGTTCAAACATAAACGTTCCAAAAAAGAAATTCATGTTGAATTCTGGTGCATGCACATGCACAAGATGAACTGATAGAAAAACAGTATATTACATGATGGACTTCCCTCACAATCCGGAGTTTGCCAGAAAGGTCTTGCCTTCACCAAAGTTCAAAAACGGTCATGCATCAGCCAAAACGCCCCAATACGAGCAGCTACATGGTAGTGGACACGCCTCACCAAGGCATCATTAGTCCCGACCGGGAGACCACTAGCACACAACAAAAACCCAGGAAAAAAGAACCCTCGCGCAAGATAAGAATTTACAAGTTCGGTGTAACCGACATGCAACAAACGTCGTCGCATCAGACGACCTGTGAGAGACGAGAGGGCTGTTGATGTACTTGCTGCCATGGTATATAATCATCATTATTCTACATGGAGGATTGCCCGTGACTCAACATTGTCTCAAAATACAGTGTACAGAATCCTCGCTGATTTTCGTTTACATCCATACCATGTACAGCTGTACCAAGAACTTGGAAATAATGACTTTCCTAAGCGCATTGATTTCTGCAACTGGTAAATGAGCAAGGTCTGTGCTTTCCATCGCAGAATTTTGTGGACTGATGAGGCCACATTCAAGACTAACGGTAACGTTAACATACACAATGCCCATTACTGGTCTGCAGTTTACCCACATTAGCTCCGTCAAGTGCAAAACAAGCATGTGTGGAGCCTTAATACGTGGTGTGGCCTTCTCGGACATCGTGTCATAGGACCATAATTTTTTGAAGTGCTATTGAATGGTGCATCGTATGCAGACTTCCCAGAGAATAGTTTGTATCAGCTGGTCAAAGATGCCCCTCTTGCTCTGAGATTAACACTGTGGCTTCACTGGATGGCTGTTCTGCTCACTTGTCATGTAGAGCTCGGCTATTTGGTAACATGTTATTCCCCACACGGTAAATTGTAAGAATGGGTCCTGTAGCTTGGCCACTACATTCTCGATACTTGTCCCCAAATTACTTATTTTTGTTGGGGAGAATTAAAGACATCGGTTAAGGCGTGCGTCCAACAACGGGGGAAGTCATTAAAGACATAATCAGAGCAGCATGTGGATCTCTCAACTGTGCTGAGGTCCGCCGAGCAACCGCGAACGTAAGGAGAGCAGAGGCGTGTTTGATACAGGCTGGTCGACATTTCGAAGACTTATGAAGAGTGATGTGTGCGTATGTGTGTTCTCAGTTCCCATTTCACAGTAGTTCTCTCACACCATACCGGTATTTCAGAACACCCGACGTCCTTTTGATTTTATGCAATCTAGGTATGCTTACCAGAAAAACTACTTGTTTCGTTGATTTCCATGGGATTGTAGTAAGAATAAAAAACGTTTTCGTTCAGTTTCATTGTGCGTAAACTACGCACTTCACAAACCATATGATTATAATGTATTCACGGTAACTTCAAGATTTTCTGAAGCCCTGCTAAAGATCTACTTTCAGGGAGCCGATTATGTATCCTTCCGCAGTATGTAAACAAAACATTGCCATGTGACACCTGTCAAACGTTTTGTAAAAAAAAACAGAGACATGTGGGAACTGTCAAATATTTTGCTAACAGTGTTCATGTGGGAACTACCAAAATTTATTTTTGAAGAGAAACAATGTCATGTAATCTTAAGTGTCATATACTTTAATAAAATTCTCCAAATGTCTAAAAAAATGCTAATCAATTTAGCAAAATATTGTAATACATACAAAAAGGTAGATTGAAGTATATATCGGAACTGTTAATTATATAATTTAATTAAAGTTTACTTATTGTATTAAGATTTATTTACATATTTGGTGTAAGGAAAAAGTTAAATTTTACATAATAAACTTTTGGAAGTAGCACTCAGGTTAAAGATTTCACTGTGATAAATGGTACCGTATTTTATCACATATAAGTCGCACATTTTATTTAAAAAATTTTATTGAAAACTCGGGGTGCGACTTATAAGTGAGAAAAATTCCTCCAGCCCCGCACTAACGTTTCATTTACTACGAATTCACGGCCCGCGGCTCGATTTCCAAACTCTTCAGCGAACAAAATCACTTTCATTTTGAAACCTGCGGTGTAGGTACATCGCTTTTCCATTAAGAAACTGTCGCACTTCTTCACTGCAACAACATTAAAACAACACTACGTGCGGTGCAAAGACGTGTAAGTCACGCCTAACATTTGGTACTCAAGAACCAACGCTAATGTCCTGCTATCTCTTACGCTCCGCAGAAAGCTTTCAAAAATAATCGATTACCAGTTATTGACCAAAAATCGATTCCTTTTTATTCTTTTAAAATATTTTTTTCTGTTAAGGATTGCGAAGGGAATTACGTAACGGAAATATTCAAATGCCTTTCTATATTTTGCACGGTTATTTGATAAACTGCAGAAATAACAACGCTAATACTAAAATTACATCTTAACCTAGAATTATCTTGTAAGTAGAAAGGATGTGTTACGTTAGTTTTATAACCACAATTCAGCGTCTCCAATATCCAATATGGCGTGGTTATACTTCTGAAAAAAACGTGCCCAAACGGACAAGATGGAGTGTATGAGTCTGACAACTGAAATTTATTTAATTTCAATTAATAACGGTGAAATCTTTACCCATGAGTGCTACGTAAAAATGTAAATATATAGTTTAGCAATATTAACTTTACAATTATGGCATTAAATTTATACATATTAATATTTAACCTACGAACTATTTCTTTTCAGCTATAACCAACATGTCCCTTCAAAATCCGTTGTTAATTCGTACGGACTTTTAACAAATTATTAAAATTTATTGAAAAAATATACTTAAAACTTAAAACAACCAATTTATATAGTGCTTCAGTGCTAAAAGCAAGACAAAACCTTTTTCCATATACCATTTTTTTATAGCCAATTGAACATGTAACTCCTAGGGTGATTTTTTAAAGGTTCTTTTCAAAAGTATTGAAGATACCGTGAATGGATTATACATTATTTATTTTATTGTGCCTAAACTATGAGTGTCAGAACAAATGTGCCTTTGTAAATATTGTTTCCTTTTAGACGATATATCCAAAGATACCATATATGACCCCTGTTCCCATTTGCGATTTCAAAGCTCACCTCCATTCCTCTACCTCCGGTATATTCGGGGGAATGGAATTACTACCAATCGGTGATTCATATAGCGTATAATTATCACAATTTTTTTTGGCGAACCTACGGTGTTATGTTGTTGCCAAGAAAAAGGGGTGATACTGTTGCTGTGAATGATCTTGTATATTATTTTTATTACATTACATAAATAGCTTGTTCATTAGAAATCGAAAGAGTTAAAACACGTAAGAAATTATTAGTAGCAGTAAATGTAATTATATATGACGCATTTCGGGGCGGTCCACAGGGCTCGGGTGTTGAAAGTGTGCTTAGAAAATCCGGAGGGCGCCAGCTAACCTATCTGTGTATTGCCCACTCGGGCTATCACGAGATTCTTTGAGGTGGGTCGTGGACGAAAAGCCCGGGTTAAGAACCCTGTGTCCCCCATGTCTGCGATCGTGGAAGAAAAAGGATGTATTGCTGGCTCATCCTGCGCCAATGCTGTAATCGGCATGGACTACACCCTGAAGAATTTTGGTTCCTCAGATGCCAGATCAATAATACAAACTCTCCCTGAAAAATTCACAGTAAATACACTTACATGATAGGTGAAGGATTCCGATGGCTTTGATTCCGATGGTTGTTGGTCCATCGCACTTAAAGTTTCCAGTGAAGTGGGTATGCAATTAACACATGTCAAACCTGGTAGAAACAAATTTAAATTCACACAAACAGAAGATGAAAATGATACATTGCACAACTGAAGCGGGCATGCAGTTTGCGGCCCTGCATTAACCTAACCAGAATCACAAAAACATCTTGCAGACGAATAGAAAATTAAGGTGCCAGTAAAACAGTGGGACCAACAGTCTACACTGGGAGGGGGTCGCCTCGTCGAATAAATAATGAAAAGGTTCCGGAACTTAATGAATAACTATTGATATACTAATTAATGGTTGCAGTAAATGTGAACTTTCCCCTTGTCGTTTGATGCATGTCTCACTCTTTGCCCGCTATTGCAAGACTGGCTTGCAGCTGGTGCGGTGATGGTGGTCATTCCGCACCGCCTGCCAAAACAAAATCCCTGGGTGAAGGAAGTGCATGGTTAATGATATTATAAAAGTATTTTTATAGACACGCACCCTTTTAAATTTAATTTCTATAGGTGGTTGCCTGTCTGTGACTAAGTTTGTAATGACATTGGATAAATGTATGCTTAGATGCATATTTGCAATGTCTGCTGAAAAACACATTGCAAAAACTTTAATTAACGCTTTACAGCATCGCACGCAAAATTAAGCAGGGAACATCTATAAATATTAGTGCTCCGTTTTGTTGACAAAGTTCACGTCGTCAAGTTGGTGATGGAAACTGGTACCGCACAAGTCAACACTAAGTTATGCAAATTAAATATTATTGGCTGTGATATGTATGACCTGAATTGACATGCACTTGTACTCGTGTATTGCCCTGAATATGACATAGTGGCTGAATTTTTATTTGGCCTTCTAGCTCATGTGGGCCAATCACCCACGTGGCGTGCATTTCACACGCCTTTTATTCTGCATACGGTTAAGCCCCTCGCCACATTCATTTCCCTGATACACTCACTCTGGTGTCGTAATTTAACACTAGTCACTGCACTTGTTTATTTACGTAATTAAAAGTTACGCCTTGTGGCCTATCTAGGAAGTGGCTCAATTGACATACTGAATGTTGAGGGCCGTGGCCTGCGGTGGTTGGGCAGGCGACCTTTTACGCTGGCTGGTGTAGCTGTTACTTGCGGTGGGCAGAAAGCGTGCAAGGGCGACCGACAAGGGCTTGGAGTTCGCACCGCAAACGTCGTCATATACTGTGGGCCTATTATCTTGTAATTGCTACTAAGTGATTATTTTTAGTATTAGTGTAATGTCTAACAATTTATAAACAAAAACTCGGCTGGCATTTTCTAAACATTTCCGTTTGGAATTGGAAACTGATTAGATAAAAACCAAAACATCCAGTTTTTAATGTTCATTATAGCAAATATGGGCATGGATATGGTTTTTGTTACATGTAATTTTAGCATGGCCTATTAAAGTTAGATTTGCATAATACGCGAGATCACCTTGAAATATTCTGTTGTGATAAAATGTTTCTCGCAAATAACCTAATGGGTTAATATGATCAGACAACAACTATTAGAAACCCCTATGGGGCAAAATGATCCTTCTTATATGATCGTTTTGCCCTAAAAGTACTCTCACGATGAAAACTAAATTATTTCGACAACACATGCACATTTTGAGAAAGAAAACATGTCAATAAACAAACTGAAATATTTAGTTTGTCATACGTCGATAAATGTTAAATATAATACTGTAATTATTTGCAGAATCAGTGATCAAGAGTTGGCTGACTTTAAATCAAAATAGAGCAAATGAATTTTCCGCTTCTCACAATGCTCTATATATTGCAATGGCGTCACTAGCCCTCTCCAGGTACTATTCCCTTCTCTCTACAACATTTTACTACATTAGCCACATAGATTGCGTGCATGTCTTTTTTTAGAATATGTGGAGATCGTTTTAACTCACCTATTTCTAATCATAAGTACTAATCATAATCGGTTTTTAGCAGACTTCGATGTCGAAAAGGTGGAAATACATTCAGTATACAGTAAATTGCAATAATTACAAACTGAATTAAGAGCAATGCTACATACTCGGAAAGGGTTCAGCTCTCACAAATAATAATTAGATAATCTCCAAATACAATACAATCACACGAAAGAAACAGAACATTGTCTCTTAACTTTTGTTCACTCATATTGAATGATTGAAGAATCAGAGGAGAGAAATTAAATGCAAGTAATTGGCATAATTTCATTTTTCAGATTATTTAAAAACATACATAATTAGAAACTTGATGAAGTTGCTGATTCATTTGATACAAGCTAGAATTCCAAACATATGTGTTTATGCACTGGAGAGAGAAAAAACTGGTATAGGTGTGCGTATGCAAATAACAGAGGTATGGAACCAATCAGAGTAACGCAATGCGGTCGGCAGTACCTGTATAAGACAACAAGCGTCTGGCAAAGTTGCTAGATCGGTTACTGCTGCTACAATTGCAGGTTATCAAGATTTACGTAAGTTTGAACATGGTGTTATAGTCGGCGCACTAGAGATGGGACATAGCATCTCCGAGGTAGCGATAAAATGTGGAATTTCGTGTACGACCATTTCACGAGTGTACCGTGAATATCGGGAATCTGGTAAAACATCAAATCTTCGACATCGCTGCGGCCAGAAAAAGATCGTGAACAAACGGGACAAACGACGATTGACGAGAATCATTAAACGTGACAGACGTGCAACCCTTTCTCAAATTGGCGCAAATTTCAATGCTGGGGCATCGACAAGTGCCAGCATGCGAACTATTCAACGGACCATCATTGATATGGGCTTTCGGAGCCGAAGGCCCACTCGTGAACCGTTGTTGACTGCACGACACAAAGCTTTATGCTTTGCCTGGGCCCACCAATACCGCCATTGGACTGTTGATGACTGGAAACACGTTGCCTGGTCGGACGAATCTCGTTTCCAATTGTATTGGGCGGATGGACATGTACGGGTATGGAGACATCCTCATGAATCCGTGGACCCTTCATGTCAACGGGGGACTGTTCAAGCTGGTGGAATCTCTGTCATGGTATGGGGCGTGTGCAGTTGGTGAGAAATGGGACTTCTGATACGTCTAGATACGACTCTGACAGATGACAGATACGTAAGTATCCTGTCCGATAACCTGCACCCACTCATGTCCATTGTGCATTCCGACGGACGTGGACAATTCCAGCAGGACAATGCAACACCCCACACGTCGAGAGTTGCTACCGAGTGGCTCCAGGAACACTTTTCTGACTTTAGACACTTTAATTGGCCACCTGAATCACCAGACATGAACGTTATTGAGCATATCTGGGATGCCTTGCAACGTGCTGTTCAGAAGAGATTTCCACGGCCTCGCACTCCTATGAATTTGTGGACTGCCCTGTAGGATTCATGTTGTGAATTGCCTCCTGCATACCTTCAGACATTAGTCGAGTCCATGCCACATCATCTTGGGGCACTTCTGCATGCTCGCGGGGCCCCTACACGATATTAGGCAGGTGTATCCGTTTTTTTGTCTCTTCAGTGTATAACTTGAGCCATTGGTATATATAGTATTTGACACCTCCCGGAGAACACTGGCCCAATCGTCGCCTTCCACTGAGACAGCAGACTACCAATCTGCAGTTAATATCGGCATATTTGTACATAGGACTGTAAAATTTAGCCTGCAGGTCACTAATTTCGTGAATTTTTCAGGTCTCTACTCATAATACATTAATAGAAGGCTGCATGCTTGGTTCAAGTTCTTAAGAAATCTAAGGGTTTACCCAGAGTGCGTCGTCCAAGTGCTCCCTACCAAAAATTTACAACAGAAACAAACGAAAACCATCAGAAATTTCAGTGGTTTCTGGAAACCAAAAAAACACAACAGAAACCAATGTAAAATACTATAATACAACAGATTCCACCTGGCTATAATACGACAGAAACCAATGCAAAACACTATCATACAAAAGAAACCAATTGGCAACAGCACAATAGAAGCCAAAAAAAAAACAGAAACCAATGTAAAACACTAGAATGGAACATATATCTTGGCTACATCACAATAGAAACCAACAAAACACAACGGAAACCAATGTAAATCACTAGAATACAACAAAAACCAACTGGCTACAGCACAATAGAAACCAACAAAGCACAACAGAAAACAATGGGAACCACAAGAATACTACAGAAACAAACTGGGTTTAACACAATAGAAACCAACAAAACACAACAAAAACCAATGGAAACCTCTAGACAACAACATAAGACAACTGGCCATGGTAAAATAAAAATCAACAAAACACAACAAAGGCCAATGGAAACCACTATAATACAACAAAACCCAGCAGACTATAGTGTAATAGAAACCATAATAACACAATAGAAACCAGTGGAAACCATTAGGTTACAATCAAAATCAACAGACAGCAACCCAACAGAACCCAATGGAAAGAGGCAAAATCCTGCATTTAATACAACAGAAGTTACAACATAAACTAAGAGATTAGATATAGAAACCAATAAAAAAATAATGTTGTGTTTTCTGTTGGTTTCTGTTGTAAATTTTTTGGTGGGTTGGGGGAGGTGCGTCATGTACCTTCATTAGCATCAGAAAGATAAGCAGTCATACTGATATCCCGACAACTATGTACGCTGTGAGCTGGTAAATACCACTACTAAATTGTACAGAGTTTGCAATCTCTACTTCAAGCAGATTTTGAAAATAGGGCGGTGTATTGCCAAGAAATACTGAGTCGTGTCAATGGAGCACCCCAACATTTTGATAATAATTTGTGGACGGACGAGTCACGTTTCAAAACAGGTGCAATAATTAATAGATTTTTTTGAAAATTTTTGTAAAGTGACATTGTTCTTTGAGAAAGTTGTGTTAAGTATTTTTTGAACAGTTATCTTTAAAATTGATGCGTCGTGAATACATTTATTTAACCTTGATTCACCATTCAAACTCCATGACTGCAGGCTTGGTAGGAACAGTCCTTAAGTTCGATTCTCTTGTTCACAGCTTTGTTTACCACTCTTACGGTGTTTGTCATGGCTTCGATAACCGAGCAGGGTGGGCCAAAAAACAAGGAATAATAAAGGTAAGAACCCACCGTCCTTCTTGAATTTGCAGAGCCCTGTCCTCTTTCTCTGCAAACTCCGCACCTACAAATACACACATAAACAAACCTAACTTCGCACTGGCCTTTGTTGTGTTCAGAACACTGCAAGAATTTTTTTGAGTGTCAGTGCTCTGTATGGCATCAGCTCTACATGTAATAAATAACCTTTCGGCCATATGTCTTGGCTTTTACTCACTATCACTGCCAATCCCAAAGTAAAATACTTGATTGACACACTGAAGTCCATAGCAGTAGCACTCCTGGTTCCTGGTGTTTAGAGTTTGATGTGCATTTTTGATCGGCAGTGTTGCGTCGCCCTCCACGCGCTTTGTTCGCTTGTAGAGGGACCTATTGGGGATTTGTCACCCAAAAGTAAGTCTTTTTGATAGATTTATTTCTTGAGTTGCTTCGTTGATATTATAATTTACGTTTTGAGATTTTCCTGCGTAATTGGTGGACTTAAGAGGTCAGTAAACAGTAATTAGTTTTTGTGCAAGTTATTTTCTCTCGCCTCTGAGACCGTTTCACGGGGGAAGGAGGGGGTACAGTTGTAACATTTTTGTCGGTACGGTTGTAACATTAGTAATATTTTTGTTTTACATTGTATATGCCCAGGAAACGTGTCAGGAAGGTATCGAGAGGTGTAAGCAAAAAATAAGTTACAAGGATGCAAACGACGAAGTTAAAAGTGGGAGTTCTTTGAGACGAGTAGCAGAGATCTACAGAGTTAACCACGTCTCTCTGCTACGATACATACGAAAGAGAGATGCCACGAACGAAGGTGCCGAGGCAGAAAATATTAGTATGGGATATGTAGCTCATAACTGAGTCTTTTCGAATGATCAAGAACATCGACTCGCCAAATACCTCATCCGTTGTCCATATATATATACTTCGGTGTCTCTACTTAATAGGTAAGAAAGTTTGCATTTGAAATCGCCGTTAAATACAACTTCAAAATACTTCCATTTAGGAGTTGTTTTGTTTGATTAGATACTATTTTACTAGCTTCAGATAGTTTTTAAATACGACGTTAACTTGAAAATGTTAAATTTTATAAAGTGATTAATGAAGACTGTTTCAAATGTTACCAAAATGGTCCCATATTAACCTTAAATAATCTAAAAGTACTCACATGTTATTTATTAGTAATAAAACTGATTGAAATGCGTGCATTGTGTATTATTTGTGTATGTTTCAACTGACTCCCATCACTGTTACAACCGTCCTTGGCAAGGGGTCAGTTGTAACAGTTGGCACACGTTTTGTGAAACTTCTCCTGTCTGGCAACTACTGCATCTAGGCCTATCAGTTTAATATAAATTTCAAGACAAGTGAGTACTCTTCTATGCCACGCGACTTATTTGTTGTTTACAGCCAGAATGGCAATGCTACGAGCGATCAAAGCAAAATTGTTACAACCGTACCTAGTCTCCCCTAAACCACTAACTCGCATTAGGGAGGGCCCAGGTTCGGTTCCCAGTCTGGCTATAATGATTTCGGTTTTCCATTGTTTCCCGAAAGCACTCGGAGCAATTGCTGGGACGGTCCCTTTATACAGGCAATGGCCGATTCTTCTCAATTCCTGCTTCTCTGAGCAACTTGCTCCCAGGGCTGCACAGGAGATTTTGGAAGCACGGGGCAAATCAATTATTGGGGTCTCATATTTGATGCAAATTTACGTACTTCGAATATTACTTACGTTTTTTATTATACGTTGCAGGTAGAAAACATGTTGCTTGTAAACATATTTACCATTTGCTGTCAGGCAAATTAAAATTTACGTTTAATAAGAAAAATAGTAACCCATTCTCATTAAACTGTTGTAAAGAAGTATGTCCCATACAATGTGTTCCCTGTCTTAAACCAAGTCGCGACACTCTACTTACCTGTCTAATGCTCTCCACAATAGTATTTTATTCTTAATCGTATGCACTTTTATATGAGTAGGTTTTGCATTGTCACAGGACAATGTCAGTAAATTATACGGAGGAAACCTTCCTAATATTAAAGGCTTGGAAGGGCCTGTTGGCATCAAGGGCCTGGGCCATATGTAGGCGGCCCTATTCGCTCCGTCTCTAATGACCCCGCTGCCCATGAGATGTTAAAACATACCTACCTGTATACCTACACGTGGCCTTCTTGGGCCATTTGCTTTTTCCTATCGGCCCTTTTCTTTGCAGAAAATATCCAGCATTATTCGGCTATTTCGGTCATTGTTTGAATTGAACTTGTCTGGATCTGGAGCTCCTATTCGTATGATCGAGTCGTGTGTAAGGAGGGATGTAGGCGTTCCACGAAACATGCAACCATGACGATAGTAATAAAATAATAGTTTTGTATTAACGAAATAGTCCCTGTAAGACTTAATTAAATACGTGTTTTCAATCATGTCTCGCAATTTTTAATTTTTATCATTGCTAAAATATCGAACTCGAAAAGAGACTATGAGAAAATAATTTTGAAAATAGACAAGATTATGAACCACAATTGAGCTAGTTAAAGTCAAATTCCTGCTCATCTTTTTGCAGAAACTTTTCATAAAATTTGCAATAGTATTGTCACGAATGTTCAAAATGGGTAAGGAAAATGTGCGCTTCTAAAACTTTTTGCATGGAACGTATATATTGTGAGAATGATTGAAAGCAGTAAAGTTTTGCTAATGCTGGTATTTCTGTGACATTGTGGCCTTTTACAAATACACTTGTGTTAGAAAGAATGAGTATGTTTTTTGCTCAATACTTGTTGATTCTGCTTCAATGCTGTATTGCTCTTACAAAGACAGAAATTTAAAATCTGGGAGCGACCCCGACGGGAATCGAACACAGCTAGCCTAGGTGGTAGGGGAGTAGTCTAACCACTACACCATCACGATCCCACTACTTCCGGCAAGAAATCGGAAAATTTTGCCTTGGCTAAAATGCAGAGCAAGAATGAGACGTTGTTACACCGGAAGAGAGTTGGTTCAGTGGTCCCAAATTAAATTCATTCTTGTTAATACTCGTTATCGGAAATTCTTCGTGTGCGCGGCAGCGGCCAGCGGTACGCAGCTGACATAATCCAGCCACCACAATCTCATATTCGTCACTCAAGGTCAGTCGATCTTGTAGAAAGAATAACAGCAGTTCCACGCATCAGAGATTGTCGCGTATTTTGCAAAAAAAATCGTCGAAGCATTGCCAGAACTTGCACGTCATGTAACCAGGTCACCAGCTGAAACTTTGTTCAATTTTTGTGGCTCCGTAAGAGCAATACAGCATTAAAGCACAATCAACAAGTATTCGGCAAAAAAAATTGTTATTCTTGCTAACACACATGTATTTGTAAAAGGCCACAATGTTACAGAACTACCATCATTAGCAAAATATTACTGATTTCAATCATTCACACAAAAAATACAAGCCCTGTACAACAAGCTATAGAAACACATTTTCCTTACTTATTTTGAATATTCGTGACAATACTACTGCAAGTATTTGAAAAGTTTCTGCAAAACGATGAGCAGGAATTTGGCTTTCACTAGTTCAATTACAGTTGAAATTTTTATCTTTATTTATTGTACCGACTAGGGTGTATAATGACCTCGTACCCCAACATATACACAGACGTTGGAGCAAACACTGCCAGTGAAACAACAGGGACACCTTCTACTTTCGCTAGCAACACTAGAAGTAGGGGTACTGCTTCAGAGCATCCATAGATGGCACCATGTATTGTAATAACTTAAAATTGTATTGCTATCTTGTAAACACACTAGTCACGGAAATTACATAGGTTATTTGAGCTAACTACCATCCGACTATTAGGAAAGGTGTTTGGTGGACTGAAATGTGCAGCCATATATTGCAATGTTGTCAGCATGGTACTCCATGTTTTTGAATTCAGCATCACTATGTAGATATACAAGTGTATTTGTTTGTTCAAATGAAGAAGTTCCCATCGAACTATTGGGGAATAAAGTTGGAGTGAAGCAAATGTGTGACCGTTATTTAGTGAGTTTCTATACCTACTACCTCCTTTCTAGCTCGCTCCTTTAGGGGTAGAGTCCAGCCTTTTCCCTGAGCCTGCTCTCGTCAGGGCAGTTGCTCTTCCTCCCTCAGCTCGCGTTCGTCAGGGTAGCGGCTCTATCCAACAGAGTAGAAACCGAAGAGAGTGCTTCGGTGGCAAAAATGACCCCTGGGATCCGCTGCTGCTGCCGCCCGCCCGTGTTCCTGATCCGACTGTAGGCCGTCTGCGAGAATTCTTCACGGGAGCCACTTGCAGGGGCGGGATCAACCTCCAATCCCAGTGCAGTCTACAGTCCCTGGCACAGCCTAGCTTACTCTCCCATTCCTTACTTGCCATCTCCAGAAAAGGCCCCTGAAGACTGCATGACCTCACACCCTCCGACAGAGATCTCAGCCATTCCTCCGATATCCCTTGACTAACGCCTCTGCCCGAACGNCCCCCCCCCGAAGTTCCCAGCCACCAAGGGGACACCCAGATTCTCACGAACATGGCCTATCTCAAAGTGACTACAAGACCATCTGCTGTAGTTCTTCGGGCCAGATGAGTGAGGCCAGCCAGCTTGGGAGTTTTTACCACCACCTAAGACTCTCCACTGGCTTTCCCCTACAAGGTTGGGCATTTCAATTTGGCGCCCTACGTGGGGCTATGTGGAGTTTAGTGAGGTTGCTGGACCTGGAAACCACCCTGAGAACCAGCATTATTGTACCCCACCCCACTTCCAAGAGTGGAGTAAACACCTGGTAGGACCCAACCATGAGTCTCGAGAAGTGTGCTGTTCCAGACTGCCGACCTGGAGGAAAAAACATCATTATCTGTGGCCTGTATAAGAAACTTTCCACCTTCTGTGAAAAGGCTGAGAAGGTGCAGCCAAAGACAGTCGGGGCCGCTTCTATATCTGCAAGGGGTGTCGAGCAGGACCATGGCTAGAGAAGAAAGAGACACCGGCTCCTCGATGCTGCTGCCACATACTTATTTTGGAATGGGGTACTACTCACCACCTGCCGGACCTGCCAATGCGACTACCACTAGTCCTGCCTCGGATGGGATTGCAATATTCTGAATATGCATGAGTGGTTGTTCGAATATCAGCTTGCCACCTGCCAGATACGCCACACAACACCTCACCTGTACTGGCACCACCACAGTCCTTCGCAGACAAGACCATGAAGACTCACCGTGACTCCTCGCACAGTGGAGCAGATTTTCAGGGTGCGAGGGGCACACCTGTCCGAATGGGTGTAGTTAGTTAGACCACTGCTCCAGGGTGAGGCTGCCCACTGGTAGCACACTAATGAGGGCTTGTATGATTCCTGGGAGGAATTCATTAAATTCTTTGTGGCTCATTTCGTCAATCAGCCTCGTATCGCTCAGCTAACCACTTAGTAATATGGAAAAGAACAAGCAGAAAGAAAAGACAGAGAGGTATTCTTATTGCAGAAGCAGAAGCTATTCCACCACCTATACCCAGGACTAGAGGTAACCCCATTTATACTGGCACTAACAGAGTTGGTGCTCCCGAACCTCCACCCCTTCTTGAGAAAACCAAGGCAAGAAAACATACAGGAACTATTGACAAGGGCGATCGTATTGCAAAGGGACTTCCAAAAGACTCGGGCTCACAACACAGAGTTCAACAACCCAAGGGAAAGTTAAACTAGATCTCTGCCAGAGGTACCTCAAGTGCTGGAACTGACTTGGGTATCACCAACACAAAGTTTTCCCAATCGCTCAACACACCAGGAGGAGAAGAGAAAAGTTTCAAGCAGGGAAATGACAAAGGAATATGGGGTACCTCTCCTTCCTCTTTTTCCAAGGACTGCAGGGACACCAACCTAAGTCCATTCCACACAGATCAAAAGGATGAGGAACAGATAAGATAACGAGCATCCAGCTCGATTACCCAGGGCTACTTCCTCGCATCCCTGTTCAATTCTAGTCTGGACAAATACTGGCCTTGGTACACTCAGCAGATACTACTAGCTTCATGAAAGTCGAGTCGGCCACTACCTCAGAAACAACTGCTCAGTTCTTACCTTAAACCACCCAGCTGGCTTGCGAAGGGGCCACCATTGCCATACAAGGAACAGCCCGACTCAACCCTTGCATTGGGAAACAACAAATGAAAGTGGACTCGGCACTGCGATCACCCTTGCCTGGTAGCAAAGGATCTCCAGGAGGACCTCATACTGGGGCAATACTGGCTCTGGCAGCAAAATGTGGTGCTCTACTCTGAAGCCAAAAGGATATCTTTTGGGCACATTCCACACAAGACCCTCTATTGGGTGAGGAAGACCGTAGCTTCACCAACATCCCTTGAAATCGACATGGGCAATATACAACAGGGCTTTCCTGACAAACACCAGGGGCCACTACAGGCGCTGCTGCAAACCCACATAGATATATTCATGCCCATTGGAAAACTAACACATACCACTAGTGCCTGCCATGAGATACGATTAAAGTACAACCAGCCTATCTATATTCGTCCCATGGCGCTCTCCGATAGCAAACAAAAGGTGGTAGATGATAAGTGGCAGAATTGAAGGAAGCCGACGTGATCGAGCCTCGCTGCTTTCCCTTCAATTCTAAGATAATGATCGTACGAAAGAAGGAAAATGCTCCCCGCTTCAAGGCAATAAATGACCAGATGTTTAGTGCAACTACACCAACAGTTCACAGACATGAGGCTTTAAAAGGCAATGGGAATGCCATCGTATTTTCTACCCTCGACCTTAAATCAGGATACTGGAAAATCAACATGCACCCGGAGTCCAAACAATTGACAGCTTTTACTACCCACACAGAAGAGCGCTAAAAGTTCAAGATGATGCCCTTCATACTAAAAAATGCATCAAGTACATTTCAGCAGATTATGACCGAGGAGGTGCTACTTGGCCTTATGGGGAATTTATGCTATGCCTACCTCGACGATGCCACAGTCTACCATTCCTGGGAAAAACATTTGGAACATCTGACACATGTTTTTCAATGCCTCTGGTTGCACAAGCTTTTATGCAACCTCACATAGTTTCATGTTGTGAAAAAGCAACTAGAATACCTGGTACATCTGATATTAGAAGCAGGAAATGAGGCACATCTGGAGAAGGTACAGGTTATACTGGAAGCCAAAGCCCCAAGAACCTGAAAACAGTTACGGAGGTTCTTCGGCCTCTGTAATTGTTTGCTAGTATTCGTCCCTCATATTTCCATCTTATGTAAACCACTCACAGATCTGCTGAGTCTTAGATAAGGTTTAAAGGGGAATCAAACAAGAGCAGTAATTTGCAGCTCTTCAGGAACAATTTTCATGCATTCAAGGACTCTGCAGACCAGACTCCAAAACCCTTTCATACTTCAGACAGATGCCAGCTCCCTAGTTTCCAGGGCAGTACTTTACCATTTTACCAAGAGACTGCCCTGAATAAAGACGGATTATCTCATATGCAAGTGCAAAGTTCTCTCCTGCCGAACGCAAAAACCACATCAACGAGCTGGTATGTCTAGCCATGGTATGGGCAATCAAATGGTTTCGGCTACATCTATAGGACCAGCATTTCACCCTCCATACAGACAACTGCACCTTGAAGTTGATGTGCTCTGCGAAGGAAGACAAAACCAAGTTGGCCTGGTGGGCCTTACTCCTACAGGAGTTTGATTTCAGGGTCGAGTACTGTCCAGGAAATGATACTGACTTTGTAGATGTCCTTTCAAGAGCCCCAGTGGGCGACATTTTAGAAGGGAACTACCAAGACCCCGAAATAATACAGGTAGTGATCTCCACACTCTGCCCCGCGGTAGAAGAGGAAATATCTTAACAACATGTGGAGTACAAACCGACCAGTCTTTGTCAGGCAGTCCAGTAGTTCAACAGGAAGACCCACTTCTTCAAGCACTGATTCAAAGGCTCTAATGCCTGCAGACCACGCTGTGCAAGGAATGGTCCTCCAAAGATACCCAGTTCAGTCACACACACTGGCTACACCCTGGGGGATTGGTGAGATGGCCGGGAAAGGGAGACAATCCATGGTCCTGGTGCCAGCGACACTGCAGCAATGGGTCTTGGAGGAATATCATGCGGCAGACCTAGCTGGCCACCCAGGAATGGCAGAAGCCCTAAGAGCTATCCAGAAGGTCTACACCTCGATAGGCATCAAGAAAGATGTGGAGAACTATGTTGGGCATTGCTTTCTTTGGAATACAGCTAAAGTACACAGTTCTGTGGGACCAGCAGGATCTCAACCATGGAAACTGAAGGAAACCTGGGACACTGTGCTATCGATCTCATGGGGCCATACCCTTGGAATACGAAAGGAAATAGTTTTCTCCTAGTAGCCACGGATCTCTTCTTCCAATGGGTAGAATCCTTTCCTATACGACAAGCAAAGGCTTCCAGTTTAGTCTGAATCCTCGAATGGGAGCTCTTCTCACATTAGGGGGTACCCCAGGCGAGTACTCACGCACAATGGCAAACAATCCACACGGATCCAATGGAGGAATGTCTGTCTGAGGTGGCAGACACAACCTTAGACCACATGGAACCCTACTAAATGGTGCAGTCAGGGGATCAAAAAGGGGCTACAACTGCAGCTATAAGACGACCACCACAAATGTGATGATCACATACCATCCATTCTCTTCACCCTTTGGAGCAGACGAAACATCACAACAAACTATATACATAGCAGACTGCTCCTTAGGGTGGATCTTAATCGACTAGAAGACTAGTAAAATCCAGGAAACACAGTCCACAGAAGAAACCAGAAAAGACGGGCTGAGTCAAGGCTGCCCAGGAAAGATATCAGAAGGTCCGAGAGAACCAAGCTCACTACCCCCAACACTCCCTTGGGAAACAACAAACCAACAGGAGAAAACCCACACTAACATCGGAGACAAGCTGTACTGGAGGACACATCCTCTGTCTTCTCACGAGGCCCAGTTCTGCGCAGGCTTCCCCCAGCAAGGCCCGTACCCAGTAATAGGCAAACAGGGGCAAGTCTATTCTCTGTGTGCAGACCCAGCTAAAAACTATGAAAATCCATCAGCATGAACTCCGAATGGCCAAACAGGGAACGACAGGACCTCAAATCTCAACCCACCATACCACCCCGAAGGCTGTGAATGCTACCAGGAGTTCAGAAAAATTCAGGAACCTCAGGTCAGGGAACTGAGGCACCTGAACATACCCCCCTGGAGATAGAAGAACAGTCATCGAATTCGGCGCAAAGAAAGCTTCAACCACAGGTCAAGATCACTAAACCAAAAATATACCGATCACCATGACTAATAGTGCAGTGATTAGCAAAGGGTCAACACTGAGACTGAAGCCCAGCATGTTGACCCTAAGTGAGTGCAGTTTGAGGGCCATAGTTATACGAGGTCATTCCGGAGGGGGGGGGGGAGGCGAATTGTCGTGCCGAATATTATGTATAATGACCTCGCACCCCAAAATATACAGATAAGGTGGAGCAAACATGGCTGTTGAAACAACAGGGACCCCTGATACTTGTGCTAACAACAATAGAAGTAGTGGGACTGCTTCAGAGCACCCATAGATGGCAACATGTATTGTAATGACATAACATTTTACTGTTATATTGTAAATAGACTACTCTTTGTAAATACGTAGGTTCATTGAGCAATACCTTCACATTATTAATCAAGCTTTTTGGTTGTCTGAGTTTTTTTAAATCTGTATAGCAAGGTTGTGAGCATGGTACTCCTTGTTGATGAATTCAGCATTACTGTGTACATAAGCTAGTGTATTTGGTTGTTCAAAGGAGGAAGTGGTACCAATTAAAATATTGGAGGATAAAGAGGAGTAAAGCAAGGGTGTCACCACTTTATTTAGGGAGTTTCCGCTCCGAGCCCGCTCCCTTAGTTGTAGCAGCCAGTCCTTTTCCTGAGCCTGCTCCGTTGAGGGTAGCTGTTTTCTCTTTCCTCCCGAGCCTGCTCTCGTTAGGGTAGCAGCTGGATCCTCCAGAGTAGAAACCAAGAAAGGGAGTCGGTGACCTAAACGTCCGCGGAATCGGTTGCTGCTGCCATCCGCCTGTGTTCCTTCGCCAACTGTCAGTCGTCTGCGAAAATTCTTCACGGGAGACACTGGAAGAGGCGGGATCAAACCCAAGTCCAGCCAGTCTACAGTCCCTGGTACAGCCTAACTTACTCTCCCATCCCTTAATCGCCATCTCCTGAAGACTGCCTGATCTCGCATCCGCCGACACAGACCCCAGCCTTTCTTTCGATAACCCTCTGCCCATACGCCGCCCCCCGAAGCACCCATCTACCGAGGGGACACCGAGCGACCCACGACCGAGGCATATCATCTCAAAGCGGCTACAATACAGCCTGCTGCAGCTTTTCGGGCCTGGTCAGTAAGGCCAGCCGGCCTCGGTTTTTTTACACTCCCACCTAAGACTCTCCACTGGCTCGCCCCTACAAGGCGGGGCATGCCATATTTTTTAACATTTTCTCTAGTAGTCTGTGTTCGATTTCGATATTTTAGCAATAAAAATATTTGAAAATGCTGAGACATAATTGAAAACATGTATTAAAATTTAAAATACTTGATTTTGGTAATACAAAATTATTTAGCACTCTCCTGGGTTCTGTTATTACTACAGACACAATTGCATGTTCTGTGGAACACATACATGCCTCCTAACAAACGACAGGATCACACGAGTGGGAGCTCCAGATCCAGACAAGTGAAATCTAAAATAATATAGTCTCATACTGCTACATATTTCGTAGCGATGTAATACTGTTGGTTTGAATCATGTAAAATTTATGTCGTCTTTTAGAATATGTGCAAGAAATAAAGTTTCCACGACATAATGAAATAGAAAGGATTTTTTCTCTCTAGTACTGAAGGAATATATGACCTGAGCATTATACATTTAATCAAGTTTATAGTCCGGAACTGTGGTTTAGAAAAAGACTATTGTATTGGTATTATTTTCGTGTTATCGACTGTATATTTTTTAAATATTTAATGAATTATTAAATGCCTTTTAGGTTTCTCGTCTTCAGTTCAAGAGGATGGTGAGTCCTGAATTTGCACAGATTATGTCTCTTCATGCTGGAGAGGCATATGCTATGCAGGATGTAACCAGTACCGACCGTCTAGGACTGCTTCTGTCTGGCAAAGTGAGTTTACTTATATTTACTTTACAAACTAAAATTGATATTTCAATTGTGACATATGGTGTTATTACAAAGTTAAATTTTTTAATGTATGTGTTTCAAGTTATGTGTAACTAACTTACTGTAAAAGTGCACACTTATTTGGACATACTTGCCCCCTGCACATGTAATGGACATAAACTAAAAATGCGCACCTATGATTACGATAGTCGTCTGTTATCCTTCAAGCATATATACACTGTGTCAAAATATTTTTTAGTCATTGGCCATATTTATTTCGTAATTGGCAAGCTAAAATCTAATGTTTGCAGTTTTCATAAAATCAAAGAAATTATTATTAGTAATTAAATTATGTGTACAGTAAAATAAAGCTCGTAAAATAATTATTTATTATATATGCCTGCAAAAATATTAAATACACATTAAAATGTATTCAAAATAGCATTTCTATAATGTTAAGTATTTTATTTGACACTATATTATGCATAAACAAGTTTTGTACATTTTGTTGAGTATGATTATGGAAATATGTGTAAAAGTTGTTTGATTAAACATGTTAAATAATTTATTTCAGTAGTAGTAAGGGGATTCCAGTTCGATTTATAAAAATAATTTCAATTAAAAAAAATTTTTTAATGCAATTTTTTACATAATTTTTCATTAAAATCAAAGAATATTTAAAAAAATTCTATTTTTTCATTAAAACCATAATTTTTAAAAACAAATTCAAGTAAATTAACAAAAATTTGTGTGACACTTCACCCTACCCTAATAAAAAAATGTTATGGATCAGAAAACAAAAGCAGCACAGGCATATTTTTTACATTTTTTTAATCGATAATCTTGCTTTTTTAACGTCTGTGTGCCTTTTTTCATTAGAAAATGTGGAACAGCAAAACAAATTGGAACAAATAAAATTATATGACATTTGGTAATATAATTAGCAAATATAATCTGGAACAAAGTGGTATAAAAGTAACTCAATAATAATTGAATAAAATACAAGATGATAAGTTAAACTTTAGAAATTTCCAAGGGAGTCCTGAAACAAGGGGTCTATAATATTGACGTAATAAATGTATATAATAATTATTATTTTGAAAGAATCTATGAAATTGTTTTTAATTTCTATAATTTTTCAGATTACGCCATCCCGTACTCTGAAATTGTATGGTATCTGTAAAATGCTGACTTTTTTTTCAGTGGTGGTAGGTGAAGCTTCCCTCTCAGTGATGGATGATCTTCCATCACATCCAGCCACAATTTAACAAAAAAATCATAATACCCCAGCCCATCTTCAACTTGCATCATTTCAACATCCTTTCACAATTTTCTCCACATTGATATTCTTTTTTTGTTAAGAGGATGTGCAATCATGAACACTTGCCTGCATTTATAGCAGTAGTTTATTTTCTGTTATATGTACTACGGTTGTGAATAGCCTAAGTTGAATTGGGGAACTTGGAAAAACTGGGTATTTTTCACTAAAGGTGTCAAATCTCATTCTTCTGATACAGGGATCTTTGCACATGCCCCATATCCGAAAATGATTCGAAAACCTTGAATGTTTTTCATGAAGAGAGTATGAAATTTAGTTGTTTTTATACAAAACTTCACTTATTATATATCGGTGAGTTATTTACAACAATAAAATATAACATTTTTAATATCTAGTTTTGTCAAAAGAAAACTATCTCAGATGGAGTAAAATATTTTGTATTATAAATTTACCCTCTTTGTTTTTCGAACAGAACTTTAATTTACTCAAATATATTATTTTGTACACTGAAGGTGAACAAAGGCTTGGTACAAGTAGTGCAATCCATGTGTGTCAAGCACACAGTTTTTAACTCGCGAAAAACAAAGGTTTGGTAGTAGTGCATGAAGCACATCCTATGGGTCAACTTGATAAACACATACTGGTTATGAGGCACATTCATATATTAAAGAATAGCAAATAATGAAGAAATATATACGTATATTGTTTGGAAAACAAGCAAATAATTTAAAAATTAGATTAATTGATTTATTTAAATTTATGGGTAGTTGTTTTAATAAATTATCTTTGAATTTAACTGAAGACCAATTAAAACATATTTATAGATTTTTTAGAAGATGTTGGTCTAGTTATAAGAAATGTTCTATATCGATATGATTATATAGAACACCTGAAAACATTTGAAGAAACCAATCTACCACCAAAAAATGAATTTTATAATGAATAAAATGAATGCTTTATAAGTGATGAATATTATGGATGCACAATACCAGTACGGGATAAATTTAATATAAAGAATCTTTATATAAAAAAATGAATGTCTTTATTATTAGTAGAATTATTCGAAAGCCTTCTTAAATTTACATGTATGAATGTATATGGTTTAGATACAGCTTGGTATTTTACAGCACCTGATTTATCATGGGATGCAGTGTTAAAGATGTCTACCAAACCACTAGATTTATTATATGATTATGATATGGCATTAATGTATTTTGAATGGATTAACTATCCATCATTCGATTAACAGCTGTGGACAAAATATATTTCAAATATGAGGGATGACTCAAACCATGGATATTTAATGTAAGTCGATTTAGAATATCATCAACAATTACATCATTTACTTAAAGATTTACCATTTTGCTGTGAAAATGAGATAATAGCAGGCTTGAAACAATCGAAATTATTAACAACATTATGAAATAAAAATAAACACGCGTCACACATTACAGCAGTTTAAAACAATGTTTATCTAATTACTCAATATTTAAAAATTAATAGAAACCTTCCTAAAGTTCAAAAAATCCGATTAGTTAAAGGAATATATTGATTTGAATACAAAGATGAGAACAAAGGCAACATATTATTTTAATAAAGATTTCCATAAAGTAATGAATAATGATTCTGTATTTGGTAAAACAATGGAAAACATAAGAAATAGAATAGATATTTATTTATAGTCAAATGTGGAAGAAGTTGGATGAGAAATTGCTAAACTAATTTTAAAGTAAGAACAATATTTAATGAAAATCTAGTAGGTATTCGTATGAATAAAATTAAGAATATATGTGATAAACCCTTATATGTTGGTATGACATAATTAGATTTATCTAAAGTATTAATATATTATTTTCACTATAGTATAATTAAATCAAACTATAATGAAAATGTAGAATATTGTTATCAAGAAGTTGCTGATAGTTGTATATACATATATATATTAACAGTATATTTCTATTCTGATATGAAAACAATGATAGATGTGTTTAACACAAGCGATTATCCAAAAACTATAAGCAAAATGAAGAATGAATGTAATGGAAAACTAAAAAAAGAATTTGTTGGATTAAGATTAAAGATGTTAATTTAAAGATAAGAGGTTATGATGTGGTCAATTTTTGAATACGAAGGAAATACAGTTACTTTTAAAAAATACAAAAATATATAAGAATCCAATAGCACATATTAAATTTAATTGTTGGTAATTTTTAGAAAAATCTGTTCTTCAATATGCAAGAATATTTAATTTTAATATAGGTTTTAAAACTAACAGATAAGATCGTGCGAACAGTATGTCCATGCTTCTAGGTTTGATCATTGCGTTGTGAGAAATGTTTATGTTATAAATGGAAGGAATTAAATTTCTCGTAAAGAAAATTGGAATCTAGATTTGATACTGGTTTCATTCATTAAATGTGTCTAGCGTATAACTATTTTAGAAATCCTGAAACAAATACTACTACAAATTATTGAAACAATGAACTTTATTATAAACCCACTTTTAATCCTGATGGTAACTGTACTTATAGAATAATAAGGTTAGCCAAAGATAAAACCAATATAAAAAAAGTGTTTATTCGAATGAAAATATTTCAGAGTACACAATATGTAATGGTGTAATGAAGCTTTACTTATGTTGAAGTGAAAAAAAATATTACCGAAGATGTATAATTTTGTATGTTACTAAAAATTAATAAAGAATTTGCAAAAATATTGTTAATATATTTCGTGGTATATTATCAACATATTTTATTTTAGATGTCATATCAATAAGTTTACAACTTTGAAATTATAAGATAGTGTATCAACCCAAAGTTCTAATATTTTTTATTATATTATTAAATTGCAAAAGTTAATGAAACAATAAAATATATTGATAATATTATACAGCATTTTAGAAACATTCATGAATTATTCGTTCAAATAAAAAATATTTTGTAAGTATTTTTTTTATATTAAATATACCAAACAAAATTTTTGAATCAACTAAACAACATTAATTAAATATGTATTTTATTGTATGAATTAGAACCTGGAGGTTATTTGATTATGAATATTGATTTTATGTGTATATTATTGTAATAATTTTTTTTTATATTTCATAACAAGTTTAAAGAAATTTTGCCAAGAAGATACAATCAAATTAATTCTGATGAATTTGAATTCATAATTAGATAATGCATGGCATACAATGGTAAAGTTAACAATGGTAAATTTAATTTTCAACATGATATAACATGATTTTGGATGGAAATTTTAATAATATCTATATTTAATCTTATTTTGGTAAACTCTGCAATAAATAAAATATTTTTATTAACTTTCAACGCTCGTGAAACTCGAGGGTTACTCAATTATTAAACCTGGTTCATTAAATAATGTTGTGTCTGGATGTGACGGATGAGCATCTGTCCTTGAGATGGGGGCTTCGCCCCCTCTGAAATACCATCCAGTGGGGGATGATTAATCCACCACTGAAAAGAAAATTCGTCAGCATTTTACCGACACCATGGAATTTCAGAGTACGGGGCGGCGTACTCTGGAAAAATTAGATAAATGAAACATTTTATATATTGTTTTAAATTATGTATGATGTTTGCATATACATTACAAACCCCCTGTTTCAGGGTCTCCTTGGAAGTCTCTTTAGGTTAACTTATCATCTTCATCATCTATACAATTATTATTGTGCCACTTTTATACCACTTTATTCCAGTTTATGTATGCTAATTATATTACCAAATTGTATGTAATTTAATTGTTCCACTTTGTTCTACCGTTCCACATTTTCTTAATAATATTTATTTTTATTGACGCATCCTGCCTCCCGAAAGATATTTTTTCGTCAGAAGACACACTCTGTCGAAACTCGCAGGCTGGCTACGGCAATAAATATTAAGGGTTTGGCGAGCGTGCTAAAAGAATGACACCAGGATTCCGCAGCTGTGTCTCGCAGCTACAATGGGATGCTAAGCTCACACCAGCAGCTGCGTCTCTCCCGAGCCGGCTACCGCAATAAATGATGAGAGCTTTAGGCGAGCGTGCGAGAATAATAGCGACGCGATATCCGGAGGCAGAAGAAACACTGTGCCGACCAAGGGGGCCACCAAGTGTTCCAGCACACGCAGAGTGGAGCAGTAAACTTCAATGCCAGAATTGAGGGACGAAGCTGGGCCCACGTGCGGGTAGCCGGAGCGGCATACACGTTTTTACGACCCAGAGGACGCGGCAGTCAGCCCGGCCACGTGCAGAGATGATGCGAGTTTAATATGGCGAACGAGCATACAAAAACACGAGGAAGAGGAAGGAACGGGGCGGTCGGCCGATGTGAAGCGCGGAGTGTGTAGTGGCGCCGGGAGGAACGCGTTCGATGGAAGTCATCGAGACGTCAACACCGGTCGTCGAGGACCTGTCGCAGCCCAGGCGTCGTAGCCCATCCACCAAGTGACGGAGCGGTCCCGAGGTCGCTGGCTGGGAGATGGACCATCGCCTCGAGACAGCTAAGTAAAGACATACAGGAAGTGTGACGAACCTTGCTCCCCACGACACAAATCGCCGCGTCAAGCCCTACATAGCCTACATAGCTAGGGGGGGGGGAGAGTTGTCTCGTGTGTTCCTGTAGAAGTTAACCTGTTAAGCGAAAATAAAACTGACATATGTTAACTCGCAAAGAAGGTGAATTTATTTGGTAAATTGGACCTAGGGATAGTAGCGTCGCTGAGGGCTAGCATCAATTGCTGGCGCCTTACGCAGAGAGCAGAATCAATACCTACTTATACGCCATAGCACTGGGGAGGTATCATTATAATGTGCTAGATTTCACTGTTCTACATCTTAAAATTGATATTTCTTTTTTTTATTTCTCTATGCCCCAAAAAGTAGTCTGATTGTGACAAAACTTTTGGGCATTTTTGTTGAAAAATTGATTGATTTTAATTAAAAATAAGAAAAAAATTGTTAAAAACCAAGATTTTTGATAAAATGTAAACAAACGATTTTGCTGTTTTACTTTTCTGATCCATTAATTTTTTTTAATTAGAGCGAGGCAAAGTGGTACGCCAATTTTTGTTAAATTTCTTAAATTTTTGTTATAAAATGAGTGAGTTTAATTTAAAAAAAATGGGATTTTTGTTGGAAAAATTAATTACTATTTATTTCAGTAATATTTTTATTATCACATCGTGTTTGTAGTAGGGGTAATTAAAATAAAATACTGTGATTGGTTTATAAAAGCAAGTAGTAATACAAATTATATTTCCGCTAGAAATGATCACCACAAATGTATTTAAAAGTATACTTTTGAAACAAATAATCTTCAATATGTACAGTGACTATCGATTTGCATTAACAGTTTTCCGTTTCAGAATTTTTTTCCACCAAAAAAGGTCCTGGATACTGTTTAGGCCGGAGTTTGTCTGCATAGAAACTACTTCGAAGTAATGTTTGACTTAAGGGAGAAACAGATATTATTTCAGATTGCACAGATTCTCTGCCATGTAATGTAGTAATGTTGTATTATCGAAAATATGGGGCTGTCAAAGCGGAAAGTTTACGAAAATTATCATTGCAAAAACAGCAAAGGGATGCCCGTCATTCTGTAAGTCACACTGCAGACGCCATTGGAATCAACATAAGTGGGTACCTATTGACTTTTGCGTTATGTGCAGCATAATTCGTTCTCTTATACACTGGAAACTGCAGACGGTTATTCTGGGATGCATTGAGTGACTATGTACTGTCTTCAGTAAGATACCTAATAAAATGGTTAATGTAGCTTTATTTAGAAAGAAACCATTACTACTACAATTAATATAATTTGTTAAATTAGTTTTCTATTTAAAATCAAACACGTAATTATATTACATTTAGTTTCCGAACTTATCACCATTCAGTAATTTTCAACTTTAGAAATCCTCCTGCATGGGTTTTAATTTTGGTTTACGCAGTATTAACCACTTAAATATTTTTTTTTCTGTTATATTTTAATGCAGTGAAGTGTATAATGTTCTAATACATGTAAATTGTTGTGTGGTACCTTTTAACACACACATGTTTTGATGTGTAGGTAAATGTGATGTCTGACCACCAGTTTTTGCACCCCATCATGCCATGCGAGTTTCTAGATTCACCAGAATTTGAATCGAGTCGCGCTACAACTGAAGATAAGTTCAAGGTACAGTAATTGTTAATCATATAAAAAAAGTTTTTTATAAGAGTTTCCTTTTATAAATGCGGAAGTTTCAATGCAAAATTTTCGTAGTTGTATTATTTCGGTGCGATAATTTTTGTTCATATCATATGGGTTTTAAATAGGAAGCAGTAGAATAGTTTGGCATGTTCGGTGACAGCAGGATCAAGGATAGGTGTCAGGTGCGAGCCGGCCACCATGTTATGATGTCATCTTGCCACCATCTTGTATCTGGGTGACCTTGCCTGTGAATTACCTTGAACCCAAAAATCCCTAAAATGGAAACAATCCTAAAAAGTGTTAACAATTTAAGAAAATTTTTAAAAAGTTCAGAATTTAAAAAAAATATTTAAAAAATTCAAAATAATAAAATTTAGGGAAATTTCGAAAATTTCTGGAAATGTCTGGGGTTTGAAACAAAGATGGCGATGTACACATTCTCTAGGCATGAAGACCAGCAGTCGGCTGACCACCACCACTATTTTTCATTGGTTAATACATCATACCTCTCCCCCTCCTATTACTCATCCATAGCTCGACTACCTTAAACACCATAATTAATTGGCTCCCCTCTAACATCTCATTGAATTTATGTCACACGCCCTCCCTCCCTCCCAAATTTTTTTATTGGATCTTATCGACTCTGCGCGACTTGGCAGAAGTCCAAAGATGCCTACCGAAATGATGTGGATTTGAGCACAACTGACATTTTTACTCTACAATACTGCAATGGAACTAATTGTAGTTATTCGCACACAACTAATAAGATAATTTACCATTAGCTCATATTAATTTACTTTAAATTCTAACAGCCACTGCTTAATACTACAAGAAGTAACCAATGATATATAAAGGAAGTGGCTCGACTCGACTGTGTACAAAGTTACAGATCCATTATATCTTCAGATTGCAATCTTCTATGTGACACGAAAACATTGCCATGCGCCTTTTAAACATCATTTATTAAGTATCTGATAGTTATTAAGTCGATATTATATTATCTTTATATTCACCCTTACCCACATAGCCACGATTTTAACTAAACATACCGACGACCATTCCCACCAGTCAACCATAATTAATACCATATAGACGTAAATACAAAAGACATAGCTGTTGACAACACCGATAGACCATAATTAATATCATATTTCCCTAAATAATTCAGACATACTGACCAACAAACCAACCAATCATACAGTCAAGCCAAATCAATAGGTCAGAGTATCAAGTCGTACTAGCCATGCAAGAAAACCAATAACATAGGTAAGTCATACCGACAGGCAGTACCATCGACATCAACAATATAGTCTGTCTCACAAATGAGGACACTTTTTTGACAGTCCTGAAGGCAGTCCTGTTTACAGTGGTTTCAAATGACTCAGTGGTGTGTCGCTACACCTCAGATGATAACATAAACACAGTCAGCTGATTGTCAGTATGTCAACAGAAAATATTTTGCCATGGAAAAAACTTTACAAAACACTTATTTCAGAACTTTCAAAAAAGTGAACTCGTTCGTTAGAGAGACTACTATACTGAGGGACCATAAACTAAAATATATTAACGAATCAAAATTTCAGCTAGACCATAAAAACTAACAATATGAATACATATCACCCATACGACAGACCATATCGACAAACAATACCAACAAGATATAACATCAGATAATAATAACAGACAATACCATCACATAGCACCGCCAATACCGATCATAGTAACCACACAATCTGGTCATAAGGACCGCCACATTAGCCAAACATTCCAATCTACCATTCCATCTTACCATTCTATCAAAGAAGTCAACCTTCCCAACCATAGAGTCAGGGCATGTTAAAATATTCTAAACCTGAATACGAACATACCAGCCATACAGACATGTTGTAGAGATAAGTAATGCCAAAAAGTCATAACAGCCATACAAACCAGCCAACAGAATATTACAATAAAACAGTCTGCAAACCATTCCATCTATTAAAGTATATCCTACCAATAACCAAGACGACCATGCCTACCAAGTAGACAGGACATACTGAACAAATTAATACCAACGAATACGCTCTAAAGACCACGATGTTAAGAGCCACCCAAATATCTTCACTCTCTTAATACCCACGAACCATCCAAACAAACTTTACTGCCATGGTGTGCAAATAGGCTATACCAGCAAGTCATACCAATTATAAAAACCAATCAACTAAATATTCCAATCAAGCAGTCTAACAGCCAATAATGCTATCCTATCATCCAAACATTTTGTCAAAACATACCAACCACCTCACCGAAAATCCTATCCAAATATACTAGCAGACCATATAAGCAGGCTATACCACCAGATAATACTAACCATACTGTCATACCAAAGTGAGCATCAATACTGGCATGCCTGCCAGCCATCCTTACGAAATATTGTCCAAATATTTTGACAAACATTACTGGGAAACATAAGATCAAGTCATATTGATCACATGAACAGTCTGTGCCATAATATATAACCCACAGACCATACCATGATAACATATCTACCAAAGCTACTGTCAGAACACACTGAGTATTCTGAACAAGCATGCCAGTCATATCATTCGTACGAAGTAAGACTACCTCTACATGTCATGTAATGTCTTCAAATTACCATTTTCAGCAAATGCACCACACATAAACATTGTTGCATTTTGGAGGTTTGTCAATTTTATTATTTTGCTCTTTTCTAGTCGTCACAGAATTGCAGTTTTTACTTAATGGCTTGTCATAATACTACACTTTTTCAATGATAGGTTAATAGAAGAAGCTAGGTGTGTAGATATATACTCCGTAGACGATTTCACAAAGTCAGGTAGCTTGCATTCAAGAAGAAAATAATCATATACAACCAGACTTATTTCATGACATTGCCAGCCAAATAGCAAATAACTTCAAAGGTATTACTATATCAATTTACATACATATAGAAGGTACATCATATCAGTACATAGCTTCGGTACGTTTTGCCATCAGGCATAGAAGCCAGGAGCTGCCTGCTATCTTGGATTTCGTCACAAGAATGCAACAAAATGGTTCAAAATGTCACAGTTTCCGTCAAAATGCCTCTTTTTCCTTCACAATGTCCAACATTGACACAATTTCCAGTTTTTTCTAGAACCTCCCAGAAGCCCTAAAAATAAGTAAAGAATTACTTCGTACCCAATGCAGCTGCATGCCCCCTCGATTTTTCTCCACGGCTGCATTTTCGTTATAGTCTATGCACGGTTACTTTCCACTTTTTGAATCAAACCTTTGAAAAATCACCCTATGTATGACATGTTTGGTTGTTTCCTAAATATGTCATGTATCACAAGAATTTCCTAAATTTTTTAACATAAAAATACCTAAGTTTTGGTTAAATGAAATTTTTTATTTATTTTACTTACAAATTATAATATTTCATTTATAATTAATATTAAGAAAAAAGGGAGAAAATAGGCGTGTTGTGAATGGCTAGTAAGATATAGTTCTCATGCAAAATATTATTACACCGAGAGCGCAGGAATGTGGTGCGTTATCCCATGTTGTAATTTTCTATAGATGGTTTAGCTTTGTTTGCATTATGCGGAGGAATATTCTCTAAGTAGATATTTAGCATGGCTTCATAAAAGTTTGAAGTAACAGTGAATTAACTATACCATTATTATGTTTCAAATATAAGGAGTCTGAAGAACCACACGCCATTTTGAATTCGTTGTGATATAAATAAAACCTATGTATTAAAATTTTTTCGTTTTAATTAAAATTTATTTTAAGTTTTATGATTGTAAATACTTAAATATAGAATGTTACATATTATATGACTCGTATTTTAAAGGTGATTTCCAATACGATGAAAACAAATGCGATTACATGACAACATCCTACACCATATTGGATGCTACACGCTATGGCCCAACCACCTAACTTCATCCCACCACCACCACCACCACCCCATCCGACCCAATACCATATCCTACACAACACCCCGCCCCCACTACTTCCATCCACCCACCACTACCCCTCCCCAACAAAATATAACAGATTTCCTATGTAATATAGTGTAGTATGCACACGGCTGGCAAACATGTAGATTCAGGTCACAAAGCATTCTTGGCAAAAGTGCTACCTTACAGGTTTGCACCAGCACAGAGCTAGCTATCTGGTAGTTGACTACAGTTTACGAAACATCAGGGCTAGGCCCTTCAAATTCAGCATGGAGGTGTCATTTCCTACCCCGGGATCGTATGAACGGCACAATAAGCCCTAAAACAATTATAGGCAAAGTTGGTCGTAATGTTCGTGCAATTAGCGTTAGTCACTTTAAATTCAATATTTTGGCATAATTTACAACCACACAAATTAAGCTGTAACACCATAAGTCTTTTGGTCTTGTATGGACATTGTGGTTTACTAATCTAATATTAATTTTTTTATTAAGTATTGTGACCACAGTGTTTTACGAAATAAATTTTATATATATCAGGAATGTTTCGGCAAAATATTAGTGCAAAAACTATTATTATTAGATTTTTAAAATGTGTTCATTAAAGTCTTACTACTACTATTTAAACACAAAAATATATCCATGCTCTTTCTTGGAATGTGCGAGTCCAAAGTTAATATGAACCAAAACACCGCACTCTCATAAAACTCATGATGGTATGTGGTGAGGATGAGTGCAAAGTCCATGCAGCAAATATGACAGCGATATGCGACTCAAAGTGCTTAAGATGGTACTATGGTGGGCCCGAATGGTTGGTCATCGTTCCGTTCGAAGAAGCAGTAACTGGGAAGGGTGGTACGCTCACGGAAGGCGATATCACACAGTTACTAATGCACATGGTGTTGTGATGTTGGACTTCGCTATGTAGGCGATGGAAGCAGCGGGGTTATAGGAATGAAATGATGTTATGCCATCCATGACACTGGCTATGGAGTTTGCAGGATCTCTCTCATGAAACACTGACACTTGAGTGTTATTGAGGCCAGCAGTTTAACTTTGCATGATCTTACATGTTTGAAGAAAGTATTATTGTGCTGGTACAGCGACACACACTTAAAGCAAAGATAATTAATATGGTTAGGACTATTGATACACCCATTAAGTTCATGCCACTGTGCGATGTGTTGGTGCGAAAAGATCTTATCGCAATAGCTGCAGCGATTTGATTTATCTGGTAGGGATGATTCAGCCAATGGTCCAAAGTCTGCTGGGGATTGTGCAACCAAAGAACTGTATGGTGCAGCCGAATAAACAGATGGTACACTTGCAGTAAAAACTGAGTCTGGCAGTTTGGTTGCAAGAGCCGATAGTCCCAATGAAAATTATGTAGGCATCACAGCCGAAGAAATCGATGGTACTGTACCAATTTTATATGGTGATGATGTTGCTGCTATGCCCGCAATTTTTCTCTACATAATATATTTCAGTTGCTGTAATGGTATGAGACGAGCTACCTTTCACATGAACTGCTGTCGAACTAAGTTTCCTGACTGCAACCCAGATGCACGTGGCCACCATGACATAATGCAGATGTTGAGCAACTTGCCATCATATTAACATATAATCTATCTTGCAAGGCAATATGTAAAACCCTACTAGGGCATTTGTGATAAAAAAAATGTTATACCAGAATGTTTTGTTTAAAAAGATATTTTTCAGATATGTTAATTTAAAACGAAAGCAAGCAATAAAAGTGCGTGATGTTGGTCCAGTGCTACACGATACCAGCAGACTTCGAACATGGTGTAGTTATTGGTTGCCACATTAGTAAGCAATCCGTAAGGGCCATTTCCGACCTTCTCAAGTTGTCCAAGTAGACTTTTGGAGGTGTAATTTTGAAATAGAAACGGGAAGTCACAATCACAACATAACCACGACCAGGTAGACTACATGTGCTGACAAACAGAGACTGTCGAGCATTGAATAAGGTGGTAAAGGAACATCGTGTGTAACTGTGTGATACCATTACACATGAATTACACAATTACATAATAGTTCATCTAGCACCATAAATGTGCACCAGGAGTTATGAGGACTGGGTTTCAATGCTCAGGCACCTGCCCATAAACCACATACTTCGCCTGTGACTGCAAAGTACCATGTTCGGTGGTGTAAAGCGCTCCGCCACTGGAATGTGGACTACTAGAGACACATTATTTGATGTGATGAAGCATTGGAGGGTTTGGGTGTGGCGAATGCCAGGTGAATGGTGCATGCCAGCCTGTATAGGGCCCACTTTGAAATTCATGGAGGTAAGGTCACAGTGTGGGATTTTTTTTAATGAAAGGGACTTGGTCCTCTTGTAATATTATGATTTACATTAAAGGTAGAAGGATATACGGACATTTTGACTAGCTGCATGTTGTGTATGGTAGTAGACCAGTTCGGAGATGATAAGTGTGTGTTTCAGCATGGCAATGCTCCCTTCCATTAAGCACAATCTGTTCGGAAAATAGACTGGCTAACCCAGAGTCTAGACCTCAATCCCACCGAAAACACCTGGCATGAACTGAAATATAAACTGCGTGCCAGACACCAACGAACCACATAATTTGCTATACTTGTTACAGCACTACAGAAATAATGGTTTGCTGTTCCTCCGGAGACAGTTTTACACATACATCTGGATACTTTTAATCAGATAGTGTACAAACAGACTTCATCCAACACGAATCATGTGTAATTCCACTCAATGTTTTATTTATCATGCCTAAAAAATAACCCTAATTTGAGACATTTCTAAAGTTGGTATGTGTTTAACAGTTTTTTTATTATTTATAATTTTAGTTTCCCTTTTTTTTTTGCCTTAGTTTGTTATGCATTAAATATCAAGTATAAGATTTGCTAAGGACGATTATAGCAAAAAATCACGGAAAAACCAAAACAGGAAGGTTAGAGGAGGAATCAAAACCGTATTATCCCAAACACGAGCCCAGTACATAACTACCATGCTAACACCTTCAAAAGATAGAACATGTTTTACTTTTTGTAGTAAACTGAGGTAACATTTTCTTTGTATTAATTTATGATAGTGTGCCATTTGAGGCACTCGTTAAGTTATTGTTCTTTCTTTCTGGTTGGCGAGGTCGTCTTTTATCGTCCTTTGACATGGTCCTTTGGTATGGTCTGTTAGTAATGGTCAGTCTATATGATTTGCCAGCTGATTGGAATGATCGGTGATTATGGTTTGCTGAACTTGATGGTTGTTAGACTGGTCAGCTTAAATGGTAGTTTGGTATTGCCACTTCTTCTGGTTTGCTAGTGTGGTTAGTTTTTATGTAATGCACATATTTTTAGCTGGTGTTGATGGCTTATATGGTTGGCTCGTAAATATTCTTCGCCTGGTTTGTTTGGCATGACTGGTTAGTATGGCCTGTTCATATGTTTGGTATGATCGTTTCATGTTGTCAGTTGGTCTGTTAGGAAGTTATTCTGTCACCAATTATTGCAAAATATTGGTCAAATGGGTTTGTAAAATTGCTAGACCACAGCAAGATTTATTGAGATAATTCGGCTTATACGATGTTGTAGATTCCAAGTTTCAAGGGCCTAACTCGAATGGTTTGCGAAATAGAATCGACGACTATGTAGACAGTCCAGCTGGAGTCAATATGAGATCCGCCAAAGATGAAATCAGGATGTTGGTCGTAAGCATGCTATTAAACGAACACTTCATCTTTATATATACTCTCCAATAGCTCGCTATCTAAATTAGTTTTCGAAATTTTAGGCAGAGTTTTTACTTTGGTGGGGAAATGTATGCGTAATTAAATTTCGGGCACGCTTTATAATACAATGCAGATTTTGATGGAAGAGCTAAACATAAAAATGTTACTTACCAGACTGAATTTTGAAAATGCCAGGGAAAAGAGAGCGATCTGCCATCTCTCGCATCAGACGAAGTACTGTGATGTGGTGCTCCTTTAGCTACATTAATTAACTTCATATGACGAGATGTCATGCGACCAACAATCAATCATGAGCGAGCAATGCGTTGTCATCTTGAAATCACTAGCAGAGTCTAGTGGCAGTGTCGGTTGTTGAGCTGTAGTGTGTAAATGGTGCGAGGTTGATGAGGGGGTGGGGTGTCAAGCGAATGTGAGTAATAAGTAGGTGTGATGTATGCCCACGATTCACTGTAGGGGATAGTTGAGTGGATTGTGGATTGACTAGATAGTCAATTGAATATAGGGGTGTGGTGAGGGGCAACAGAAAAATTCCCAATGAAGAATAAGCTTAATTTATTGTGGGGGAGGGGGTGGCTTTGCAGTGATAGGGGGTGGAGGGGGTCAAGCGAATACGAGTAATCTGCCACTATAAATTGGAGGGGTGCTGGTGGGGGTCAGTCGTCAGCTGGTCTTCGTGTTGGGAGCTTAGTTGCTAATCGCCCCACCTGCCATCGAGCTCCGTCATTAAATGTTATTTACAAAACTATTAAAAATTTTAAATTTTAAATTTTTTTTTAATTTTAAACATTTTTGTGAATTGTTATGGAATTTTGCGGTTTTTGGGCGTAAATTCATTGAAGGTTACGGGAGTGATGTCAAGGTTGTGGGCGCAAGATAAGATCCAATATGGCATTATCCAAGATGGTGACCAGTCGGTTCCAGCTCCGATCCCACATCTCCTTGACCCCGACTCATCTTTTCTATTCTACTGATGCAGGCTACTTAAGAAATGAAATTAGGTGTGGCGAGTACAAATATGTGCAAACCACAGGTTATCAAAACATATTGAAAACAATGCTGCTATTGTGGCAAGATTTTAGAAAAAGCTGCAACGTACATTGACATGAAACGAGCAAATGTTCAGAAGGAGCTACATATAAACAGCTGCAATATGATATGTGTAGGGCAAAATTAACTTAAAGCGATCATTTGAAGGCACTTTACAATAAATGCAAAGGCAGTGGTACTTTTCTCTCTAAAATATATGTGTTGAAGCTATAACCACAAGATAGGCATGAATTAAGCAACTCTGATTCAGTCGCCCAAAGCATTATCCAAACCCTCATTTTGTTATGAGTTATGGGCAATGTGTGAATAATAAATGTTACTGATGGAAAGAAAAATGTAATTAGTAGTCTATGAAGAACAGGAGCTGTTTGTTTGAACTAATTATCTGCCAAACAAGCACAACCTACTTTTAAAATGGAAAATGAAACCCAGATGCATTGTGCTACAAATAACCTTAACGAACCTACATGAAATGCTGATTCGTATATAGCATATAGTGTATATATATAAGTATATATTTGAGTGTTCTGGACTACTTGAAAAAAAAAACCCCACCGTTTTCCATCATCTTTAGATTAAAATTCATTATCAGATTAAAATTCATAAAAACTTAATTTTTTATTTTCCCATAAGTGCCCATGTTGAAGATTAGTTCAAGACCATATCTAGATATTTTAAAATATAATCAATTAACATACCAACAAAATTAATATAATACTGATAAAATAATCAATATAACAAGAAAATAAAATGTATAATTTTTATAGATAATACAAACAAAAGAACATAAATAATTGATTATAATCAAATCTATCAGTAAAAAATAAACACAAACTAATTATAAGAATATTAACAATTAAAATTTAGAGAACTCTGTATAGTGCATTTAAATTTGTATCTACAATTAAGACATTTGTAACTTTATATTTTCTATCCATCTCAAGCTTTTGTAGTTTAATAAATGCATATGAATTATTTAACATATTGAGCAGTGCATCCATTGCGTAGCTTACTATTTATATAAAAAATTAGTTGAATTCAAAAGTAAAAAAATGTATAAAATATATAAAATAATATATTTTATATAAATAAAAATAAAAATATGGAAACAAACTAGGAGTTACTGATATAAATAATGAGCCTTCTTTCCTCAACATAGATGCAATCAATGTTGAAATAAATGCTTAAAATCTGAGCTGGTAGGTAGGACTTGGCATCTAATTGAAAGCAATATCATTAGAGATGAAACCAGAAACAAATGCAACGGTAGCGAGATAATTACAAACACCTACATGCCTTATCCGGTACTCCAACACATAAAAACTCAGATCATAAGCTAGAATGCAATCAACTGCATTATGGAGGCCGGATTCGGAGCGTAATCTTCGAATTTAAATAGACAAATTTTTCGAATGATAAGGTTTACTAACCTAAAATAGTTACAGGGCGATCATTTTTAAAATAAGGGACTGAGCCTCTTAAAACATGTAAGTTTACATGGTCGGAGCCCTACTTGTGTTAATAATTTTGATGGAAACAGTTTGATTGGTCCCTGAAATATGGCATAAAAAGTTGTATTTTCTTATTTGGAGCTATCGTACAAAATTGCCAAAAAAAAAGACATCCTGTATTCGATGCTTCTAACATATACTGCCAACATACGAAATTTGAATGAATTTGGTTAAATTGTTTAATATAAGTGGCAAAATTATCTAAAATATTTATGAAGCTGCCATTTTGAACATTGTTGTTTGACCGACTTAAATCATGTAAGTTTGCATGGCCTTCTATAGCATTTATGGTGTGAACAATTTGGTGGATATTAGTTGAAGTGTTCCAAAAATATGGCAAAATGTCAATTTTTTTCCGCAGGCACTATTTTGCAAATGTATTGGAAAAACTGGACCTGTGTGTACATAATTTATGCTCCTAATGAATGCTGTAAAAATACAAAATAAGGTTGATTTTTTTTGTGGTGTTAAGATACAACATACTAAACTAATTAATTATATTAATACCATTAAAAAAGGACTGCCGGACCTGAAACCTGTCAGTTTACATACCATAATGAGCACTACTTGCGTGTACCATTTGGTGGGGATTGGTTGATGGGAACTCGAGATATAAAACCTTTATATTTTTCAAGTGATGATCATCATAAATGGAGGGGGAAAAGTTATGTATTAGCACATTCCAGTATTTCATACTGCCCGTATACAAAGTTGGGTTAAAATCGATTGCATATTTTCGTAGCTGAACACACTAAACTGAAATGATTTTATATCCACCATTTTGAAAATAATTTTCTCTCATATGTAAAAAATTATTATATTAATATGGTATGCCACAATACAACTTATTCACTAAATTTGGTAAGAATGGGTTGATAGTTTCCCGAGATATGAAAATAAAAACTTTTTATTGTAAGGCTATCCTACAAATGGCAGAGATATGAGGCTCGATGCAGACCAGTTTGATGGTTGTAATAGATATTGTCAGCATACAATGTTAAGTTGGAATGTGTTTCGTTTATAAAATATAGTGAGCTAAAATATTTATATCTTCACCATTTTGAAAATAAGTGCCTGAACTTCCTAAAACATACACGTTTCCACCACCTGATGCATAACTTATTGTTTGCCTAATTTGGTAAGCATATGTCAATTGTTTCACGAGATGTTAAATAAAAACTTTATTTTTTCATGTGGCATATCTTACAAAATGGTGCACAAAAAATACTCTGTGTAGACACATTTTATAGTGGCAATATATACTGCCAGCATCCAAGATTTAATAGAATGGACGATAAAGAATATTAAACTAATACAGTTATAATGCTGCCATTTTGAAAATAAGTTTTTGGCTTTCTTGAAATATACAAATTTACACTAGCTCTAGCAATACTATTTGTTTGCCAAATTATGAAGAAATATGTCAATTCGTTCCCGAGATATGACGGACAAAATATGCATTTGTAGAAAGAGTCGAGAGTTGTAATATCGAATGGCATCATGCAAACATATGTGGGAATTAATGATATGGTTTAGATGATATAGTATTCCAAACTTAAATGGTATTTGTCAGCCATTTGTAAAATAAGTGTCTCGCATACTTAAAACATACAATTTTACATCACCTGCCGCAATGTTTATTTTTTGTTGAGTTTGATAGGAATCGGTCAATTTGTTTCCAATATATAACATTAAAACTTTATTTATTAGTTGACGCTATACCGCCACTGTGGAAGACAGTGTGGCTTATAGTGTCGTTGTTAATGCCCCCAGGCACAGACTATATGATGCCTGAAGGTTAAGGGGTTTGCAATAATGTAGTCGGTTGCTGTTTCATTTTTAAGGACGAATATATTGTCTGGATTTTACACAAGAACTACATACATCAGCACTTCCGAGGTGTGGTACCTAATTTGACTACTCATATTCACTGGGCGACTTCGTGGCTGAGTGGGGCTTCTCTGGGCGCCGATTTTGATACTTAACTCAGCGGTGAGTGTTGGTAGGATGTCATCTGGGGATGAGCTCCGGCGAAGTGGTAGGCCTTGGAAGAAGGCCCGCAGGTGCTGCCGTCTCCCTGGACTGCGGTTCGGACTCGTGCTCACGTCTTCTCGCGATTGCTTGACGCAACTCTTCCCTCGGCACTGTGATAATGAACTGGGGGACTTCTCACGAAAAGGGGTTTTTATGCTTGCCAGCCTCCACCCTTAATTGTCGGCACGTGTCGCCTTGTGGGGGTGGGGAGGGGGTGAGGCGGTAGGACGCAGAACAATGCCTTTCAAAACATATGTCCTGGTTCCTGAAGGNTAAGGGGGGGGGGGGGGTTCTCGGCACCAATATCCAGCTCGTCAGCTATTTATTCCGCGGTGCGTGTTTTCTGAATTCAGGCGAAATACACATGATTATTTGTTATTATCCCGTGAAACCTCTGCGCTCCACAGATCTCACGGGCTGGCTAGAAGCGTAGGGGGGTGAAGGGGGGTGGCCGGGAGGCCTACACAGCAGGACGCGCAGCAAGACACATATAACTGCGATCTGTTCTGGCTGTTCACCTTCTTCGTGACACGTGCCAATTGGTAGGCGCTCGCGAAGGGGGTCAGCGAGGCTTTTACTCAAAAGGCGTTACACGACATAGTGTAGCACTATCTTATAAAATGGCGGACAAAAGAAGCTTCGTGCACATACAGAATATAGTTGTAATATTTACTGCCAGTATATATAGTTAAATTTTGACAATATAGCATTCTAAAGTAAGGTGGCTATATTTTAGCAATTTTGAAAATAAGTGTCTTACATATTTAAAACATACCATTCTACATCTAAAGCAGTAATACTTGTTTGCCAAACTTGGTCGATTTTTTCGTGAGATATGACATAGTAACTATTTATACATGTTGTACTATCTTGCAAAATGAGTGACAAATGTGGCCACGTTTGACATTATGATGCTTGTAATAGATACTTTCAGATTTAGGCAAAATTGTTTAAATTGTATTGTAGATATATCAATTAAACCTAAAATTTAGATATGACTACCATTTTGAAAATAAGTACCCTTTCGAGTAAAATTACTTACATTTACCTGGCCTATCACAGTATTACTTATGAGCTAAATTGTGTGAGAATTTGTTTAATCGTTTTCGAGATATAATTAAAAATAATTTTTTTTAAATTTGGTGTTATATTTTAAAATTGCAGACCAAGAACAATATCTAACTCCAAATATAATGATTACACGATGCTCTGTCAGCATACAAAATTTGGTTTAAATCGGTTGAATGGTTCCCGAGATATGACATATCACCATCAATTTGGGATTGCCGCAATTTTGAAAGTAAGTGCCCTGCATGGTCGAAAACTATAAAAGTAAGGTGTCCTTACTAACTACTATACGTGTACCGAGTTGGGTGAAATTCTGAGAGAGGGGAACCTATATGCTCAGCGCACAGACACACAGACACACACATCCCACAGGAACACAAACAGTAATGGGATTTCATTGGCCTCTCTTTCCTTCGAGAATTAGGATAAATATGAAAATGATATATGTAAGAAATTTAAAAAGTGTGGAAAAGAAAAATATGATAGACTGTTTCCATTTTCATAAGAAAAACTAACGATAGACACATCAAAACAGGTAAAACATGTTTAAATCAACATTTCAAAGATTATTACATTATCATGGCAAAGAGTTAGAAAAAGTACCTCGTGGTGAATGTGGCAAATATGTTTGTTAATCATATCCTGAAAAATATAAACAGGCAAAATCACACTTTAAAATGCAAAAAGAATATTTAACTATAAATATACAAAGAGTGAAGAAATAAAATACATACATTATTTTAGCCTCAACAAGAGATATAAATTCACATATATGTAAACAATGAACGTGTGGATATGTGAGAAATTATTATAAGAAAGAAACTTACTTTAAGTAAATAAAAGATTAAATAATTTTTTGTAAAAAATAAAAATATAATTAAATTGTTTTCTATATTAATAATACAAGAAGATAGCTACCCGAATAAATCATCATTTTAAAAATTAAGTTACAAAGGGGTAAATATTATATAAAGTATATTTAATAAAAATATAAATAAAATTAATGTATAATTTAAATTATAGTATTATTAAACCAAAATATAAAGAAAATATGTCCTAATGTTACCAAGATACTGACAGTTATATATAATAAAAAAACAGAAGATTCTTATGAAGAAATGTAAACAATGCAAGATAACTTTGATACAAGTCAGTGGTGGTGCGTGAGGATGTGCTGTCGTTCTCTCACTAATCAATTTTTTAAACATTTTGCCGAAAAATTTATTTAGTCAAGTAGAAAGGTTTGGGGAAGTCTGGGACAAGGGCACGGGGCACCGGCGCCGGCCAGCCGACATGTTGTGACGTCACCCAATCATCATATTTTATCTGACTGACCTTGACCTTGAACCTTTGCCAGTGGCCTTAGATGACCATGAAACCAACAAATTTTAAAAAAAATCCCTACAATGTTATAAAGAACTCAAAAATTTACAAACAATTCAAATTTTTTTTTACAGAAATTACAAAATTATAATAAAAAATATAAAAAAAGTATTTATAGATGCATATGTAGGAGGTCCAGGGTTCGATGACTGGTGGATCGACTAAGCTCCCTACATGACCATCCCTTGTCAGGTCGGCCAGTGTCCACCTCATCAGCCATGTCAGACTTCCATGACCTTGACCCCATTACCATGACCTTGACCCCATTCCGATGACCTTAACCCTATTCCAAGACCTTGGATGACCTTGAACACAAAACATTCCCAAAAAAATAAAAAAATTCCAACAAATTCCCAAATAAACACTTGACACTTAACTCAAAGTGCAAAACTAAGACTCAAGACCTAAGACCTAAGATCCAAGATTCAAGACCCAAGACTCAAGAATCTAGACCCAAAACCCAAGAATGAAGACCCAAGACTCAAGAATCTAGACCCAAGACTTAAGAATCAAGACCCAAGATCCAAGACTTAAGACCCAGGACTCAAATCCCAAGACTCAATTCCATTGACTGAAGACTCAAGACCCAAATTATGCCTAGGCTACAGATATTTTTTTTTAAAATACTCTTTGTTAATGCACTAACTTTTCATGTATAAAGAGAAAACTGTATGCACTACAGTAGCACATAATGATGTCTAATGATTTAAGGTTTTCAAATGCTCTAGGAGTGTAATACTAGCATAATATACCCCGAGCTCATTTGCTAATTGATACTCAAACAGAACTACAGAAGTTAACCTCTCCCAGCAGAGTCAGCATACAAGGTAAAATGATAACAGATATAATTTGCAAAAAAATGTCTTAGCATAGCATACTCTGTTAAAAAAGCCAATTCCGCAGGCCGCAATCGTGGCAACCTCAGCCATCTACAAGCTTGTCAAGCATGTCTTCTCCATTTTGCTGAACTGCAGACAAGAAATACTTCACACTGTCATACAAACTATTCCATCTAGTAGCACATGGTGTAGAAAGCAATTTTTCAAATATTTTCTCGGTTGAAACAGCTGCAACTGTACTTCTTTGTTTGTTCCATAGGACCTGACAGTGAGAAAATGAAGATATCGCCACTTTTTTAAATGCTGGATCACTTTCTGCATTTTGGCTATCCTAACAAATAATAAAAATAAAAATTTTGAAAAAGATAATAATTAAAAAATAAACATATAAAACTGTTGACACAAACTATCAATTAAAATTTACATTTTTAATGCTGAATAAAATATTACCTTTACAGCGACTAAGTTCAAGGTGTGTGCTGCACAACGTCGATGCGGAGGTAGAACGCAATGGATATCATTTTGTCCTTAAAAAAATGATTGTTGCATCAATAATCTCTAACGAATCATCATTATCTTTTTCAAAATCTGTCTGCGTGTGTAAAACAAACATGCTAGAACGAAATTAGACCATTCCATAAATTAATATGAAGTAATTATTTAAAATAAGTCATAATAATTTAATAAAAATAACATTTACTTGAAAGCCTTTATAAAGTTGGAGCCATTATCAGTGACACAAGCCACCACTTTGTTGTGAATATGGAATTCTCTGAGTGCCTTCAGTGTAATTTACTCCTCACATACATATTCTCCTTGCTCTGATTCCCAGACAACCAAAATATTTTTCAAGGTAATGAAATGGAAAATTTCTATCTTTATTGTCTTCATCAGCTTAGAATTCCTGTTTTTTTTATTTTGCTTTGGGTACTTTCCATGCTTGCGAGTAGTGGACACAAGTGAACAAAGTACACCAGAACAAACATGCGTAAAGTGGAAGCAAGAAGGCAAAGATTACTAGAACCTGACAAGCCACATCTGTGTTTTGTCCATAGATGTTGTATATACGTTCGTAGTGCTACGAGCGTAAGATTATTATCGCTAATACATACATTGCGGTACTTCTTGTTCTAAATTTTATCCGAAATACATCGGGATGATAAAAAATTATGGTAAATAAATTCAATGTAACGATTACCTAATTGTAGCGATTACCTTGAATGATTTGTATTCCGATTACAAATACGAATTACTTGTTTTAAAATGTTATTCGTTGTAAGTAGAAATTAATTGAATAGTAATTGTTACAAGTAATTCGATTACTTGTAATTCGTTACTTAACAACACTGTTAATGAAGTATGCGATGAGAAGGATGATGATTCTTTCGATGTTTCCACACATTTCACCAACGAGTTTCCTTCAACAAATGGTGTGAAGAAGACAGAAGGTATCAATAACGCTCGTTGCATATTTCCCGAACACCCGAATGAACTTGTTAATAGACTTAGATATTTTATTTACCTGCAAAACATGGGGACCTCTCACAGATTGTTGAAATATCTTCAATCATCGATGAACTGAAGAATCGGGGTTATATCAGATGAGACTGTTGGCTACTTACCATGATCTGCATACATCTGAGCAATGTAATGATGGAATGTTCAAAATAATTAGAAAGATGGAATGTATATAGTATATAAATACAATTTATGTATATAGTAATGTGTGTTTTATTTCTTATACAGTCCCTTCTGCTTCTCTGAAAGACCTATTAATTCAGTGGTGTAAACAAACAATTGATAGTCTGTTTTAGATAAATATTTATGTGAGTGCATGCAGTAGGATGGCTATAGTTCGATTTTAAGTATTACACCTCACTGGGGTTGTTTAAAAAAGACTGAATTGTATATGGCAAACGAATGAAATGAGGGTAATATTATTGAGGAATGTTTCGCAACTAGTTGGTTGCCCTGGTCAGTTGGTCTGGTAAGTGGGCTTGGTGAGTTAGTATGACACTTTGGTATGGACGGCTCTAGTAGAAATGTTTTGCGAAGATTTGTTGCGAAGAGGTTAGCTATGAGATTCTTATTAAGAGACTTTTTTTCGAGATTTTCCATCATAGTTTGATTGTATAGGTGGGTGGTATGGCAGGTTGGCAGTGTCGGTTGGTTTAGCCAGTTTTGCAACAACTGGTCTCGTCAGGAGTTCGTCTTGGGCTAAGTCAGTCTCGTCAGGAGTTCGTCTTAGACTAAGTCAGTCTCGCCCAGGAGTTCGTTTTGGGCTAAGTCAGTCTCGTCAGGAACCAGTCATGGGTGGAGTTAGTCTTGGGTGGAGTTAGTCTTATGTGGAGTTAGTCTTAGGTGGAGTTAGTCTTAGGTGGAGTTAGTCTTGGGTGGAGTTAGTCTTGGGTGGAGTTAGTCTTGGGTGGAGTTAGTCTTGGGTGGAGTTAGTCTTATGTGGAGTTAGTCTTAGGTGGAGTTAGTCTTGGGTGGAGTTAGTCTTGGGTGGAGTTAGACTTGGGTGGAGTTAGTCTTGGGTGGAGTCGGTCTTGGGTGCAGTCAGTCGTTAATTAGAATTGCTAGTCGGTATTGTTCCTTGATGTGACCAGCTAATAATTGACAATTGTATGAACTGCGATTTTTTATAGATTTTTCAAGTTCAATGTCATTGGGGTAAGGTCAAGGTCGACAACCAACATAGCTACATAATCGATACTTAACAAACTGGCATCGCCAAGGTGTTGAAAATTAAAGCAAACTGACCAACTAAAAAAAACAAGCTGGCTGCATACGATGGAATGAGCAAAGGTGAGTGAGTCTAAGGCCTGTCCACTAATTAATTAATGAGAAACATTGGTGGTGGGTCTAACGAGCGTGAGTAATCACCCAATAAAAACCCTTTTTGGTGTGAAGCGAGCACAAGAAATCAACCAATGAGAAACCTTGGTGGAGGTATTGGAAGGGAAACAACTAATTAACTTATTAGAAACATTGGTGAGGGTCAGTCGTCTGCTGGACGTTGTGCTAGGAAACCTCCAAAAATGTAAGGGTTTTTTATATACATTTAAAAATAATTTCTTATAAATTATTGGAAGATAATAATTTTTAATGTTTTTTAATTTTTTATAAATTTTCAGGAGTTTTTTGAATTTTTAGGGCCTTTTTGGGTTTAAGGTTAATGGTCAAGAGTATTAAATCAAGGATTTTGAGTCTTTAATCAATGGTCTTGAGTCAATGCTCTTGAGTCCAGGGTTTTGTTCTTGAGTCTTAGATGTCTAAAGTTTTGGGTTTTGAGTCTTGGGTTTTGAGTATTGAGTCTTGGGTCTTGAGTCTTGAGTCTTGAGTTGTGGGTATTGGGTCTTGAGTCAAGTTTCAAGGGTTTTTGGGAATCTGTTGGAATTTTTTGAGAATTTTTTGTGTTCAAGGTTATTCAAGGTCATCGGAATGGAGTCTAGGTCAGGGTCATCGACATCTAACATAGCTGACGAAGTGGGAAAAGCCGACCTGGCAAAGGTCAGTCGTGACGGGAGTTTATTAGATCCACCTGTCGTCGAACTTCGGACCTCGTACACATAAATCTTTAAATATTAATTTTTAATAATTTTTTTATTGTTTTCAAAAACATTTTTTGGAAATTTTTATAAGTATTTTGGGGATTTTAGAAAGTTTGGGGATTTGTTAGAATTTTTTTTAAGGTTCAAGATCATCCAAGATAATGGGCACTGGGTCAAGGTCAAAGTCTGTCAGATCCAATATGACGGTTGTGTGACGTCACAACATGTCGGCCGGCCGGCGCCGGTGACCCGTGCCTTTGTCCCAGACTTGCCAGAATTTTTTTTCCAGAGATAATTATTTGCAGGTTTTCAGCCCCGCGCGCACCGCATCAGTGCTCTACTGCGTTTAAAAATGGCTGCTGCTTCTCCTGCCAGTAAATTACGCTTCCCGGAGCTGCAGAGTAACACAGGAGTCTCGTACTTATCTGCGCCACAGCCGTGTGCACACAGCTTCTGCATGTGGGCAAGAAACTCACAATGCTGCGTGCTCGCATCGCGCGGCCGGAAAGCTTTCAAACTAAACTCACGATCACTCGAAAACTTCAAATCAAATAACTTAAAAAATTTACTGGCAAATCACTAATATTTTCCTACCATGACGCATTTTTAATTTTTTCTTTACTGAAAATATTTTCAATATAAAAAGTGGTGAAACAATTATCTGTTGATTATTTTTCTGGGCATGCTCAGGAAAGAAATTAGAAAGCGAGAGACTTGTTTTGCTAATTATTATTAAACATGTGTTAACTCTGTAACAAATATTATTATTATAGTCAAGAATCACAAGTAAGACAGAGTAAGTAAATATTGTTATTGCAAATTTACAAGTAACTTTAGATTTTAAATTACACTTACCTCACCAAATCAAATCCTCAATTCATGAACAATCATACCATGCATGCACTTATTCCTTGTTAATTCTTGCGTATGAAATAAAGTTAACAGATATGTTTTCTAGATTTTAAACATTTTAATCCATCAGTAGTTATAACAGAAATGTTATATGTTTGCATTTTCGGAACAGGAAAACTTAAACCCATTTATCGAATGATGAGCGATGAAATAAATGAATGTACTATGTTTTCTCATCTGTCCATAAATTTGACCCATTCAGAACTGGTGTCCGCACTTGTTTATATAAAGCACAAGAAAGTTATTTTTGGCCGACATTGTACACTGCGTAGCTCGGTGCCCAAGCATCGTCTGTGTGCGTAATGATTCGTAAACAGTACAGTGTGCTACTGTTCAAGGTTATAATGGTTCATTTTGCTATATCCGAACACGAAGCTATATCCGAACACTCCTTTGCTGGGACCACTAAACAAGTGTCTTGTACACTACAGCGCTCATTAATTATTATTTTTTGCTTGTTACACATGAAACCGTGAATTTACATGGATGTTTAAAGTTCCCATTTCTGTTACATAAACTGAAGGAAAAAAAACCCTTTTAAATTTTTTATACAACCTCAACAAATCCAGCAGGTATTGATAACACTACCATTCAGACTTAGGTTCAGGAGTCTTATACCTAAACTGTAGCTTATATTATGGAATGAAACGAATGTCTATAATTAGTTGAGCTCTATTCATAAGGAGGCCGCGGTGGCATTATTAGACTACTCGTCTCGCACCTAGTCGAACCGGGTTTGATTTCCGGCGGGGTCGCGATTTTCGCATTTGGGAACCGTGCCGGACGATGCCGGTGGTGGAGGGGATCAGTATACCCCCATGAAGTTGTGCGCCATAAACGTCGTAGCAATAAAACATGTTTAATTTTTTTTTTATATTTATGAAATCTAATACACAAATAGAAAAAAAACATTATGAACTGTAGTGACAGTCCCCATTTATTTTTCAACGCTAACAGGCAATCATTATTAGAGATCGAAGGTAGCAAGCCAATATATAAACAAATTAATTTAATAAATAATTTTTTATAAAATAATTTTTATTATTAAAATTATTTTAAGGGTTGCGGGTCGCTGGGATGGCCGACCGTGGTTTGGGGATAGTCGAGCAGGGAGATGAACAAAGCCATCGGCCGCGCCTATGTCATCATGACTGGTCAATCCTAATCCAGAACCCTGAACCCTGTTCTCATACAGCCCCATAAACATACTACTGACATCCACTGGCATTCACAAAGGCTGATCAGTCAGAAACAGGAAATTCCAACACAGTCTCTGAGTCATGGGCACACCACCCACCACGATGTTTGCGATTGCACAACACAGTAGGAACAACTCACCATTCTGTTTTACAGCATGCATGACATGCACCATCTCACTTGAGATGTGCTACAAATTTCAAAACACTCTCAAAATCGCACACAAAGCTGCATAAAAAGTAGTAAGATGATGCATGAGCTGAACACACATTACTGGAATGCTAAGACTCTCAGGAAACTCAGTGCGCGATGTAATTATTGTGAGGCGTGTTTATTTGTGTGAAGTGATAATAGAACCAAACTTGCATGCCCACATTTGAAATTAAAATTCGTGTACAACCTTCATGAAGGCGAGCGGCGTTTCACTTCGTGGTCCATCGTGGTTCTCTCTCTCACTCATTTCACCATTTATTCGGGAACGATGGACGAGGCACTCTAGCTACCTCCTTGCCTATGGCCCTTCATTCCCCATATAAGTCACCTCACTAAACTACCTACACACACCATGCGATGGGGATCGCCACATCATGCAATTAACAGCACACCCATCATACAACACACCATCATCATCGCTGCAGCAGCACGACTGCAACCGGAGGTCTGTCTGCATCGCGACGCCTGGTGCCGCAGTGTTTACCATGCCAGGGGATTTCAGTGCCACCAGTCTCAGCGCATCATGGTGCACAGAGATCACATCTTCCTGCACCTCACCAGCCGATAGTGACATCGTAGAGGCACTTGACGCACTATCGATGGAGTCGGGGGCCCTAATAGAGGCGTACACTGCTGGCAAGGATGTGATGCACCAGGGCAGAGCCATTACAGCCAAGTTGCCTTGCCTGCAGCACCATAGGAGGCACTGTAGCATGGTCACCCCCAACTCTCACCGCCAGCCTAGGTTGCTTCTGACGACATTCTGTGCAATGGGCAGCCAACTATTCCAGATATGGCGACGGGGAAGACAGCGAAACAACCAGCTGGCCAACCCTCTATCATTCCAGAAGGCTGCACCAACACTACCAACAGGTGTGCCGCACGTGCGGAGACATCACAGCACCTCACACCGCTGTGGGCCTCTCAACAGGATCCAGCCGCCAAATCCATCTGCACGATTTGAGCCACAGGGGACTTTACAACCTGCGGCCTAGATAGCGCATGCCTTCCAACACCTCCAGCCACGTGTAGAAGCTGCAGGCTGCGCAGACGGCCTCTACAGGGGAGGGTATTATGTGAAACAGAGACCGCACCCCTTAGGAACGTCTGGAACTTTGTGTCTTTTCCAGAGCAAGCCTATGTGAATGCCACAACAGAGATGCACCGAAAATAACGGTGCAGTGTACTGCCATTCAATGCTAAGCCGTGAAGAGTAGTGCTGCCCAGTGCAGTGCATGTGAAGAAATTTTTGTTTCGTACACGGAGACCACCACCTCACCTCCCCACTGTCAGCATTCCCCAGGAAGCTTGAAATTTCACATAATCCATTTTATAACATGGTCACATGCCCATGGGCATTTTACAGAGAAGCCTACTGGGTGGGCTTAGGTTCAGGTCTGCATATTTTGCGTGTCTGCATTTATCTTTTGATGTAATTATAATTGTGTACTATAGAAATATGCATGTGTTTTTGCTCAATTCCATAAAAAATTTTAAGTAGTGCCTTTGGGTGTGTCGGGGCATGGGGTCCTAATAGCCCATGTAAGTTATGTCAGGCATGCAGGACAGCCTGTAATAGGGTGCTTATCAGTGTCTGTTGCTATGGAGCTACGATACCTCCCAACTTCAGCAGCTCTTCAATTGTCATCATGCAGTAAGGGTATAGCTGTACATTTGGGTGGTCGACATCAGGACTCTGATGTTGAGACAAACTGTCACTCAGTTGTATAGTCTTAAGTACATTTATCTATGCTTATACCGGTTTGTTTTGTTGTTGTTCCGCTTGCCTGTTTTTTGTTATGATAACGAGTTCAAGTGTGCTTTTTGTCTTTTGTGATTACAGTTTCTTTCTAATGTGCTTAACGTGTTGTTATTTCTACAAACATTCAATAGGTTATGGGCCCAGAATACGTGGACTGTGCGTGTTGTAGAAATTAGCCTGATTGTGTTAGATTTCACCATGAGTGCAACATACGACTTCAAGGCACAGGTGGAGAAACTGGAAGGACAAAACAACTGGACCAGGTGGAAGAGGCAGATTAATTTATTACTGAGACACCATAAGGTGTTGGATGTTGTGTCAGGTGAGTTGAAGCTTGATGATGATAGAAATAAGGATAGCTTTGAGACCAAAGACTCACTGGCTCAACTGATTCTGATCAGTAGTTTAAATGCCACAAATGAAGAAATAACCTCTTCGTGTTCCACTTCAAAGGAGATTTGGGACAAATTAGTTTCAACTTACGAACAGAGCTCTAGTCAGAGGGTAGACAGACTATTGGAATGTTTCTTTTCAAATGAAGGAGTATGCGAAAGTATTGTGACCCATGTTGCACGCCTTCAGCGAGATTTTAATGAATTAAATGTTGAGTTGAAAAATCTTGCGAAATCTGAACTTCCAGAGTTGATTTTGATGGGTCGAATCATGTCTACCTTGCCTCCTCCTTACTTTGAATTTAAAAGTGTATGGGAGAGTGTTCCCATTGAGAGCAGAACCTTGAATAGTCTGACTGAGCGTCTTAGACTAATTGAAATGAGGTTACCAAATAAAACTGATTGTAGTGATGAAACTGCTCTTCTTGCCAAAAGCCATGTTAAAAATAAGAGTAAGCAAGCAGCTGTCTCTAAAGTTAGTGAACCTAAAAGAAAGAGTTTCAAGTGCTTTAAATGTAATGGTGACAACCATATTGCTAGAAATTGTCCTACCCAAAAGCGATCTCAGGAAAATGAAGATTCTGGCTTATCTAAAGGACAAGCATTTATCTGTAGCAATAAGAAACAATTTTTAAATAAAAATGTTTGGGTTGTGGATACAGGCGCCACTGAACACATGACCAGTTCTAAAGAGAATTTTGAGACATTTGAAAGTTTTCATGTTCCTAAATATATTCAAGTTGGAAACCAAGATATCATCATGGCTTATGGACAAGGTGATATTCTTGTTGATATGAAGATTAATGGCAGATGGGAGCTAAATCATTTAAAGGACGTTTGGTATGTCCCTGATGTCAGTCATCACCTATTTTCTGTCAGTCGTGCCTTAGATAAAGGATTCCAATTTCATGCTGATAAAAGTGGCTGTAAGTTTAATAAAGAACGGAAAACCTTCTTGATTGGCCGAAGAACATCTGAAGGGCTTTATGCTTTAGACATGAAAATCCATGTACTTAAGAGGGCTGCAGCTGTCCTTTTGGCATCGTCTGGGGAAACACTTCAACTTTGGCATGAGAGACTTTGCCATCAGAATAAGAGACACGTGAGAAGTGTTTTGAAACAGATGGGAATAGATGTGAAGGTGAATGAGGAATTGTGTGAGGGATGTATCTATGGCAAACAGCATCGTGACCCCTTTCACGAGCGGACAGATCGACCTTCTGAGTGCGGGAAATGGATACATAGTGACATTTGCGGACCCTTTCAAGAAGAATCATTAGCTGGCTCTCGATACCTTCTTTGTTTTAAAGATGATTATTCTAAATTTAGGAGAGTTTTCTTCTTAAAACGTAAATCAGAAGTAAGTGGATGCTTTTCCACATTTATTAATGAAGCCAAAGCAGCTGGACACACGATAAAGGAATTATTCTGTGATGGTGGAGGCGAATATATTAATGCCGAAATGAAGAAGCTATTTCAAGACAATGGGATTGGTGTTCGTCAAACTATTCCGTACACACCTCAGCAGAATGGCGCCTCGGAGCGTGAAAATCGTACCCTTGTTGAGGCTGCTAGATCCATGATTCACGCCAAGAATTTGCCCTTAAAGCTGTGGGCTGAAGCAGTTAATACAGCGGTTTTTGTGTTGAACAGAACAGGACCCACTGGTCAGGGCACACAGTCGCCTATAGAACTGTGGACAGAAAGTAAACCTCCTAGGATGGATTACTTTAAAATTTTTGGAAGCAAATGCTATGCGCATATAGTCAAAAACAAGCGACAAAAGTTAGACAAGAAAAGCACACAGTGTCTTTTTGTGGGATATACAGGTGATCATAATGGTTATCGCTTGTGGAATTTTACTGATGGCTCCATAATTTTGTCAAGAGATGTAATCTTTGAAAAAGAATCCCCACTAGTAAAATTTGTGAAATGTGATGTGCTAGATGATGTTTCAGGGAGTCAAGGTGATGAACCATCATCTGACGTTGGAACAGCAAGACCTGTTATTTCACTGTCTCCACTTGAAGATAATGATCTTGCCCAGGTGGAAATTACAGGAGAGGCTACAGACAGTCCTCGAAGGAGCTCTCGGGTGAAACAGGCCCCACCATTTTTGACAGATAATTATGTTTTGATAGCCGATAAAGAAATTAATTTTTCTGATGCTCTTAAGTCTAAAGAAAAGCATTTATGGAGACAAGCCATGGAAAGGGAGCTGGGTTCATTGGCCGAAAATAACACGTGGAGTTTGGTAGAGTTACCAATGGATAAAAAGGTTGTGTCTAATCGTTGGGTGCTGAAGATCAAAAGAAAACCTAATGGTGAAGTTGACCGATACAAGGCTCGCCTCGTGGCTCGAGGATATACCCAGGAAGCTGGGGTTGACTTCAACCAAACTTTTAGTCCTGTGGCACGTTATGACACCGTGAGAGCATTGCTAAGTGTTGCAGCTGCTGAAAGGTGCGAACTTGCACAGTTTGACGTCGAAACAGCATTCCTTTATGGAACATTGCAGGAAGAAGTTTATATGCATCAGCCTATTGGTTTTGAAGATGGAAGCGGTCGAGTTTGCAAACTGAATAGAAGTCTATATGGACTTAAACAGTCACCTCGCTGCTGGAATAAACGTTTTGAGAATTTTATGTCTGCTCAGCAATTGCATCAAAGCCAAGCTGATCCCTGTCTTTTTATCAAGAAATGCAAAAATGGTCGAAAACTTATGGTGGCCATATATGTGGATGATGGACTCTTGGTGGGTGACGAACCTGACATTAATGAATTTTTATCTGCGTTAAAAGAAGAATTTAAAATTACTACCGGCAGACTTGAAAGCTTTTTGGGATTGCAGATTGAAAAGAGAAAGGATGGGAGTTTATTTGTTCATCAGGAATCGTACACCAAAAATATTCTTTCGATTTTCAATATGACTAAGTCTCATCCGGTTTCTACGCCCTGTGAGAGAAGATCCCTTGTTGAGCCTGATGCTCCCCTGGAAGGGAGAGCTCCCTATCGTGAAGCTATTGGGAGCTTACTGTATCTGGCCATGACAACTCGCCCGGACCTGACATATGCTGTAAGCATTTTGTCTGAGGTTCTTGACTGTCCGAAGGAGTCTGATTGGATTGGAGTGAAGCGAGTACTCAGATATCTTGCGGGCACCAAGAACCATGGTTTGCTTTACAATAGTAATGTGGTGGAAGGATTGAAGTGTTACTCTGACTCGGATTTTGCTGGTGATTGTGAGTCTCGTCGATCAAGATCTGGAGTAGTGATTACTTTTGCTGGAACTGCTATATCCTGGCTGAGTCGAAAACAAGGAACTACAGCTCTTAGTACAACAGAGGCCGAGTATATTGCTGTGAGTGAGGCAGTTAAGGAGATTGTTTGGATTGCTCGCCTGTTTAGGGAGATTTCAGACATCGGGCGGCCACCAACCTTATTTGTGGATAACCAAAGCGCTATACGTTTGATGAGGAACCCTGAATTCCATAGACGGACGAAACATATTGACGTGCGGTTCCACTTTGTCAGAGAAAAACTTGCGAATGGGGAGTTCATTCTTGAGCATGTCCCTTCTGGAGAGCAACTGGCCGACGTCTTCACGAAGAGTCTACCTCGACCATCTTTTGTGAGGGTCCGTGGGTCACTTGGAGTGTTGTGTTTGGGGGGAAGTGTTGAGACAAACTGTCACTCAGTTGTATAGTCTTAAGTACATTTATCTATGCTTATACAGGTTTGTTTTGTTGTTGTTCCGCTTGCCTGTTTTTTGTTATGATAACGAGTTCAAGTGTGCTTTTTGTCTTTTGTGATTACAGTTTCTTTCTAATGTGCTTAACGTGTTGTTATTTCTACAAACCTTCAANGCTTTTTGTCTTTTGTGATTACAGTTTCTTTCTAATGTGCTTAACGTGTTGTTATTTCTACAAACCTTCAATATCTGAAACCAAGATTCTCAGCTCTCATGTCTTCGCCTGCTGTCAGTGGCTGACACCTATTTGGTTAGTATGTCGTTTACTGCGTACATTGCGAGCTGAAACTGGCAGGCATTTAGTTTCTTCTGCCTCGAAGGGATATTTTATTCATGTAGGTCAGAGTAGCTATGGTTTCTGAATTAACACAGTTCGAAACAAGACATTGTTTTATGGGATTCAATATCAACAGATTATATACAAAATCATGGTAAATTAGCATACATCTGAATTTAAAAAAATTAATAATGTTTCAGGTGTCCATAATAGCTGCAACTGCCTGCCGTTATTTGTCGTGGCAACGATCTTCTCTGGAATATCTCTTCGTGAAAGAAACTTACATTGCAACAGTCCTTACCACACTTATTGCAAGAGATATCACTGTCAAGTTACATGCAATGAACAAAAAGGTAAGTTTAGAATATTTCCTTCCATTCTTACAAGCTACATCAATAAGTTCACTTTTACACATTGACGTGAACCACACATCCACGAATGATCAAGTGGCAGTTTTTGCCTCCGCAGTCGACAGCCCACCTGTACCATTGGCTATACAGTTGTTACTAGTTGTTTTGCTCTCAACCTACTTAATTTCCGAGATGTTTGTTGTAATGTGTTTATGAAGTATTTGGCAGATTGTCTTTAACATGATTTGTTACGTACTGTGCAAGTAATGCTAATAGTTCTAAAAAAAATGTAAAATAAAAGGTGTTCAAATAATGAAAAATATAAAAGAGAGAAAATAAGCAAGCTAACAGGACAAAGAGACACAAACAATAAGGAAAGGAAATACCATAAATGTCTTTAGTGCCAAATTAGCGGTACGTTTCAAATAAATATTTCTGGACTTAATATTTTAATGCATTTTGTGATTATAATAATCATTATTTTACATAATATTGTGTAAAACCTGGGGATTTTATAGGTGTATAAGCAAAGCATTATTTCAACTAATATAATTACGTACAAATTGATATCATCAGCTGTGTAAATGACTTCCCTCGAAAATATGCCTAAGATGTTGTAATTAATGTAAAAGGAAGGACACATTTATTTAATATTTTTTGTTATTTTGTATCCACGCTACGCATCATGTACAATCTATTATTTTCTCTTTGCTTTTGAGTTCAGATAACGAGCTGCTTTATTTAAGCTCGTGTTTAATGTTTATTAGCCTACTTTCCGAAGGAAAGATAGGCTTATGTAATCCCCCGAATTTCAGTCTGCATGAGCGGTGAAACCAGTGAGTCCGGGGTATCATATGATCCCCTAATAATTTGCTTGTAAGGGCCAGTTTCTCAGAAGAAACAATAAATTCGTACTAACATTACAACCTTTCTTGATAAATTAATACCGTAAGTAAAGACAAATGTGAGTATTATTTTCAAATATGCTTCTAGTAGAATTGTGCAGTATTTCAAGAATTTGTATTATCCGATATTTTTTTCTAAACGATATCAGTTATGACATTAAAACTAAAAAAAAAGTTTCTATGTATTATGTAAGTTGTGAGTAAGTCTCAATAAGTGAGTAAGAATTTTTCTGCGATATTGTGATATTTTCTAATGTTAATTTTAATACAAAATACATGCAGTATTTTTCTTGACCCTTAACCCCCCAATGACTAATAACTTCTGCCGAACCTGTCTGTCTGGAATGTATGTCCCCCTAATATGTTTAAAACCCGACAGCCGAATTTCATCAAACTACTTCCACATATATAGTGATTGGTAATGACATCAGACTTATATAGTTTTCAATAACGCCGTGGCCTTATTTTCAAAATGGCGAGATTGTAATATTTTGGGCACTGTTTCATAACTCAGGGACCATTTAACCGATTTCAACCAAATTTGTTACTTTAATGGTGCATAAAATAAGCATTAAAATAAGAAATTTATAATCTTATTAGTCCGCTATTTTGGAAGATAGTGCAAATTGAATAAATAAAGATTTTCCATTATATCTCGAGAATCATTCAACCGATTTAAACCGAATGTGGTACGTTGACAATGCATGATGCAAGCATTACATTTAGAAACCAATAATGCTATTATTCCACAATTTTGTAAGATAGTGCAAATTAAAAATAAACTTTTCCATTATATCTTGGGAACCATTTAACTAATTAAAACCAAATTCGGTACATTGACAGTGCATTATGTAAGAATTGAATTTAGAAACTGAGAATGGTATTGGTCCACCTATTTGTAAGATAGTGCAATTTGAAAAAAATTAAGCTTTTCCATCATATCTGGAGAACCATTTTACCAATTTTAAAACAATTTTGATATATTGACAGTGCATGATGTAATAATTTAATTTAGAAACCAGTAATCCTACTAGTCGGCCATTTTAGTAGATATTGAAACATTGAGAAAAGTGCACCTTTCTATTATATTTCGGGAACCATTTAACTAATTTCAACCAAAGTTGGTCTGCTGACTGTACATTATGGAAGCATTTAATTTAGAAACCGAAAATGCATTTAGTCCGTCGATTCGGAAGAATAGCGCAAACTTAATAAAACATATTACAATATATCTCTGGAACAATTTAAGCATGTAAAACCANAAGGGGTGATTGAGGTCTGCCTCACTCATCCACTCATTATACAGTAAATGTTCCCCCCACACTGCATAAAGACTGGTTGTTTCGGTGTAACAGAATTGAGCGTTTCCCCATTCAGTGTGAAAGCAGTAACTACAACCCGAAGAACGATTGTTTTCATTTTAAAAAACTACTATAGTGACTTGGCATTACAATAGTTGATTGGATAAAGTACATTAGGCAATCAGTAATATTTCCCATTACAAATTCATCCACAAATGCATACAATGCATTGGCCAGCAAGGTGGAGGGCTTAGAACGTACTTTATTTGCTGACTAGAACATTTCAATAATGTCTTGGAACACAAAATCGTCGCGAAAACATGCCTGCAATAATGGCACATAAAATGCAACGTCGTCACCGCACCTATCTGATTGGCGTTGGATAACAAACCCTTGAAGAATTAAGTATTCAGCCTCCGCAGCTCCTACTGGGACCAAGTTGTAACCATTCGAACGTGGTCGGTCGCGGTGTGCCGCTTGAATTGCCTCCGATGTGACGGGCGAAACTGGCACCCAGCTGAGGTAGGACAACGTCGGCTTCCACTCGAGCGATGTCCGCACCAGCATGGAACAAAATACGTAGAAGGCCGTAATTTCATTTAAGTAGCGATGTAGCATTATTGTATCTCCACAAAATAATTTCCATTAAGCCAAAACCAATATAAACTGTGCCACCAACTGCAAAACCATAAACAAGGGTGTCAGGCACCGAACACTAAAAACTAGTTGCCCATCGGGCTTACGTCAGCCGTTGTCATTTTGCGACGGCGAGAAACGACCGGCATTGCTACCGTGCGATGCAATCAGCTGTTCATACAGAGGCAGCTCGAGACTGACACTCAGGCGCGCGCACATGCCGTCAAACACCGGACAAAGTGCGCGATACGCCCCCCATCTAGCAGCTAACAATTAAAACACAATATTTTTTAATCTACGCATATAAAACAATCTAAATACAGATATATATATATATATATATATATATATATATACATATATAACTTTAATACAAGTAAATTACCAATAAAAATATAACGTTCCAACCGGTTGGGAAACTAGTAGAATAAATATTATATAATTAATTCAAAGCCTGTAAGCGTTCGTGCATGACAGCGCTTGGTCAGCAAAACCAGAGTGCCAACATTTGCATTTCAACACAAAAGTATCTTAAAAGTCACTAGCCGAATACCAGAGACGATCACATTGTATCACATGTTATGCCACATTTGGTATGTTGGCAGTGCATGATGTAAGCATTGAATTTAGAACGAAATAATGTTTTTAATACGCCATTTTGGAAGCTAGTGCGACATGAAAATTAATGCTTTAATATTATATTTTGGTAACTACACAACCGATTCCTGCCATATTTGGCATGTAAATAATAACATTGTAAGCCATGTTCATACACGCAATTTATATTTATAAGACACTTATTTTCAAAATGGCGATGATTTAGATATTTTGTGTTTATTTTTAATATATACAATACTATTTGACCAGTTTCGACCACAAATGTTATGCTGAAAGTATATTTTATGAGCATCAAATGTGTCAAAACATAACCCTTTTCCCGCCATTTCGTAAGATAGCATAATGTGAAAAAATTTAGTTTTTATGTCATATTTCGGTAAGCAATAAACCTATTCGTACTAAGTTTGACACTCAAGTACGTCATATTAACTGACATGTTTTAGTGGCTCAAGCTATTATTTTTAAAATGATAGCCACATAAACATTATAGAATTCTATGATATATCTATGAAACCATGTAACCAATTCTCACTTTACTTTGTATGCTGGCAGTATCAATGCAAGCATCAAATAAGCTAATACATATACTCATTTGTCAACCATATTTGGAAGATTAAGCTTTTGTGTCCTGTCTCGGGAAAAAACTAACTGATACCCACCAAATTCAGGCTACAAGTCGTACTTTTCTAGTCCATCTAAATTTATGACTTACGGAGGTTGTCACATATTTTCAAACTATCAGCTATGTAAATATTTTAGGTTAGTAAGCGAAATGTTCCAAAATATTTCAACCGACTTTAATATGTAGCAATATCTATTACAAACATAGAATCCGCCTAAACAGTAATGAAAACAACACCATGTGAGGAACTGAAGCTTTTACGTCATCTGTCCGGGACCAACCAACCGATTCCCACTGAATTTTTACATAAGTATGGTATGTATATTACGCCATGTTTTGAGTGTTTCTGGCTTTATTTTCAGTACAGCGGTCATATATATTTTTTAGGTAAGTTTGTCATATCTAATAGACAAAATAAACACTTTAAATTAAACTTAGTGTGCTAAAATTAGCCATAAGAAGCATCGAATTTGCTTATAGACATAATCTTTTCCCGACTTTTTGTAAGATAGTGTGTAATATAATGTACAGAATGTGTATGTTATGGCAGTAGTTTGCGTATGAAATTTTCTGTTGGGAACATTTATTTATATAGATAATAACATCGCATTAAACTCAACCATGCAATTTACGAGTATATATCTACACAAGTAAATTTTAAATAACAGAAAAAAACTATATCATGCATTCTACCAACTACTAAATAGAAAAAGAGTCCATATTTAAAAAAAATGTATTGAAATGAAAATAATCTGAAGACAAAATTAGTTTGGAAGAAAATCTTTGCTGATTGTGAGATACCTTAGAAATACTAATGTACGAGTACTACAGCCTTCCCTACAAAACACATTTCTGAATGGGAGGAAAATAAATATAACAAATAGTTATATTTTATTACTGTTGGAAAATATGTTGCTTGAAAATAAAAGTTCATCAGGACTGTTCAAATATTTAAGGAAATTTAATTTCCTTAGCTAGCAGAACATTATTGATTCTCTTTCTACTTCTCAAACCACCGAGTTGAACCGGAATGGTCATGGTCCGAAACAAAATCATAGCAAAATATATTTATGTAGAGCGCATGGAGAAAATTATGACAATTATTATGACCTTTACATCGTAGGATCGAAGTCGGCAGCGTCAAATATACGTTCGTTGCACAGAAAAAAAAAACAGTTTCTAATTGCTGACAGTGGCGCTGTCCATTAGCGTCAAGCTAAAACCATAGTCGAAGATGAAGTTCTGCCGAAGTTGAGAATCGAATTCCCAACCGACGCAAGGAAGTCTTTCGGTATATTCCACCTTGGCGGCTGTTGTTTCCGCTCTTTCCACTGCGATTTCTTCTCATATTCGTTGTAAATATCACTAAAAACTCGTTAAACTGCATTCGCGACATTGTACGGTGCACTGGATCATGTTAATTTTAAAGTTGTCCGTGATACATGCACGGTTTATATTAGTTTACACTGTTTCTTTAACTGCAGGGTCACTTAAATGGTCTATTCTTAAAAAAAAATGGCATATGCTTAACGTTCAAATTCATTAAGTTCTTTCATGTAACTTTATATTTTGGTACCTGTTTAACGTAGATAATCACCGGTTGTTACTGTCTTTGCTGACACTACCTTCGGGATGGCAACAAAAATTTCTTGTGGTAATGTGCCAAAATAGTGGTTAAAATTTTATTTACGAGGGGATAAATGGAAGGAGTAGTACGCTAGGAACTACTATCTGAATTCTATAATCCTCGTTTAACAATCAACGTGTTTTTATTAGCATCAATTCGTAGATAGTGGACCACCTATAACCCAGGCTTAATGAGTACTGGGAAAGCATTTGGGTGGCTTTCATTTTCCTACATAAACAATAAAAGTAAAGAAGACATAGCACAGAATTAATCGAAATATACCTGCACACAATAAACATTGCTATATTATAATAAATAAATGTGTTTGCAATTTAAAGCAGCACTTTCAAAAACATAAAACACAATATACAGATAAATAAATTGCTATAAAACGATAATTTGTAGAAGAAACAAAATGATTGTCCAAGAAGAATAAATTCAATCTCGATTGTTTTATTCTTGAGATAATATTCAACAATCATCGGTTCCTGGGACTAACCCCGAACAGGTAAGTGAACTAGTGTTCTTTCAGAATTTATTTTCAGCTGTAATACCGCCTTTAGATCGTTGGAAAGGAAATTGAGTACGGGACAAGACAAGAAATATGATACAAACACAGTAGATTTCTCAGCTAGATCCCTCCATAATGGTATTCGCTTTTTATCAGTGGAGATGATAGAATAAAACCCATATAAACTTCAACGCTAGCAAGTTTAAGTTTCCAGTTACTAACTTTACTCTTCCTTTAATTCTATCGCGGCATGTGTGAGAAACTTATTTTCGCCATAGAGGGAATATGATGGCCTACGACGCAGAAAGAAGCAATGACAAACATATTGCGACAAGCGACACTTGTAGTCCATTGCAGCATACAATATCCATTACTATATATAAAACAATCACATGAGGCAATAAAACCCAAATAGACACAAACATTAGACACAATAACCCTAGAATGAATAAATAACATATATAACCACAATCGCATAATCTACGGAGTCTCTTCTCCTGACATCTAAAAGAATAGGCAGCATATAATATAATTCAGTTTCATCCACTGTATTGACTGGCTATATTTCTCACTTCCGATACATGATAGAAACTTTCTTTCTATTTATTATTGAAGCAAGTCTTGGCTTGTTGAATACAGGGTTGTTTATACGTTCGGAACTGAGTAATATTATAGCATCCAGCTTCTTTTTTTCCAGCGTCTCTAAAGCGTAGTGGTTCTCAATAACTACTGATAGTATTCGGTACGGGCCTTCATAAAGTTTGAATAGTTTCTTGGTTATGATACTTCACAGTGAACTGATAGGACAGGTACGGCGAAGAACTAAATCACATGCTTTTAACTTAAATCACTTTTGAGAACTTCTTACATTTCTTGCGCTTTTCTGCCGCTGAAAGCAAACGTTATTTAACTTAATTAATCATTTCTTCTTTAAATTTCCTTTTATATTCTTCTCCATATTAAAATTTTTATCCAGTTTATGTAATAGGTTAAGGTCTGCTGTCACATTTCAGTTTGACAGATTTTGAACAGTTGTGCTTTCATTAGATGTGATTGGTTGGCTCGGTTGTTGCGGTGGTGACTGTGAATAAGGACGTACCAGTGGGTTTAACGGTGTATTTCTTTGAAAGTTACCTTGCACTGGTTACACTGCATAAGGAACAGGTGGTTGTGGAGGCAGTTGGTTGGGCAGTGTTTGCACAGGCTGGTTAGGAAAAGGTGGCGGCGTAATTTGTGAAATGATTGCCAGAAGTGGGGGCTGAATTACTAGAAAAAATTGATGTTCGGGTACAAATTCTGCTTTAATTTGATTAAATGTACCATGTATAAAGTGTTTCTCAATGTGATCATCACGTGACTTAAGCTCTTTATTTCACCAACCCTTTCACTTATATCTTGGATTGAACCTTGAGCCATTATTACAAGTACCGTAGAAGTCTATCTTATCAGATCAATGCACAATAATCTGGTCTTGACTCTGGGGTTGCTCATACTCATAATATAATGTGTGGACGTTGGGATTTCGTGTGTCGGTGTTTGGTTGCATGGTATTACTATGATTAGGTCCAGGGTACAATGGTGCATTACGCTCATTCGGTGGCCTCTCAGCGTGTTGCTGATGTATGTGTACCTGCCTCTCCAACTGGTCGAATCGCAAAAACTGGTATCGGAAATCAGCTAAATCTTTTTACGTCCGATCAGACCACTTTTCTTTATAACAGAATGGTAACTACGCTAACACAACTTCTGCACTCTAAATTCGAATCAGTGTAAAAACCACTGTTTCGCAGTGAAATCCAACTACTAGAATTAGTGAAAATGTATCCATTTAAAGTCAGTGGAAAAGCACTGATTGTTTTAGTGAAAATTTCACTGATTTAATTAGTGACATGAAACAATTTCACTGATTTAATAAGTGATGGCCAACTGCAGTGGTGAATCAAATATTGTAATTATTGAATTTAGCCACATAATTACGAGAGATAAACATATTTACGATAGTTTAATATTTATATTGTGCAATTTACTGTAATTTAAAAAGTAAAACAAGTTCTCTAGGTGGCTGGGATTGACCTCACACACCCAATCCATTTCGCTTCTAAGCCGTTACCTTACCATCAACGCTACCAAATCAGGTTGATAAATAGAAGGAAAATATATGTCTTGTAAATGTTTATCGAAAGCGTATAGTTTTAAATTGTATGCCCATACTTTTCGTTTTTTTGTTTAATTGGTGACATTAGGATTGTTCAAATGAATAGTACATAAGAGTGCACTCTCTTCACTACAATATACAAGCAGTTGATATCTTCAAACAGAGCGATGTGATGATTACATGAAAACTAAATGAAAGACATAAAAACGGAATGAAAGGCTGAATGTTCATATTACCTCGTAAAATGGTGTTTTTAAAGACGGAAGACATTTTAAAAAGTATTTTGTATTGATTTTATTAGTTTATTAGTGGTTATTTTACTTGATACACATTGTTTAACGGCCATTTTTAAACGTTGTGTGATGGCCATTTTTGCATGTTTTTTAACTGGTCGAACAGTAAAAACAAACCACAGAAAAACAGCAAAAAAATTACTCATGAACCAGTGGAAAATGTCACTGAATCAAAAAGTTAAGGAAAATTTGCTTTTTGTTTCTGATTCATCAGTTAAACTCACTTAAGTGACTGTTGAATCAGTCAGGTACTGTCAACTGATTCAAACAGTGAATTTCTCCCTGATTCAGTTCAGATTTAGAGTGTGCAAACTCGTCGTCCTCCATGGGAGCTGTTAAGTGACGTGTACGCTCGTATATATGACTAAAATGTTCTTCCAGGGATTTCCCACAACGTGGAATGAATTTTTCCAGAGGCAGATTGACTCTGAGATTTCCTTTAATATGCGTGTTTCAGAATAGTTGCAAACATTTTAACTTAAAGTTTTCGTAGTTGGTTTCCTGATCTCTGACCACCTCCCACCAGAAGAATGTCATAGACCTAAGTCTTAGTCCTACACAATATAACTTATCTGCATCAACAAACTAAACATGCTTGAATACTCATATTTGAGTTTTAGGTGTGTTACGGGGTTTTCTCTGGAGTTTACTGTAAAAGTCGGTAGGCTTTCTGACCACTACTTGGCCGGATGATGAATTAATGCACCGATATGTTTAATGGCAGCAGCAAATGGAACTTGATAACTCAAAGGCTGTGACTGATTTGTGGTAACATGCGAACAGATGGCGTAGCTAATATTAGCTTTGTGCGGAGTATTATTATTGTCCATGCACTCTTATGCAATGTGAAAATTATTTAACACGTCTTCAATTCTGCGGTCTGTTATGGATAGCTTGTTTTGTACCTCGCTAATTTGTTTCTCCAAGAATTCTCGTGCTAAGTGGTATGCCTTTTCTGTTTGCTTTAGCCTACTTTCTACATGATTTTCCAATGAACTGAATTGGGTATCTAATTATTTTGCAAAACTGACTCGTTTTCTACCTTCCTTATGCTTGCCTCTACGCTGGAAAGTTGCAAAGTAAAATTTTTGCTAATAGCATCTAACTCAATTTGAATTTCATGAACGGAAGTTTTGAGTTTATTCTGTGTGCAGTTAAAATCAGATTGAATTTTACCGGCACTTTCTTCTGCATGTTTTATCACTTCATTGTGTAATTGCGTAATAGCGGAATTTCTCTCTGTTGCAAAAGTAGTAATTTGGTTGTTTAACTTGGCTTCAAGATTTTCGCCCTGTTCTGCTAACTTTTGCTCTAACGCAATGTGTGCATTTTTCAAATAAGCTATTTGCTTATTTTGCTTGTCAAAGTTAGTATCAATTTTGTTTTAAAGAGAATTTTGAAACTCGTAAAATTTACTTTCGGGAGATTTTTGAGAATTTTCCATTCTCTAAGACAAAACTTTTTAGCGAATTGCATGATTTACTTTCCAGAGATTTTTGCGATTCATCCCACGATACTTCAGTTCTCTCAGACAAAAATTTTTGAGACTCGCATAATTTACTTTCATCGGATTGTTGGAATTTTTGTATTTCTCTCCCAATTATTTCAAATTATGCCAACATGGAAGCTAAAACATGATCCATATAATTTACAGCACCGGGAACGTTTGCGTCACTTTCCGAGACCTTTCTAATTGTAATATCGTCGAACCCTCCTTTCTCCATGCTCACGGGATCTGTGTTGCTATGTGGTAAAGTGACTTGTTCAATGGCTTGTAACCTCGCTTCGTTTGCGTAATCACAATTATTTTCTGAATAAAGATGTGCAATAATTACTGTCTCCTCTTCCATGTTCTCTACATTTAGCGAGCTCCTCAAAAATTATGCCTCTCTAGTTTTCTGCGACATACTGAATTGTAATTAGGGTTTTCAAACCCCGGTTCGTTTCAATGACCCACGATTGGGCAGCCGTCTGTAATATAATATACAGAATGTGTATATAATGGCAATAGTTTACGTATGACATTTTCTGTTGGGTGCCTTTCTCACTGTAGATAATAACATCGCATTAAAATCAAGCATGTAATTTACTAGTACATATCTACACAAGTAAAATATAAATAAAAGAAAAAAATGTCATGCATTCTAATAACTACTGAATGGAAAAAGACTGAATATTCAAAAAATATGTAATGAAATGAAAATAATCTGAAGACAAAATTAGTTTGAAAGAAAATCTATGCTAATTGTGAAATATTTTAGAAATACTAATGTACTACAGCCTTCCTTACAAATCACATTTTAGAATGGGGGAAAAATTAAGATTAAAAATAGTTATATTTTGTTACTGTTGAAAATATTTTGCTTGAAAATAAAGGTTCATCTGAAATGTCCAAATATTTTAAGAAATTAGATTTCCTTGGCTATCATTCGGCAGAACATTATTGATTATCTTTCTACTTCTCAAACCACTGAGTTTAACCGAAATTATCATGACCCCAAAACAAAATCATAGCAAATAAATTTATGTAGAGCGCATTGAGAACATGATGACAATTATTACGACCTCCACATCGCAGGATCGAAGTCAACAGCATCAAACGGCCTCATTCTTCAGGGTCACAAGAGATAGAGATACAGCAATAATATTCTTGAACCTCTCGTCCTGCTTTAGCTCTCCATGACAGAAAAATCAGCTAATCAGTCGACAATCCATGTCTTTAATATAAAATGTCCGCTAGAATATCACCTCCTGGAAAAGATCATAACTCTTACCTTCAGGTAAAATTAAAACGTAATGCAAAATATTTAGTAGCAAAGAGAAACAAAACTATTTTTAAAAGCGAAATAAAATCGATAAAATTGATTCACAACAATTTAAATAAACACAAAATTCATTAAAACTTTAGAAGGCTGTCCTATCAATAAAATTACAATAATTATGTTCCATTATAATTCATTAAGCTAGCTATTTAAGACTTTAATTCGTTTAACTTAAAAGAATTCAGAATATAGGAAAGTTATTCACATTATTATGTTTACAAGTGCCAGGTGATAAAATGCAACATTTATTTGATATCTTGGGAAACAATCATTGAATTCCCACCCAATTTTACACACAAATACTTAAGTGGACCATGTCAATTTACGTAATTTAAGTAGGTCAGTTATTTTTTCTCAAAAGGTTAGAATGTAAATTATTTAGAAATTTGGAGACAGGTGGTGAACGAATGTAGTTTCTATACATATGGGTGGGGACAAACAGATGGATTAAACGAAGAATCGGTCGGAGGATTGGGATTGATCGAAGGATAGGTATTTATCGAAGGATTGGGATTGAATGAAGGATTGGTCGAAGGATTGGTGATCGCAGTTCTGATTGCGGTTCTGTTTGTGGTGCGTGCAGTGCTGATTGTGATGCATGTGGTGCTGATTTTTGTGTGTGCGGTGCTGATTGTGCTGCTGATTGTGGTGCTGATTGATGGAAATATTGCAAGATTGGTCGATGTATTTATTTTAAAAATGTCTTTAATTAATTTCTTTATTGTTTTGGAATTTTTTAAAAAGTCTAGTATTTTTTGGTTCAAAGTTATTTAAGGTTATGGACACGTGGTCAAGGTCACATATGTGAGGTCAATGTGAAGGTCACCCAAATCCAACATGGTGGTTTGAGTCATCAGTGAAAGCTAGGTTTTGAAAATGTAAACTAATGACAAACTACAAAACCAATATGTCAGTCGAAAGAAGGTGAGAGACAAACTCCAGCAATGCAACTAAATGACAAAAAATCAAGATGGCATATCGGACATAGGCGAGAGATAAGAGTAGTTCCTCTGGAAGCGAAATCGATCATTAATACTCTAGCATCACCTAGTCGATGAAAAAGTAAATATATTAAATCCAATATGACGTGTGGAGAATAGGCAAAAGACAAACTACAGCGATGTAAACAAATGACAAACAAAAAAAACGATTATGGCAAGTGGAGTGCAGACGATTCAATGAATGTCGGAGAAGAATAGGGGAGGGGGATGTTAAGACAATGAGAAACATTAGTGGTGGGTCGAATGTGCATGAGTAATCAACTAATAAGAAACACTTGTTGAGTAAGGAGGGGGGCTGGGTGAAGCAAACACAAGTTATCAACCAATGCGAAACATTGGTGGAAGGAGTGGAGGGGAACTAACTAATTATCCAATGCGAAACATTGACGAGGATCAGTCGTCTGCTGGAATCGAGCTAGAGGAGGGGAGAAGGGTCTCTAAAAATGTAAGTTTAAAATAAAATTTTTAATAAATATTTTAAATTATTTTTTAAATTATTTTTTATAAATTGTTATAAATTTTTGAATTGTTTTATGCTTTGGTTTATTTTTTGTTCGATCTCATTCAAGGTAACTCCTATGTGGTCAAGGTCACTTTGATCCAACATTGTGGTCGGGTGACATAACAGTGTGACTGGACGTCCAGGTCCCCCATCCCCTCTGAGCACAAAAATTTAAAATTTTAATTTTATAACTTTTTATATAAATATTTAAATAAATTTTTCTAAATATTTTAAGTCGATTTTTGGAAGTTTTGGGTCACTTGGACCCAATATGGTAGTCAGGTGACATCATAACGTGGTGACTGGTCGGCTCTGGTCACCCATATCCGCTAAGCCCAAAAATTTAGAAATGTAATTATATATATATATATTTTTAATACATTTGAAAATAATTTTTATAAATATTTTAAATAGATTTCTAGAAATCTTCATATTTTTTTTTTTTGTAATTTTTTGTGTTCAGGGTAAAATAGCACTAGGGTTAAGGTCAAGGTCACCGACATCAAAAATTGTAGCTGAAGGCTAACAGAACCAAGATGGCTGATGGCCCGGTCTTACTCTGGACTGTGGACCTGGTGTATCGATTTGGCATAACCTATGCCTATAAAAACCAATATGGCCACCACTGCTCTGCCCTCGAAAAGTGAGCCTCCCAAATCCTTCACATGTATCGAAAAGTGCCTTTCTGATGCTCGTTTATGCAACTAGGTGGATGCATGCTGATTTTTTTTAGGGAAAAAGGGAGATTTTTGGAAAATGGAAAATTTTGAAGGAGAAAGGAAAATTTTCAGTGAAATGAGGAAATTGTCGGAGAATATTACTCAATTTTGAAAGGAAAAAGAAAATGTTGAGGGAAAAAAGGGAAATTCAAGATAGCGGCGACCGGATTCAGCGCCCCAACGCCCCCCGACCATGTGCTCAACTTGCCATAATCTTACTACTCTCATTTTATACATATTTTACAATATTAGGCACTTCATAAATACTAATATCAAGCCATGTGCACCTGCTTATTAAAATAAAAATTATGATAGCCATGGCAAATCAGTGCACTTGTTGCAGTGTATTCCACATTGGCCACAAAAATGAATATCAACAAACCAATACTCAATTATATTGGCTACACGGATTCACGGAGACAGAAGAGTTGAGTTGTTCAGCTTTCTCAGGTGTAACAGTAGAACACACAGTGTGCTACATGCTCTGCATCCGTTATACACTGAGGTGACAAAAGTCATAGGATAGCAATATGCAAATATACAGATGGCAGTAGTATCGCGTACAAAATGTATAAATGGGCAGTGCATTGGTTGGGCTTTCATTTGTAGTCAAGTGATTCATGTGAAAAGGTTTCTGGCGTGATTATGGCAGCACGATGGGAATTAACAGACTTTGAACGCGGAATGGTAGTTGGAGCTAGACGCGTGGGACATTCCATTTCGGAAATGGTTAGGGAATTCAACATTCCGAAATCTACAGTGTTAAGAGTGTGCCTATAATACCTAATTTCAGGCATAACCTCCCACCATGAACAACGCAGCGACCGACCGCCCGCACTTAATGACCGATACCAACGACATGTGCGCAGAATGGTCAGTGTTAACAGACAAGCAACACTGTGTGAAATAACAGCAGGAATCAATGTGGGACGTACGACGGACGTGTCCATTAGGACAGAGCGGCGAACTTTGGCTGTACTGGGCTATGCCAACAGAAGACCGACTCGAGTGCCTTTACTAACAGAACGAAATCGCCTACAGCGCCTCTCCTGGGCTTGTGACCATATCGGTTGGACCCTAGAAGACTGGAAAACCGTGGCTTGGTCATATGAGTCCCGATTTCAGTTGGTAATAGCTGATGGTCCATGGTCCCAAGTTGCCAACAAGGAACTGTGCAAGTTTGTTTTGGCTCCATAATGGTGTGAACTGTTTTCACATGGAATGGACTGGGTCCTCTGGTCCAACTGAACCGATCATTGACTGGAAAGGGCTATTTTCAGCTACTTGGAGACCACTTGCAGCCATTCATGGACTTCATGTGCCCAAACAACGATGGCATTTTTATGGATGACGATGCGCCATGTCACCGGGCCACAACTGTTCGTGATTGGTTAGAAGAACATTCTGGACAGTTCCAGAGAATGATTTGGCCACTAAGATCGCTCGACATGAATTCCATCGAACATTTATGGGACATAATCGAGAAGTCAGTTTGTGCACAAACTCCTGCACCGGCAACACTTTCGCAATTATGAATGTCTATAGAGGCAGCATGGCTCAATATTTATGCCGGTGACTTCCGACGACTTGTTGAGTCCATGCCACGTTGAGTAGCTGCACTTAACCAGGCAAAAGGAGGTCCGACACGATATTAGGAGGTATCCCATGACTTTTTTCGCCTCAGTGTAAGTATCCACATCCATGTAATTGTAGAGAATGCCTTAATACTCAAGAGAATCGTTTTTGACAGTAGGCCTACATTTCCAATGTTAATGTTAATTGAGGTGTGCTCGGTACGTCCCTTGTCGAAGGTAGACTGTTGGGCGCGCGGTGTCCCTCGAGCTGTGAAAGTGCCGGGCGCCAGCTCAGTGTTGAGCAATGAGATCGGGTCGTGGTTAATCACCCTAGGGGGCTCGAGGTAACACACCGTCAGATAATAGGAAAATGTGAGCTGTATGGCCGCTGCGCAAGCACGGATTAATGAATGCACTATTTGTTATATGAAAGATGATTATTTTATTAAACACTTAACTGAACAGACACATGGTGACTGCATGGTCGTACAATGTAACACACTAATGGATTACGATTAATTAAGGCGCGTGACGCTGCTCTCCCCTCGGTGCGATGTAACATAAAATACAAGTTAATTCGTGGATGATGTGATGATACGATTACTGAGTGAGGTTGCAGCCCCAGGGGCTGGCACTGAGGTTCTTGTGAAACGAGATACTTACCACGTCCGCCCCCGTTGAAGTGATGAAGCGTACTGGCTGAGGACTGCGCCGGCTCCCGCTACCTGAGCGCGGCCGACACTAAGCGGTGGAAAGATGAAACATAAATGTGACTTAAAATGCTAATGAGATGTAAGAAAATGATATACCTTAGATTAACATAATCAAACACAATTACCCTATACAACTTACATAAAAAACGCAATTACCCTTGCACAAATACACAATAAGTCAGGGTTATATTAATATTAAATATTTGCATCGCAGCAGCCACTGTATTGCCAGCTTAGTAATGTCACATGTCCCTGGCTGGCTGGGTATGTGATGACTGTCTTTCAACACGATAAATATGATATAAATAAATACTGAATAGATCCACTGAACCAATAAAAAATAATGATTAATTTATTAAGCTCTGAATAATTAATGACACTGGTGCAATTTACACACATGGAACAAATACACTTGATAATTATGACACTGAATAACTACATATAACCCTGAATAACTATATTGATGCACTCCCGATCAATTATGTCGCACTGATGTCACGCACGATATTGACGAACGCTGATTGATTATAACACTGAATACACTATAACGCTTGCCCACATGCCTGCTGGTGTGGTGCATCTGAAGTGGAGGACACTACTGCGGCAGTCACAGTGGGCACAAGGTACCAGTGAACGCCTGGTTCACGTTATAATATTCATATTCATTACAAATTTTGGAAAATCCACGGATGTACACAATTTTTTAAGTAGGTATATAGCAACTTCAGATATTTAACACAGCAGTGTCACTGTAATATATTATACTTTATCACACTTGATTTCAAGTTTCGTTCAGATATACATAAAATGCTATAATTATCAGAGGATCGGTACAAAAGTTTAAATTTTTATGTCAGGAAACATTTGGTTCTTCGAGTTCTGAATTGCCACCTGAAAGTACATTTTCTGTTAAAGCAGTACACTTATTTATGTTAAAGGCTATTTTATACCAAATGATGTTCACTGTAAGGTAATATTGTTCCTAAAGGAGATCGTTACTCAGCAAATTATAACGTTATAAATCTTTGAATTGTTATTATATTAATTTAATGTTCCATAACGTGAAGTAGGTTTTACTTGTCGTTGCCACAGAACTGCGAAACAATTAGTTTTTAGCAATGTTAGTGTACTGTGTTCTATTCATGTAAGACAAACAAAGAAAGTCATTTTATTTTCATTTACGCACCCAATATACTTTCTAAAACCGCATCAACATCTGTTGATAATAATATATATCTAAAAATAATTGAACTTCAAAAAAATATTGTAGCACCAGTAGCTGTCAAGACTAATGATGGCAGCGATACTCCTAATTCAAAAGATACTCGTTGCTGTCTGTACTGACGAAGAAGCAGGCGATGCCTGTGCTGAAAAAGAGAAAGGTGATGGAGACGATAATGAATACAATTTTGGCGGTGAAGGCAATGTAAATTTTCTCGATGCCCCTACACATCATCGTAATGAATGGCTTTGCTGAAAAAAGTGGAGTGAAGAAGACAGATGACGATACGAACACCGATTACATATTTCCAGAAGACAACAATGATCCTGTTAATAGACTCAGACATTTTATTGCATTGCAACAAGAATGCGAGATCTCGTAGATTAAGTATATATCTTCAATAGTCGGTTCGGCTTTCAAGACCTCGATGTTAAGGGCCACCCAAATCTCGTCACTGACACAATCAATCATCGGTGAACTTTAGGATAGAGGTAAAATCAAATGAGACCAATGGACACTAAGCGTGATCTGAAAACATCTGAGAAATGCAAAGATTGAATGTGTGAAATAAGTAGGACAATAAATTTATGTACACATAGTTGTGCATGTTTAATTTTTTAGATAGTATATATTGCTTTTCTGAAAGACTTTATTAATTCAGTGGTGTAAACAATCGATTGCAAGAGTCTGTTTTGGGTAGCAATTTTTACTAACAAGTTCGCGAGGGCTATATTTCAGTCTGAGGTTTTATGTCTTTCTCGGGGCGTTGAAAGTCTGCTGAGTGGTATTTGACGAACGAATGTAATGAGTATTATGAGATATAAACATTTTCAGGAATAAATGTTTTTTAGAAATGTTTTGAGGATTTTTTTGAGGGATGTTTTTTGAGTAATGTATTTTAAGGAATGTTTTTGTGGAATATTATTAAGGAATATTTTTGAGAAATATTTTTGATGAATGTTTTTGAGAAATATTTTTTAAAACTGTTTTCGGGGAACTTTTTTTTATGAATGATTTTTGAGATAATAGGGCGAACGATTGGGAGATTACTCAAAAGATTGAAAGATTAATCGGAAATATTGATCGAAATATTGGTAGATTGATAGAGTGAATGATCGAAAATATTGATGGAATTATGAATCAATGACCGAGAAGAGCACAGAACATAAAACTATCATATGTTTTGGGCCCTGTACATTCCAAGTTTAAAGATCCTAACCCTTATGTTGTAAATGTTATCACTGGCAACGTAGGCAGTCCAGCTGGAGTCAACGATGGTACCACCAAAGACGAAGTCTGGATATTGGTCGTAGGCACACCACTAAACGAATGGTTCAACTTATACCTACACTCCAATACCTTGCTGGTCTGAACACGTAATCGAAATTTGAGCATATTTATACTTTGGTAAGGAAATGTATGTGTAATTGCGAGCACGTCTGATGATGCCCTGCAAAACTTAATGGAAGAGATGGACATCAAAAATAACTTACCATACTGAATTCTTGAAAAATCAGGGCTGACAGAGCAATCCATCATGTTTCCCTTCAGATGAAAACCTGTGATGTGGCACGAATTTCGCTAAATTAATTATCTGAAGAGGACGAGATATTTTGTGAACAACGACCAATCATAGGCGAGCAATGTGACATGATTGTTAGATCACTAGCGCAATCTAGTGATTGTGGTGTTTGAGCTATAGTTTGTAAATGGTGGGTGGTAATGTGAGCAGGTTGGGCAACAGGTGTGATGTAAAGCTAAGGCTTAGTTGATTTTTTTCGGGTTCAGGATCTCAGAAATCCGCCATGGCGGTCGTTTTCGATAATGTAATTTTTCCCTAGATTTTTTCCAAATTTGTGCAATTTTTTTGGAATTTTTGGGATTTCCCGGTTTTTCGACTTCTCAAGTCACCTAGGGTTATGATCATGGAAGTCCAGCATAGCAGTTGGGCTCGTTAATGTAATTTTCCCCCGAATTTTTAGGATTTGTTTGTGATTTTGCTCGATTTTTGTATTTAACGTTATCCCAAGTTCAAGGGCATGGGTCATGGGCACGAGGTCAAGGTCACCCAGATCCAAGATGGTTGTCGCTCTAGGTTACTACATCGAGATCAGTTGGCTCATTCGCACCTATCCTCCATCCTGTCTGTGTCCCATTTAAAGTACATATATTGCACCGGAACGCAATTTGTGTTCTAATATTCTAGTTAAACATGATGTAAGTTGAAAAATTGCAATAATGTGTAGTAGATTACTTTTGACAGCAACAAACAGGATTTATTTCCACACTCATTAAAGATCTTTTCGGTAGAGGAGTAATTGCAGGAAGAACAAATATTTTGAACAGTCAAGGCGCGGGGAATAAATCATCCCGTAATTGTTTTGGCGTTCCTTCGAAAAACCAAGAAAATCGAAATCAGGACGGTTGGATGAGAAATTCTCACAAACGCGAATTCGGTGTGTTACTGTGTGCCATCTAGCTCGTATGGGCGTATGAAAGAAAATAGCCGATAAAATAAATAATACTTTTGCTCACAAGTAGCTATATATTCTTTCATCGCACTGCTGACACAAGTCCTATTTCAGTTTTAGTTACATGTATTGTCTGGGAAGCCCATAAATCAAGACACATTAAATATGAATTAATAAAAAACGTTTATTCCACATTAAGATAACCATATTATTATATTTTCTTTTACGATAGCGATTTTATGTTTTTGCAGATCGTCACGGAGAATGGTTCTCACTTAGATATTCGACTACCAAGTATTACGTCATCGCTGGGAGTATCAGCAGGCGAAAAGAGTACTCCACGACCTTTGCGACAAAGTATGGTTGTGCCAGTCCCTTCCACTCCAGACTCAGGTAATTTAATTTTTTGTTCAAGACAAGTGTCGGTTGGATACTCTTTGGGTTCTTGTAGGATAATTGTAGGATACTGTTGGTGTACTAGTGCTTATGTTTATATAATACTAGCTGTGCCCGTGGCTCCACTCGCGTGGACTATAGAATTATTATTTAGGTTAAATTATAGATGGATATATGCTACCGCGGAGTTTTTTTTAGGTATTTTTATTCTACACAATTCTTTACTACGTGATATTGTTCCATATTTAATGGTTTAGACAGCGTATTGCAAGAGAGCGCGCAGGCGACAAACTTTTTTCCGACTTGATTCACTATTATCGTCACTGCTTATTCCTTATGTTACTTTACGTAACAAAATATATACTAAAACCTGGCCAGAGAACATAGCTATGCATTAAAAAAACACATAAATCGGATAAGTGGTTCTTTCTTGAGTGATAAGCGCACTAACAGACAGACAGACAGAGAGACGTTGAGTTCTATAATATGTATAGACAAGTATCAATGTCACTGCAGATAACGCAGAAAATGTAACTCATTATTTTATTTGCAGTACTTCACAAATTTGTTATGGTGTATTTAAAACTATTTAATCACAAATACAGCAAAATACTATAACATAATATATTTACTATAGTTCGTTCAGTTTTTTTGTAATGCGATGTTATTTTTAAGGGTTAACAGTTACCAGAAGTGCAGTTACGTTTACAAGGTTCCATGGAAACCAAAATAAGTTAATATAGGACATCATAAATTATAAGAATTCATGATTTTGAAAACTCAATAATTTCTGCAATTATGTCAGAAATAGTATAAACGTTGCAGTTCTAATTCGGTATATGAGGAAGAAGTGGCATAGGCAGACATTTATTTTGGGGAAGGTTTTTTCATTGACATAAGAATGCCTATAAATTTTTTCAAGCTGAAAAACGACAGTGTATGTATATGGGCATGTGCATTTTTAGTTTTACTTTTTTTATTTTACTTATGTTTAATGTTTTCTCACTTTACTGATAGCTATCTATATTTTTTTATGTGTCCCTGGTATTTCGGTGGAGAGGTGGGGGTAGAGACCGGAAACACCCCCTCCCGCTATCATCATCCCTGCTTGGAATAGGAGCCAACCATCTAGGTGTTCCTGCTCTCTCATTCCGGTTGAACATCGGTCGTGTTGAGTATGGCTGTAGCCATATTGGGCGTTCTGATGTCTAACTTAACCCTAATTACCTTGAACCCGGAAATTCAATAAACCAACCCCAAAATCCCTAAATATGTTCTGCTATCACGGGAATGTTTAAAAATAATAATATAAAAATAATAACTTCTAAAAATATGGTCGACCCACATGCCAAATTAGTTTGCTGAGACAGGCAAGCAAAATCGAAAATCTAATATTTGTCCGATGTTAATATTTTTAATTTGCACCATACATACAGTATGTCTAAAACATATATGACTATAGGCTATTCACGGTAAAGCAAGTACTTTTAGAAGCCCTCTCATTTGGAATAATAGTCAAAGAATATATATTATTGTAGCCTTAGACGTTAACTTTCGAGTCCGGTGAAATACATACCCTGTGTTTATTATTTACATAACAATATTTGTTTTTAAAAAGGGCGGAAGGATAAAAAAAGGCAGATAGGAAAAAATAAACCAGGGCCTCAAAAGTGCTCACTTTACCGTTAACATCCTATAGACACTGTGTAAGGCATGTGTAGTCAATTTTTGAAATCGATATACTTTATTTTAAGAATTCAGTCTCACTATAATTCTCAATCATATTCTCATTCATCAGTGTACCTACATGCAAAACATATGCGATGTAAACCTATCACTCACAATGATTATCTGGAAAAATTGGTATTGCTAGAATTAAAATATTATATTATTAAATACTGGAGTAACCATGTGCATCGTGTTGAGGGGCGATATTAAATCCTCTAATTTTTACTGTAGTTCTGTGACCATAATACTTGGTTATAAGTTTCTGATACTAAAAATTATTATTTTATATCATAGTGAAATTGTGCAAGGAATATTGCAAGATGTTACAAAGTATATCCCTCTTTCCATTGATACATCCAAATAAATGTGTTATCCAGTTACTATTGTTTTTCATTTTTAAAATCAATTCGACTAAATTCGAATGTTCCTTTAAATCCTTAACCGGAGACGCAAGGTCTCAGTGACCCTAGCGAAAATTTTCGTCACTACCATCTATGTACAGTTCAAGAAACTTTATCATGCTGCCACCTTCCTTGAATTTGGATATCACATGGTTTCCTCCTGCAGCGCCAGATCTGTTTTTCCATTCTGCCAACAGATATCAGGATACGAAGATAATTTGTGGTCATTCTGGCACCACATCAGCGTGTATGTTCCAGTCGCAATAAATGATAAAATAGAGGGGAAATGGAAAAGTGTGCGTGTGGGCGATCCATAGTTTGATAAAAATGTTTTTAACTGGTTGAAAGACAAAGGCAGTGACTTCAACGATGAAAGTAGAGAATCAAACTAGTATTTTCCAATTAGCTATCACCATTCAAACTCTGAAATCAGCAGTGACGAAATTGAAAATACACATAAAAACAATTTCGAGGAATGTGCATCGTGAGTGTCAATAGACAAATGGTGAAAAATATTGAGCGTCATCATTAATGCAGTGATCAAGTCAGTGTAAAATTAAAAGTAAAATCAAGTTTATAGTAAAAATAGGCATAAGTGGTGTTGTGAGTCTGCAGTAAAAATGTTCGAACACCTAAGAACAACATTATTTCTCATTTTCCGTTGCTGAAAGTGCCAGAAAAGAATTTACATGATACTGCAACACCACTAGAAGCATGGAAATGTGTAGTGACGAGATCTGTGGGCTGCTCTTAACAGCGAGGTCCTGAGAGCCGATGAGGATGATGAGGTGATTATGGAGCAGCGCCGGAATGAAAGGGTGGGGGAAACTTGAGATCCCCGAAAGAACCCGCCAACCAGCAGCATCGTTCGGCACGATTCCAATCACACATGCAAATATCCGAGAGTGGCCCAGCCGTGGATTGAACGCAGTTCGCCTTGGTGGGAGGCGAGCAGGCGAACCGCTCATCTACCGCGGCCCCCAGAAGCGTGGAAATGTAATTTTATACAAGACATGGCAGGTGAGGTTATTCTACACACTTATAACAATCTCAGGACTTTGTAAAGAAAATATTCAGAGGAAAATAAACCTGAAGTGACTGACGTAGACTGCATAGAGTTTGATGTACTGTTAGTTGTTTTGTACTTTTGGTATGTGATCAAATCCCGAAGATCTGGAATCCATGTTTGCAACAGATGGTACTGGTCGAGATATCTTTAGATGTGTTATGACTGTGGAGAGGTTTCTGATCTTTCTTTCTGGCGTGTTTGCGATTTGACAATTCTGAGGACTGAGAGCAACGAAAAGAAAATTATCCTTCTGTAGCTATATCATGGATCTTCAATGAGCTCGCAAGAAACTCTCCAGTTATCTTATTCACTTGGTGAAGTGGCATGCATAGATGCAATACTGGTCGGTTTCAGAGGACGTTGTAAATTCCGCATTATGTGCATAAACAAGCCATAGAAATACAGAATTAAAGTAATGATATTGAGTGATGCCCAAACAAGCCATTTGTACAAAGCATATATTTACACTGGGAAGGATTGTGATGGGAAGTTACTTCCGCAAAAAGCCAGAAAATTTATAAAACCTACACAAGCTGTTTAACAACTATCACAACAAATTGTAACTTCCAATCGGAATAGAACTGCAGATAACTGATTTTCTATGGTCGAAGTTGCCGAGGAACTACGCAACCGAGGCTTCGCTTATGATGACACACTGAATAAAAACCAAAAAGAAATACCAGCCGGATTCCTACCAAACAGAAATAGACAAGAAGGCAATAGTAACTATTGTTTCACAAAACACATCACACTTTTCTCTCTCATGTTGCAACGAAAGGAAAAGCAGTGTTTCTCATTTCAACAGTGCACCATACTGAATCAACTGATGCACAGACAAGCAAACCTGGGACTATTGCATTTTACAATGACACTAAATTAGGCGTTGATACTCTTGACAAGAAGCATGCAAATTGTTCAACAAACCGATGAGGAAATATGTGGCCACTGTCTCTCTTATATGCTATCTTGAATATTGTTGAAATAAATCGTTTTGCATTGCATGGCAGCTATACAAAGAATTTTTTAATACCAAGGTTCAACTTTCTGAAGAATCTTGCAAGAGAACTTGTTTATCAAGACGTGAACAGAATAATGATGAACGATAGGCTACCTAGAAAACTGTGTTTATCTATTGGTAGAATTTTTAAGAAAGAAATTGGACCAGCTTCTCCTGGAAAAGTACAGGAAAAAGAAAATGTGGTTTTTGTCCCTGTAGCTGTAATAAATAAAAAACTAAAAATATTTGCTTGGTGTGAGAGAAAGCACTGTGTAATGATTGCAGAGCAAATTTTCGCAAACACTACATTAAAGTGTGACTATTTTTATACAAATACGAAATTTCTAATTTCTATGAAAATATTTTTGTGTACAGTGTTGTTTTCAAAATTTTAAATACAATAGTAGTGTTACACTGTAGATAATTATCTCTAATGCAACGATAAAAAACTTCGTTTCTAACTAATATTACAAGAATAAAATCCTCCTAGGACTTATTTTACTTTAGGGAAACACTTATGCATAAAAAATATGTATCACGAAGGTTTTAAAGATTAGGATAATTTTTTTTTGTGTCTTATGTTTTGAATATTCAATTTGGCTGAGAGACAAACAAGTATTGTCGAGGCAATGAAAATATTTGAAAAAAGAGGAAATCAGAATATTTTTCTTCTGAAATTGAACTGTTGTAGATTTTATGAAAAAAGTATATTTTCATAGTGTTGTCAAGAATGTGGGCTGCTTTCCCCTAATCATTAGCCTATCTGCAACCCACGTCGTAACATATATGGGTAGGGGGTAACTCGAGCACCCTCTCTTGGCTATTCATTTTATTAGTAGGCTTCCTTTCGTCTATTTCCATCCCTGCCCAGCGATGTGAGAGGTTACTAAGGACTTATGACTACAACCTTTCAAACATTAATTATACTTAAGGGAGGTGGTATAGAACTATAAATAAATAATTTTAGCTACTCACTTCAAAGTCAAAATCCTTTTTAATAAGGCCTTAAATGAAAGAGAACATTTGGCATTAATAAATTACAAATCTTTCTGTGGATCAAAACATTTAGTTAAACAGATTAATTACAAGTCAAATATAACCATCAATTTCTCTTTAAGTCACTGGAAAAAATATTAATTAGACACCAAAACATTAATTATCTGCGCGTCACTTAACCTGAGCGCATTGCCAAGGGGAGCCCGTACTAAATTAACTAAACACCTTAAACTAGCGCAGGTTGTCTATCTTAAGGGACCCTACCTTAATCTTAAATTTAACCAGGTTCTACATAACTGTTTTCTACTTCCCACGATGACTTCGTATGCCCCTCTCGACCCACTCCAAGGGCTGGATCCACCACACATCGCACTAAAACATACACTGTGATATCGCCATCTCATGCGCCCGCACCGACTTCCACATATTCCGCGGCGCACTCTAAGATACCGCAAATTAATTAACCGTGCCCTAGGCCAGGCCAGAAGGGCATGCCTAGGCTTGACCTGCACCCAAGCGTCCCCACTATTTAGAGGCTGGTCAGCGACTCTCCTACGACTCCAAAAACAACGCCAGTCCCCGTGGCCCACGAAACACAACTGCTGGCTTGCGATACCCTAGTCTGTAAACCCAGAACCCTGGCCAGTAGCCCCGAGTGCACACACATTTCGCAATAGGCTGGGCCGCCTTGCGCCAGCCAAACAGCACGATTTGCGGAAGTCTGCGGCCAACGTCCTCCGCAAATCGTCAGCTCAACACACACATCAGTGGCCCATCTACTGTAAAATTTCTGTATCCCGCACTTCCACAGTCGCGGTAAAGAAAACTCACCACAGAATGGTTATAAATCTAGAACTCCAAAAATTTCAATCTCGACAAATTTCCCCGGCCAACTGAACTTGTGCCCTCTCAAGCGACCCTAGAATGTACTGGTGTGTTCGTGTTTACAATCCGAAATGTGTTACAAAATGGGTGACAAAAAATTCCACCAGTGTGCCTAAGGGGAAGAAGCTTCAAACCCATTCAACTACCAAAATGTCAACAAAACGACCTGAACCTGGACTCCACGAGCTACGACACTAGAACTACCCCCTATCCACAATTTCAAAAATAAAACTTCCGCAGTTACATTCAAAAATTTTTGGCTATTAGCCATGCATTTATTATTTTACCTTGTCCCTGGCTCCTCAACAAAAATATACATGAGCCAGTCATTTATCTATTTCTTTACAGTCCTAAAATGTACTATGCGGTTCTGTACAGCCTCCTGGAGAAGCTGCCTCTGAGACACAATGGTCTCTGGGATACCCCACAAACAGTAGCTGATGCAACAAGTTTCTCTATATCTCCCGTGGTTACATTGATCTATCCACATGGCTCCAGGGCAGCAGTCTCCATCTCCCAACATGCTCCTCCCAAAGATGCACAGCCCCCAACAGCAAGCACAACTTCTCCACAGCAACCAATCATTAAAATCCTTAAACACAGGAATTTACAAAGTGACCATCGCACCTGGCAACACTACAAAATCACCCCTGCTGAATGCCATTTCCAAAAAATTCACAATTCAAACAAATGAGCAGCAGACTCTAACCTGAAAAATTACATTACCATTAAATCATTCATGAAAAATTATCATTCAACACAAAAACATTTAACAGCACCCACCCCAACCCAACAAACAGGACAAACACGTGAGGAATAATTGGTCCTATCCCAGGAGAGGGTGGATTGCAAAACTTCTACGAACTCCTCGTCACGTCGGCTACATCTGCGCCGAGGGGTGGAGGGACCGAACCAAATTTGTGCACACCTTTAAACCTTCCTCTTTCGAAAAAAATTTCCAACCCCCCCTTCCCCTCCCCACTTTTCAACTCACCTGGGAGGAGATAGCCGGAAATGGGGGGTGAGTTTTCGATTTTCGGACCCCGTTTTTCCGAGAATTTCGACGAGATTCCAGGAATTTACGACTCTTCGGACGTCCCCTTCAGCTTCGGGCACCCTCGTGCCCTTACAAGATGATGCAGTAGGGCGGGGTGGTAGGGTGGGGGAAATCGGTTTTACGGCCCTGGGAGCCGCAATTTTCGGCCGATTCCGCGGGCTAGACCACCATCGGTGTAGCAGGTAATTGTATTCAAGTTGAAACTCTGGAACATCTGCATGCATGTACATTTCGTGGCAAACACATTCGCCGAAAGGTTCTGATGTGACCATCATAGTATCGGTTTGGACAGGAACCTCATCAGTCCACATGAAGAAGAGCGGGGAATGGGACCAATGTGTTCCCCTTTGAGCAATAGCGAGTTTGTCAATGCCTATTTTGCACAATGTTACCTCCTATGTGTCTCTTGACAAAGGAGTGTGAGGGTAATATACATAGTAATGTTATAATTCAAAATAAAGTCATAAAATGGCCCGCGATAATACGCGAGCCTCAGGAGATGTCTTTGTAAATGTATGTGTAACACAGGAACCTCATCTGTCTACACGAAATAAGGGGAATGGTATCAATGTGCCCCCTTGGACAATGGCATGTGTGCCATTATTTATATTTGTAAGGGTGTTCATCTTTGTGTCTGATGACAAATACATTGTGTAAGGCAATATATGCCTCTGGCCATACCTTTGTGAAGGTATGAGGTGTGTGGTAGTTTGTACCNTTCCCGGACAAAGATTGTTGTTCAGTGTCGCATAGACTAGGGGAGTCGGTGAAAAACAATGCACCACAATGCCAGTACTCATTGTCCATAAGACCCATGTCATGTACCTGAACCCCAGTTCATGCGACACTGAACACCAATCTTCGGGGAGGGGGATACAAACTACCCACCCGCAACAAACATAATCCCGGAAAAACAAAAACAGCAAATGAAAAATCTCCAATTACTCATCAAATGTAACCCCGAAAAAAAAAACCCATTCTAGTTTCAGTTAACAATCCCCAATAATCGACTTGGCCACCTAGATCAGTGGTTGTTTTGCAAGCACCAGCTGCTTCCTAAACTTACAAAAAATCATATATATGATCAACAAAAAACAAGATTAGTTTAATCTCTTTAATTTTAAATAAGCCAGCAAAACAATTTTTTTTCAACCACAGGAACATTTTATTCCAATTATCATCGTTATTCTACATTTCAAGTCAATTCAGTTTTTTTAAGTTAACATTCTCCTTTCGATTAACAGTTACCCTTTATCTTTTTTTCATTAAAAAACATTTGTTTATAAATACATGAACACCTTCTCTGTACCAGTGTGCATATCATAACAAACATTTATGATTAAAACTCAAAGCTCAACAGAAAAACAATTATGGTCTGTGCCTTGTCTCTGTCTCTCACTCTCTTTTTTTGTCATCTCAGTCACCAGTAGCCTGCAGCACTCATAATAAGCACATACACCCACTTCCAGGGCACTAGCCCTCTCTAAGGAAATATTAACCAAAAGTCAGTGGAAGAAAAAAAATTACAATTTCCACAATGCCGAAAGAGACACCAATTCAACACTCAGAAGTGCTAAGTCCTATCGTCTAGGGTGCCTCTCGCTCTGGAGACGTCCGCAGGTTAGCTTAAATGCTCCCCCAGGTACCAGCAGCTTAACCAACTGCTGAGCCAGCCAACCACTTCTAGTAGCCATCTGAAACCAATGATAGAGTGGCATCGCATCCCGTATGTCACCATCCGGACAGAACAACACTATCCCGTTCCTTGTCTATCTTGTTAAGGGGGATAAGGTGTCCCCACTGCATGTCTGTCACGGTCCTGACAGCTCGGCCCTAACATTTTTCCCATCATGGCAAGAAACGGACACATGTGAAACTCGCACCCTCTGGCCGCCCCTCTCTCTTTCTCTTTGAGTGGGCAATGTCAGCTCCAGTTGGCCATCTCCTTATCTACCTCGTCACAAACCTAAATAAAAGCCTTCACCTAAAACAACGTTCAGGGTACGAACACAAAGAAAACTAAGACAAAACAAACAAGCAAACGAACACTGACCACACAAAAAAAAACGTTTTCACAAATTCACATTAGGCATTTAAGTTCCTGTAAAAATAAATGCTCACTTAACTTTTGTTATCCTTCAGATCCTGATTGACACCTGTTCTTCCAAACCGACGATGCCATGTGCCGACAGTATTTAATAGTGATTGATTGGGGGAAGGGGGGAAGTAACATCTCTCGAGAGCTGCATCGCTACGCTGGCGACAGCCTCATACAGGCCCCTGACATTTCTCTCTATTGCCGAAAAGTTTTTCAATCACCACCTAGAACAGTACTTTTACAAACATGCTTTTAAACACTGACCTCCAAAAGATCATCACAACAAACAAATTTATCTGCAGCTTACTTTAAAAACATAACATTATCTACAGATACACTTTATCGTTCATCATCAACATGCCAACTGCCCATGCCACGAATACACAATTTTACTATTTCTACAAAAAATTTCCAACTCCCCCCATTTCCTTTTGGGAGTTGAACCTATGGACACCTGTCCGCACTTCCGCGCATACGAGCTAATTCACCAGGCTCCTCGCTGTATGCTGTTTTCATTTATTTCTTCATTAAAATTCCAAGTGGAATTCCTTAGATACACTAACACACATTCAGTTATCCCTTGTACTGTGTTCTTTTTTTTTTTACATTTAAAACTTTTTCCTTTATTCCCCCTTTCATTATATTTTCCCATTGGCAGTGCAATCTATCTCTATTCCTCAAATTGATTTCGTCTAAGTATCACACAATATCATGTTGAAACAAATTAATCATTACACAACATCTGGAGCTCTGCACCTTAAAAACAACAACATGTTTATTTAACCAGAGGGCCCATAAGAAATAATTAAATAAAAATTAATTTAGTTAACTTGCCAACACATAACTGAAACAGAAATCGGGATTAACCTCAGGCCGCCGCGAGGACAAAATAAATTCTTGGACACTAGGTCCCAGCTACCAGTGCTGCCATTTCGTGGCGCCTCTGAAAACAAACACTTGTAGTATTGAAAGCTCCGACTAGGTGGCAACTCCACGCCTGCATGCTCTAGCATCACTGTTACTGAAAAATTATTTAACTTACATCGCCCGCACCAGGGTGCAGCACATACCTGTCATGGCATTATCTATACGCTTACTGCAAAACATACACACTTGTTAATTTCCTATGTGGCAAATTATTCAAACACACACAATTAGTTTAACCTACTACTATTTACCATGCATTTCACTTGGCACTTAGATGCTACAGTTTTTACTAACAATCTATTTCCATGTCTTACTTCTAGCTTAACACTCTCAACAAAAACTAAACGCATCTTCATGGGCCTCCACTACCGTACATAAATTTACATTTTCACATTTAGCTCTAAAAAATAAACACTCTTATTACTTGCTACAATTTCCCCTATTAGCATTGCTCCATTCCAGCTAACTCCAATTTCAAAACACTATCACATTTGGTGCATATCTAACTATTTCCCATCTCGGCAAGGTACTCAAATAAACCTAATTACAACTAACTAATGCAACTCTAGGCAAAATTTACATGTATAGACCATTCAAAGGTCTACAGCTACAGGATCAGCTACACGGCGAACTCCGGCAAATTATAGGTTGTCATGGACCCACCGCGTGGTTCGTGGCAACCGCCTCGAAAAAACAAGGCGGGGGCTTATAGCTCAGGGTAGTTGAGGGGTTACACAGGAAGAGTGAACCTTCCCGGCTCACAACACAACATACAAAAAAAAGGATAAAACAATACAGACACGGTCCAGTGTTACCAACCTCCCCTACAGTACACAAATTTCCGACGAATCGCTTGGTTAGTAAAAGAGAGGAAGATAAGCAAAAACGAAGCAACCTTAGGGAACATCCCTAGCTTCTGAATTACGATTATTCTTCTAATCGTCGTCACTTATTAGCTACCCTTAGCCAGCCTGCTCCAATTAATAAACAACGGGATTAGTAAGTTGCCAAAAAACATATATTATAAAAATAAAAGAGACTCTCTTTTCTGGGATAATTGCCACACAAAAAAAATATTAAGTACTGTTACATGGGCTGTGACTCGCTTCGCTCAGGGGCGAGGGGATAAACCAAAATTAATTCTGAAGTCCACTCTTTCCCGATAAAAAAAAACACTCTCGTAACAACCACCGTCATGTTAGCATCAGGCCAGTATGCTTGCACTACACTCCATACACTGTGACCTCGAACCAACACCAGTATTCCCAGAAAAACGCAGAACTAACCTACAACCCCCCCCCCCC
>NQII01000001.1:1206644-1234656 GCA_002778355.1 Clitarchus hookeri
TCACGCCTTATGATGATTGCGTTTCTGCGACCACCGGGGAGAAGCTACTTCTCACTCAAAACTACATGTTTTAACTCCTCATACTCGCGCGCGCGTGTTCCATCCGATGTTGGCACCATCTACACTCCCCTCTTTCTCAGCCCATAGCCCGTAGCCCGTAACAACTCCGCTTCACTTCTCTACCCCTCCACAGCGCACACGCCGTGCCGGCATCATGGGGTCCCCGGCCGGCCAATCAGTGCACGGTATGTAGCCCCAGCTGCCAGTATACAGCATCGGGCTGACAGCCACGCCACTGGCTCCCTCTGTCGCCAGTAGATTCCAGCATGTGGTGAATGCCTGGTGCTGCCCTCAAAACTGCTACAACTTACACGCCGTACCCATCGGGGGACAGACCGCCCGGTCGTGGACCTCGACACGTACGGACAAAGTACAAAATATCAACCCTCTTATAAGTTCATTCCTGTCAGTATTTATTCGGTTTTGTACCATAATATCAGGTGTACAGCCTTGCTTCCGACGTTTTCCCCCCAACATTTGAGGCTTTATTGTTAAAATGTGATTACATATTTATGATTTAAAGTACAGTCCGTCGATAGTCACTACTTTGTCCCATCTTTCTGGCAATTTTCGGATACCATCTCGAAAAAACGACGCGTCTTTTGAGGCGACCCACGAATCGATCCATTTTTTGACTTCTTCATACGAGCGGAAATGCTTATCGGCCAGGCCGTGTGCCATCGATCGAAACGAATGGTAGTCGGAAGGAGCAACGTCTGGAGAGTATGGCGGGTGGGGTAAGACCTCCCATTTCAGCGTTGCCACGTATGTATTGACCGGTCTTGCGACATGTGGCCGAGCATTGTCATGCTGCAGGATAACTTTATCATGTCTCTCTTTGTACTGTGGGAGTTTCTCCTTCAAAGCTCGGCTCAAACGCATCAATTGCGTTCGATACCGATCCCCTGTGATGGTTTCACTCGGTTTCAACAGCTCATAAGATACCACACCGAGGTGACCTTGGTGCCATTCATATTCGGTCTGGCCGTCGACGTGGGACGTGGAGGCATGTTCGGACATTCCCCATGGTTTTCTGCACTTGGGATTATCGTGGTGGACCCATTGTTCATCGCCGGTCACATTGCGATGTTGAAACCCCTTCTGATTCTCTCTTTGAAGCAGCTGTTCACAAGCAAAGAAACGCTATTCAACATCTCTTGGTTGCAAATCGTACAGAACCCAATTTCCTTGTTTCTGAATCATTCCCATGGCTTTAAGGCGTTTTGAAATGGCTTGTTGCGTCACTCCCAATGATTATGCCAATTATTCTTGCGTTTGGCACGAGTCTTCATCAAGTAATGCCTCCATTTCGGAATCTTCTAAACATGTCTCTCTTCTACCGCCATGCCAGTAGTAGACGTCAATATCACCACTCTTAAACCGTTGAAACAACTCATGACACGTTCATTCACTAAGGGCAACCTCACTGTACGTTTTCTTGAATTGGAAGCAGAAAATCAACAATTCCCGCACATGCCGAGCAATTGGCTCGAAAACTGACATCTTCGCTCGAGAATAAATTTATGATGCAAACACAAATTCACTAATGTGATGATGTCGTTATGTTGACAAATGTCCAAGCTTACTGTGTGACATCATTGATCTACATATTTCCACCAGCATTTACCGCTGCAGCCATTGATCGAAAAATGGTGGAAGCAAAGTTGTACACCTGAAATAAATTTCAAATAGCAAAGTACATTTTAGGAAAACACCTTTTCTCCCATTTTATTTTTATAGCAAGTATAACAAAGTTACATTTTTAGTTTTTTCATTAGAGCAGAGATTCAAAAATGTTTAGTAAATTTTTGGTAGCTAATAAATTGTGTATTTGTAACGAAGATATTCCTATACACATTTACATAAAATGACATTACTTGGACCTAGAAAAATTTTTTATGTAAAATATTTATCAAAATTAATTTGGAGTCATGGGGCACCATGTCACCAGATATGTTAAAATATTTGCACACCACCAGCTGAGTGTTAATTTTAATTCCCTATTTTAATAGAGAGCAAATAAATATTACTTATGTATTAAATTCTCTTTAAATTATAGTATGTACTTTATTCAATTGTTTTCTTGGTAAGTACATAACAGTTTTCAAACACAAGTGTAGACAAAAATTATATTAAACAATAATAATTTTATTTTTATTTTTAATCAGTCAAAACAACCTACTACATGAACAAACACAAATATCCTCGAAAGAAAATCGAATATAATATAGGGGAATTGGGGCACATTGATGCAGTTTTTTTCTAAGAATTTTTTTGGTGCCCAGAAAACAGAAATTTCAGGTTATTTTTTCATGTGATGTCAGCAAAACTAGTGTAGTGTGTTATTAACAGTCACAATCGTTGTTTTATGCCGTATTTCTACATGTAATTAAAAAAAAACTAAAGAAATAATTTGTATCAATGTGCCCCATCCCCGGGGTAGATTGATGCACCTCATGGGGCACTTTGATACGTTTGGGAAAAGTGGGGAAAAATAACAATTACTGCATATTTTCCATAGAAAATTAATTAGCAAACCATTTTATATTTATTTCAAGAAACTCAAATTACCCACAATTTATTTGTAAGGAATGTTAAAACGATCAAAACCAAAATTAAATGTATAACGACCTGATGTTCTTGCTGTTCCTTGTCCGGCTGTTGGCTGTGACAACTTTGTCATATCTGGCACTTCAACCCCACAATTATCTTCTTTCTCAGGAAAAATGAAAAAGTTACCAGGTTTTCTGTTCATAAACCTGACGAGATGGTCACCATCATCACTTTTTCCTTTAACTTGGCCTACAAAGTGAACAACCAGTCTCTTTTTTGGAAACCACACTATAACAAAGTCATCATCAACAATATTTTGGTCAGAAGTATCTGCTTCTTCCATTGCATCATCTTCCAAAGTATCTGCTTCTTCACCTAGCAGGTCATTTAGATTCAAATCATCTGATGTAGAGTCACACAACTATCCTAAGGATGTTTCAGATTCATCTGATGAATATAATTCTTCCGCCTTCTTTCTCTTCGTCTGTCGCTTCAAAGGTTTGGTGTCTTCTATCCCCAGCAGCATTTTGGCGTTTTTCAGTTCTTTGTCTCTATTCCTTTGATGTGCTGCAGCTTGTTCTCTTCTTTAACTTTTCTCATGTCGAAAAGCCTTTTCTTCTCTGGGGAATCAGTATAAATTCGATATTTACGAGGCTACCGTCCGTTTCTTTTGTTAGTTCTACTACCACTAGCTGTTGGGTAAGGTCGTACGTCTTCAGGAGTTACAGGCTTGTTTGAACAAGTAGTTGGTCATGGAGTCTGGGTAGCATCAGCACTTTTTGGAACATTGCTATCTTGTGACTGAGAGACAATTGAGGAAGTGTCTGAGTCTGTCTGAGGGGGTGTGACAACAACTGTATCAGAGTGCGAATGAGGTATGGAAACTGTGCTGGGAGAAAAATCAGAGTCAGAAAATACTAATCTGTTGAAGGGCACTATGCCTGTCCTCTCAAAACTAGACACAATATTTTTCGGAGGGAATGATTCTAAGTTTGCAAGTTTAGCCAGTTTTGGAATGTCATAAATTAATAGGTGTTTCCCCGGATTATTCAGGTGCCAATCGTTGAAAGCAATTTTCAGTTTTGCTTTAAAGGGACCAAAGACTACTACCTCCAATGGTTGCAGTTTATGGGTGTGTGTGGGGAGAATGACAAATAAACTATTACATTTGCACGACAGTAGTCAATGGCTTCAATAGAAACATGTGACTCATGATTATCACATAGCAACAGGATTCGATTTTCTATTTACGAATTTGTATGTTGTTTGATGTGCCTCAGAACTATTAAGAACAAATCTGCAGTCATCCACCCACTCCTGAACACCAAACCCAAACTTCCTTCTGGAGCTCCTGAAATGAAGTGGTCCTTATAATGAACCCTGGGAAAAATGAATACTGGAGGATATTGATTTCCAGTAGCAAAAATGAAGGCACCAAAGGTAACAAGTTCCCCCTTTCTGCTGAAACCACTTGCCCTACTTGCCTTTGGGGTTTTGAGGCTAGAACCTTTGGAGTGTCAAAGACAGTGGTAATCCCAGTTTCATCAAAATTTAATATTCTGTGTCGAGCGAAATTTCATTTTTTCATGATACTCTCATAATTATTGAAAAGCTCCTCAACAGCTTCGCTATGGAAAACTACACACCTCATAATGCTTGTCTTTTCTGGTTCCCTCAAACTTAAATTTGCATTCCTACTTCGAAAACCGTACATCCAATCTTCCCCTGCCATTTCATTGCCATTCCAACTTTCAGGATATTTACAGTGTAGTTTTTCAGCAAATTCATATGCGAAGTGCCTCATCTGCTTCAAAGCTAGACCCAGATGCAACTCATTGCATTTAACAAGGTATTAATTTAATTGTTTTTCTTGTTTGGTGGTAAATACCTGTTGAGAGGAATACTCAGAACCATGATCCCTGACTCTTTTTCACCATTTATTGCTTTCATTTTCTCCAGACGATGCTGCAGAGTAGTGGGTTTGATGTTGAACATGAGTGCAGCTTTTCGGATTGACAGGTTTCCCTCTAAAGCAGCTTTCATAGCTTTCGATACGTCATCCTCGTTGATTTCAGCTCTCTCGGTCTTTTTTTTTTGTAAGAGCGAACGATAGTGGAAGTCCTGGAATAACAAAAAATAAAAATCACTGTTTGCAAAAATACTATTAAATTTTCTAGTATACAATAATTGAGCTATTTCACTTCAATAAAAACTAATATTAGTAATTGTTGGTGGGAAATGGTTGGATTAAGGAGTGTATGGTAAAAATAATAATAAAAGGTAATGAAAAAAAGAATTAAAAAGGATATAGGTTGTCTGCATCTATCATGGGGCACATTGATATGCATCAATGTGCCCCCAAAATAGGTTCTATCAATGTGCTCCAAGCAGCCATTTTGAATAATATGAATTTTGGATAATCTCAAATCCAACACTTCATAATTTACCTGACAAAAAAGAATTAGGAACTGATAAAGAGTAGCTTTACTTACCAGGGAGGGTATTCTTTCCTGTTGAAAATACTGGAAAAGCTGTATAATACCACTGCAATTGTACAACTCAAATTTACTTTTGACTTACAAAGCACTAAATCATCCATCTCATTTCATCAAACTACTGAATCACGCCAAGATGTTCTGTAGGTAGTTGTGTACACTAGCGCCATCTTTTGGAGCTGTTGGTAAACTTCCTGTAATGACCTTGTTAGCTGTAGGGGGGGGTATCAAGGCACCCCATGCATCAATGTGCCCTAGTTCCCCCTACTGACACCGAAGGTAAAACTGTGTTAAAAAAGAGATGATGTAGCAGAAGACACTGTCACGTTTGTTACTACAGTGAGAGTAGTGTGATGGATTCTGTAAATACTGGTAAAACTTACACAATTTGTCATTTCTGATGCAAGTTAGCTATCTGCTGCATTTGCAGCATTGAAATCTCGATGATCGAGATACACCACTATTGCAGGATGTTTTTTTTTTCTCAATCTATCCACGATTACTCCGAGTTATCTTCATAAAAAATTAAAAATATTTTTGTTTAAATTAATTGCATTAAGCAATTTAAAAACTCTTTAAAGGTAAGCTAGATATTATGTAACTTATTATTTTTCAGATGGGACTAAATCTTAAATCAAATTATGTGCAAATGCCTATATTGAGTATACTTTTATATCCCTTTTAAATAATTATGCAGGCTCAAAGGGCCAATGTTTGACAGGTGGTGATGCAGATTCCCCAGGGCTCCTTGGAGCACGGTCCACGTAGATATTTTTGGTCCTTTAATTAGATCTAAGAAGGGTAATCTTTGTATTTTATTTTTGTTGGACAGCTTATATAAACTAACCCTTGAATTAAAAAAAGCTGACAAGCAAGGAGAGGTAATCCATGGAGAGAAATTAGGGGAGAAAACAGGAGGGGAGCCGAGTCTGCCAAGGAGCAGGCCGCCTTACAGAGGAGTGAATTAAAAAACGATGCGCGCGGCGGTGCCACCGTAGCAATGTCTTCCCAAACATCCAACCCTGCCATCATCCAACCACACAACTCTCCACTCCTCACTGTCTTAACCCCAACTTTCCCCCCTACCCATCGACACACAGCCCCTTCCTCTCACTCCAGCTAGTTTCCACTACTCCATTTAATCAGTATAGTTCGAGCGATTAGGCGGTCCCACGCCACTCTCTCCAATCTGTTGCCGAACCTCATCTGATTACTCGCTAAAGTTCGACTTAGCTCCCCAACTACTACCATGCCACACACCCCTTCTCAAACTAGTAAAAAGTGAGCCTGCTCTATTTACTCACCGTAGTTCGACCCCTTCCACAACATCACTATATTTCATTGTCTATTTCGTCGGCTCTCACCACTAACTCACCACTCCTCGTGATTTATTCAGACCACACGACTAACTATTACTAGCTTGCCATAACAAAGGACCATACCGACGAACTATAATAGACAATGTCTGACTGTACCCAATACTGACTCCATCCAAGACTAAAATCACCCACGACTTAAACTACACAAGACAGGTTCTTGCCGAGACTGACTCCGTCCAAGACTGTCTCCTACCGAGACCAGTTCCTGCAAAACTGACAAGAACAATGGACAATCCCAACCAACAAGACCAACCAACAATACCACCACCTATACAAACATGATAAGAGCCAGCCTCGAAAAAAGGCGCTTAATTCGATTCTCGTTGCTTACCTCTTCTAACAAAAGTTTAGAAAACGTTCGCAAATTTTCACAAAATCTTGGCAAATCTTTGAAAATCTTTACAAAATCTTCGCTAACATTGTAGATAAGAAGTTTTAATGTGGAAAATCTTATCTCTTGCCTGCATATCTTATCTCTTTGCTGGAATTTTACATCCCAGTGCTGTTATTGTGTTAATTATGATGCAGCAGGCGTATCAGTTGCAAGTTTCAAGATTGTTTTATCAGGGCTGATCACGAGCCTGACTCACGAGCAGCATGGGAGATGAGGTTGGCAAAGGGGAAGGAGCCAGGAGGTCGATGCATTTTGCATTGGGGACGAGGTAAATGGGATTTTCTGGTCGGAGAATAAGAAGAAGTCATTGTTGCAGGATGGGGGATGAGGCTTTGTTGGGAAGGGAGGCCTCTGTATTGATCCTTTCAACATAATTTCCATTGTTCGGGACCATGTTATAATTTGCTTTTTGACACTTTTATCCAAGTATAAAATATGGGATGGTTGGAGAGGGAAAGGGAGACTAGTGGGGAGGGGGAGGTGTGATGGTATGGTTAGTTGATGAGATGTGAATTGTTGCGTGTGGGTGAGGGTAGAGGTGTAATGTTTAGGTAGGGTGACGAGGCTTTGTTGGGGTAATGGTGAAGGGGCATTCATATTAAATCCAATATGGCGGCCTTATCATTGTGTTAGATAAATTTTATTACATCGCGATCATATTCGACTTGAAAAGAAGAGTCAATTTATATACAACACTTTATACTTATGCCTTTAGATTCCATTAGTTATAAAATAAATTTAAATTAAAAAATATATTTTTTAATAATTTTATTGTTTTGGGTGCTTATTGCGGCTGATATTTTAACATTTTTTTTGCGAATATTCAGTCGCTTTAAGCGGTCACTCAGCTACATTGACCAAAAAAAAATTCACAATTTTTTTTTTAATTTTGTGAAGTTTGGGGGGGGTGTTAGGTACAGAACCGGCGTTTTCAAAAACCAAACTAGCCATTTTAAGGGGGAAACGAGTAATTTTGTAGCACCAGGTGTGACATCAACGAAGCTAGCGAATGACACCTAGCTCGTGATACCTGTTGCCTGCACAAAATTCCCCATATATTGGATGATTACCTAATCCTGCGGATTGAGACGTTATACAATCCTGCCGTGCTAAAGCCCATGGCACAAACTTTGGACCCCGGCATTGCCGCTAATTCCGGCTTCGATTCCCAATGGTGACAGCGGTTTTTTTTTTTTTATAATTATTACTATTGGTTAAAGATGTTTACAAATGACAATGGTGATGTGTAATAATGGTTTTAATACAGAATGATTAACAATAATTGTAGTGTAAATATGGCTGTTCAGGGACAGGATGGAGGGAGAAGGATGTAGAATTCGTATGTCAACTTGGTTGACGTCACAGCCAGGGCTCGCGGCCGGCGGCAAAATGACCCGTTTGCCCTCAAAATAACACACAGGGCCTTCGAAAATGCACATTTCGCCCACAAAATCACTTCAAAAATTTATTATTAGCCTACTTTCCGCTTCCGAAGGAAAGAAAGAGTTATGAGATCAATTTCCTGTATGTGTGCTGTGTGTATGGGTGTGTGTCCCCCCTTCAAATTTTGAACTTATGAACCGAATTTCACCAAACTCAGTACACATGTAGTACTAAGTAAGGACGCCTGACTTGTATAGTTTTCGATCACGCCAGGAACTTACTTTCAAAATGGCGGCATTTTAAAATTTAGGGCGATATGTCTTAGAAACCATTGGACCTATTTCAACCAAATTTGTATGCTGACAGTGCAAGAGGTAAACATTAAATTCAGAAGCGAATATTGTTGCTGGTTTGTCATTTTTGTAAGATAGTATCACATATAAAAATAAAGCTTTTATGTTATATCTCGAAAAGTACTAGAAAAATTTTCTTAAAATTTGGCAAGTAAGTAATACTGTGATAGGCCAAGTAAATAACATTAAATGAAATGTATTAGTAACTTATTTTCAAAATGGTGGCCATACAAATATTTTAGGTTGATTTTGTATAACTACCATACCATTTCACCAATTTCAACCAAGTTTTGTACGCTGATGGTATGTATTACAAGCATCATATAAGTTAAACAACAACCGCTTTTTTCGGCCAGGAGCTTGACCAATAGAAAAAAACAGCAGTTTCATTTATTACACTTTCATGAACTGCAAAAGTCTTCCAACATATAACATCACGAACGTAAATTTGGTTAATATAACCTATAGCAGGAGCGAGACTATTATGTGCCTGCCTAAAAAAACACATCTGTAACAATCCACTGCTTGGATTACTTGTCATACCCTGCAAACCAAATTTATACAATAAAGACATCAGAACATAACTTTCTTGACATTGCATAACTTATTTAACACAAACGTCATCCTGTTTCGGCACGTCCATACTAAGTCCTCCGATATTCCTGAAAATCTTCCTTGGGAAATATCTTCTCCTTCTATAGTGTCTCAGATGTCCGACAAAGTTGGTTCTTACAGACAGATTGTAGTCTTAATGTTTCAAGTCATTGAGGGTTTGTTCCATATGCACTGTTTCTATTCGCCCTGACTTATTCAGATTTGTTATTCTCTTGGCATGTTATGCACTTTTTTACATGACAATTTTTTACCATCTGAAATTTTAAGAATGAGGTTGCATTAACCAGTGAATATCCAGGGGCGTACATATAATTTTGTCTAGGGAGTGGGAGAGTATTACAAATTTTATATGCGATTGGATAAAAGAACATTTGTTAAAGGTAACTAAAGCATTTGAAACACGGTAACACTGGATTCATTAAAAGTATACAGCATCCCATCATCAAGAGATATACATTATTTACACTTTAGCAAAATATTATTTAATATTTTATATGCATTTGGGAGGGTGGGTTGAGTGATATGTCCCGATGAACACTCCTCTGGTTCTGCCCCTGTAAATATCAATTATATGCTTTAAGAAACGAATATGAAAAGGAGAACATGGGACAAAGCTCACCTGGAACAGATGTTCTCAAAATTTCTTTCTAGAATCTTCGCCAACTAGAGAATCATTCTTAACGTTCTCTGCTTTCTTGTCCAGTTTCTTCTTCAACCTCTCGATCATATTATCGTTTGTATGAACTTAATAACATGGATTTATACGATAATGCAATTGTAGGCCATTTTTAGACATTGATAATAACTTCTCCAGATGAGCATTTACCAGAGAAAAATTTGGATGATACAGTTATTTCTTCCTTTCGGCCAATTTTTAAGCCTCCTTATTCCTTTGTGAATTCCAGCATATAGTGCTAACGTCCCTTTTATGTTATTCTGACAAATACTGCACTTATTGAAATCCATGTAATCAGACATGTACTGTAAATCCTCCTCCACTGTGGCCTGTAAAAGAACAGTATCGTATATAATAGTTGTCATCACTTATGTTAAGGTTTTAAAACTTCTTTACCAGAAAAAAATTGTTTTCACAAGAGGAATGAATACACTTACAAATATTAAATTGCCGCAGAAATTTTTGCTACCGATTTGTTTTACATTAACTAAATATTATAGTCTTTTTAGCAGTACCATAATGTCTGAGAGTTTTAAAACCCAGGTCCATTCTAACCGTGGATCACATAAGCATACAACATTACAGTAAAATGTACACAAACATTTTAATTTAATTGTAATATTCTATGCAATTTCACTAGTAGTTAAATAGTTACATAATACAATTGCAAAGTATAACATTAATCGTACCTGCAAATTATTAAATTCCCAGCCATAAATAAGAAATCACTCGTAACACATGTACGCACATACAACCATTAATGTAAGTTACTCTGTGAATGTTCACAGAACTTACAAAACTCCTTGGAACTTGTAATTTCTACAGTATGACACAGTATACCACCAGAACTCAACACAATGATTACATAATGTAATCATAACGTTATATTCACCAGTAGCTCTGCATGACTGATTGGCTATCTAAACATGCAAACAAGTTCGTCTCATATTACTTTCCTTACTCTCACCTCTCTTTATCTCACTTCATCTTTATATCTCTCTGTTTATGTTTCTGTTGAATTTCCTAGTACAAAAATATTCGTTAACATTCAATATGACAGAATGAGGTGGGGTTGAAATTTTTTTTGCAGGTATTCATGACTGTTGTTTCTTGCTAACATCTGGCACAGGTAACAAAAATGTTTGCACAGTTTGGAGAGCTGAGACAGCAAAATATACACTTTTTGGACGTTTTGAAATTTTGTCCACCATATTCTTTTTTTTTTTTTGTAACGAGCAAAAATCCAGAGTACTTACAGCGATTTTTGTATTAAGTACTGTCCAATTACTGTAAAAACTCTTATTAACAACTTGTTACATAATTTGCTTCCGATAGAAAGCGGTCGATTTCTTTACTTTGATCCTAGTCGTTGGGGCTGTACTTCTCGGACATCGGACTTCGACTGTTTATTTTTCTCGGGGTTTAGATAGGCAGTCTGAATAAAGTTAGCCATGGTGGCTGTGTTCAGTACTGCTTAGTAATTCCCCTCATTTGAAGTGACGGGAATTCTGGGTTCTCGAGTGTAGGTCATGGTCCTCTTATCACTTGCATATATCCCCCAATTAAATTCGCCATGGTTCAGAGACAATTTTCGCCTCTGGCTGTTTCTGTTCCCGATCGCTTCTCTGACCACTTCACTTGCAGTGTTCCTTTCACTGCTGTCTTCTTCACCTCGCTATCTGTTTTTTCCACTTCTCATCTCCCCTCTAATCTTTCTATGGTCGAGCAGTCCCGGTAGAGGTGTCGCCATGGGCAATGCTTGCACTTGAAAATGAAAGGGTTTGATTTTCCTTTAATGAGTTTTATAATCGTAGCAGCATGTCTGCTGCAGCCTATTACTGGTTGCACAGGCATTGCCTTATCAAAAATTTCGTCTTTCTCAAAGCCATCCAACTCGATTTCACAATCCCTTTCTACTAATTATTCAATAGTGGTGGTGCGGGGAGTTCTAAAGAGAGCCCCTAAGTTTTGAAGGAGTAGTTTAGTAATTATGCGAACTCCTTCTCTTTCGGCCATGTTTGGTACTATGCCGTTTTACACCTGATCCTTACGACGAATAAAAATCATGGCCTCCTTATTCGCTCTCTGTTTGCAGTTGTAAAACTTCTGGGTAAGCATGGTCAGTATGTCCTCCCCTACGAATTTACAGTTGTCGGGTATTCAACACGTTCTATGTGGATACGAAATACCCATATCGCCTCCACCACTATAATGCAGTAAATTGCTATGTTACATGTTGTACCCACTATTTCATGGGGACTGTCCCTTACTCGTACTGTTGTTCGCATTTGAGGAATTTTCCTGGGTCCTCTTGCAGTCGTCCTGCGAATTCGTGTAACAATGGCTCTTCTCGTTTGTGTGGCATGGGGTGCCTTAAAGGTAAGCAATATTGGCCTGGGTTTGGAGGTCTTCTGCCATCGTCGTTATTCTGGCATGCTTGACAATGGAACGACATTCCGCTCATGTGTAGTGGTCTGTCGGGCCATCCCAAGCACTGGTGTTGAAAGGTTTGACAGCATGTATTGCAACTTATCCTGTAGGTTCTCTGACCTCGACATGTTAGCAAGCTACTCCGGGTCGTCCTGACACGGAACTCCAGGGAACGATATTCAAGACTGGGGGGTCTGTACTGAACAGGGCAGCCTGTACAGATAAAGTAGTATCTGCGCAGGCAATGGGCACTCATAGTGGTATATAAGCTCATTCCATCTCATTGTGGTGCACTACATTATTCTATTCCAATCAGTTAGGGAAATTGTTCTGCTGGTTCACCTCTAAATTGCTTTTTTATGGTTGATGAGTGTGATCTTTCCATTAGAGCTTATTGATTATGGTTGGCACCACAGGGTTTTGACTGAGATTCCTTGACGCCACTGTTGCATTTTTTCTGGATTTGCTGATATAGAGACACTCATTACCCAAGGCTGTGGAGTCGTCTATCGAGCTACAGCTGTGTACACAAATTTCATATGGCCCTATTTAGAGGTGCCCAAAATTAATCTTGTTGCTTCTGGTTTTATAGTATTACAGGATCGGGGATTGTGTGATTGTGTGGTGTCTAACAACGAACAACTAGAGGCATGCAGTTTAGTTTCTAAATGCGAATGACTTTTCACTAACTACAGCCTTACCTCGAACTTACTTCTGGGGTACTTAGTTCTGCTTGACCCTGTGAATATGATATTCTGCAACTGCTGATTCTAACCAGGGATTATGCTTTCCAGCAGTCTTATTAGGCAGGACGAAAACGAGTTAGAGGGATTTGTAGGTTCGGCTTCGAGTTTATGTCGCTCCCACTGGGCTTTCTGCTGATCTGTGTGTCTTTCCCTTACTGCTTGAGCGCTTGACTTATGATAGTGATATTCGTCCATTCTGCCCAATTCCTGCTGTGTAGGTACTAATCACATTGCTCATCCAAATGGGCCTCTGTATTTGGTTGGACGAGACTAACAGTAGGGGAAACGAAATTAGGCATGGGTCAATTTGGTCCAGCACCTCTCTGTTGGTGTTGGGCACAGTCCCTCTCCTTGTCTCTAATTATTGATTTAGGTTAACCTTCCCCGCGACAGTACTGAGAGCACTGGTTGGATTTTACTGTCTTAATTCGTTACCCTCGATTGGAATAAGAAAAAGGGTAGATGGTGAGGCATGTTAAATGGTGGGGTGGTAGATAGAGGATCTGCAAGGTAGCGAGGTAGAAAGTATAGAATATCCCAGATCATCAATTACACAGTGTCCTACACTCCCTTTGTGTATGAACGAAGTCGGTAGTATACTCCCCCTCCCTCTTCCAATTCTGTCCTTAGCAAATTGAGATGTGGTGGATCGAGTAGAGATTGGTGAGGAGGGTTCGATATTCTCTCTGTGTTCCATCTGCACCAGGGGCCTTGGTACCACAAGCTCTCATCTTCAAATCAGATAGAGATGCAGTGGATCAAACAGAGTTGGTGAATAGAGAGGAATGACTCCTTTTTCCTCTTCGGTGTTGCAAGTGTGGGCAAATGGGTTTCGTGCCTGTTAGTTCTCTAAGAATGACCAGAGGTTATACAAGGACAGCATGCACAGCCACCACGCCGGGCACCAGATGTGCGATTAACCCGACCACTTTAGGGTGCAATCATTCTCACCCCGCGCTGTCTTGGAGCCCTACTCTGTTTCATTTTCCATCCTCTGCAGACGGGAACCTCCTGGTATGTTTGGTTGAGGTAAAAGTAGGTTGGAAAATGGCAGGGTGAGAAATGGAGGTAATAAACTGGTAAAACTGGGGTCAAATTACACAGAGGTGACAAAAGTCATGGGATAGCAATATGAAAATATACAGATGGCTGAAGTATAGCATACAAAATGTATAAATGGACAGTGTATTGGTTGGGTTTTCATTTGTAGTCAAGTGATTCATGTGAAAAGGTTTCTGATGTGATTATGGCCGCACGATGGGAATTAACAGACTTTGAACGCGGAATGGTAGTTGGAGCTAGACGCATAGGACATTTCATTTCGGAAATGGTTAGGGAAATCAACATTCCGAAATCCACAGTGTCAAGAGTGTGCCGAGAATACCTAATTTCAGGCATAACCTCCTACCATGGACAACGCAGTGGCCGACCGCCTGCACTTAATGACTGAGACCAACGACATGTGCACAGAATGGTCAGTGTTAACAGACAAGCAACACTGCGTGAAATAACCGCAGGAATCAATGTGGGACGTACGACGGATGTGTCCGTTAGGACAGTTCGACGAACTATTACTATACAGGGCTATGCCAGCAGAAGACCGACTCGATTGCCTTTACTAACAGCATGACATCGCCTGGGCTCATGACCATATCGGTCGGACCCTAGACGACTGGAAAACCGTGGCTTGGTCAGATGAGTCCCGATTTCAGTTGGTAAGAGCTGATGGTATGGTTCGAGTGTGGCGCAGACACCACGAATCCATGGACCCAATTTGTCAACAAGGAACTGTGCAAGCTGGTGGTGGCTCCATAATGGTGTGGGCTGTTTTAATATGGAATGGACTGGGTCCTCTCGTCCATCTGAACCGATCATTGACTGGAAAGGATTATGTTCATCTACTTGGATACCACTTGCAGCCATTTATGGACTTAATGCACCCAAATGACGATGGAATTTTTATGGATGACAATGCGCCATGTCACTGGGCCACAACTGTTCGCGATTGGTTTGAAGAAAATTCTGGACAATTCCAGCGAATGATTTGGCCACCATGATCGCCCGACATGAATCCCATCAAATATTTATGGGGCATAATCAAGTAATCAGTTCGTACACAAACTCTTGCACCAGCAACACTTTCGCAATTATGGATGTCTATAGAGGCACCATGGCTCAATTTTATCTGCCGGGGACTTCCAACGACTTGTTGAGTCCATTGCACGTCGAGTTGCTGCACTTCGCCGGGAAAAAGGAGGTCCGACACGATATTAGGAGGTATCCCATGACTTTTGTCGCCTCAGTGTATATCTCTTGCTAGTCGGAATAAAACACGACAGATTTTCTGGGAAACTGATTTATGGCCCTGAGTGCTAAATGTCTGACATACATGTCATGATGTTTATTGGTGCTGAAATACAGCTAACAGTCCCAATATCTATCACCATATTAAAATAAACATGGAATGGTTTATTACTGGGGTGGCGCGGTTAACATGATGGCCGAAGACTCTTAAGGATTGTGGGTTGGCTCAGCTTTGCTACTTGCTTCTAACTCTTGTTTGCTCCAGACTCCTCAAAAGTAAGAGAGAGCTCTGGAGTTAAAAGTCGCTTGAGATCAACTGGCTTTTTATATAATTTTTTATGGCTGTATAGGCGCTGCAATTGGCCAGGGGTACACCTCGGCAAGGACAGCCATCTCCACTCCATTGAAGATGGCATGACCAGGTTGCAGATGAAAAGAGATGGCAGTGGGTGGTTTGTCCAGCTAGCCCTGTGTGCGCATAGGGAAGTAGGCTAGTGCTGGATGTATGGCTCTTGCTTGTGGGCAACACTCCCTTGCCTATCTTTCACTTCCCGACTGCACTGACATCTGGTGGATGGAAAACGAGGAGATATCAGCGGTGGTGTTAAATTTCGTGGGCATTACATGCATCAACACGATGGTGCGATTTATGAAATTAGTGTCCTAAATAACATTATTTTCACATATTTTAAAATGTCATATAATGTTCCATATCAGGTGGTAAAATTTAAAGGCGTCAAAATATATGATGAGACATATAACAGATTAGGAACCTGTACATGTATTACCGCACTGACACATGTAGTTTTCTAAATATTAAAATACTCCTTCCAAGTGGTGTGGTATAGGCAACCTCTCTCTATATGCATGGACACTGTTGTACACAACTAAGACCACCCAAACACAGCAGGCTTGCTTCGGTAATATTTGCCATGTCAGGAGCTGCAATATGTACCCGTTTTAGGCACAACATATACAGACCAAGGTATGCCTAAATAAATACTGTAAACACAAGGCAAGGAGTTTTTATTGATGGGGTCCTCTACATCGACAAACCCAGTAATAAAAGAGCATTTTACTGATTATCTGTGTAGCTATAAGTGTATATTACTGGCTGGTACCCTCCTGCGATGGTTGTTGTTTCAGTGTATTTGTACATATTTCGTATTGAAGTCAGTTTCTCTTCTAATTTAAGGTCTTCATACATTATTAATACTATGCTTTGTTTAATAAATGCGTTCACACTATCAATAAATGCTTATTTTCCTTTTTATTTGGTTTGTTTCGGGAGAATATGGAATTTAATTTTTCGTAATTATTTTGCGACTGTTGTCCCAGGAATATTCCTACAGTTTTGATTTTCGTATTTCGTAAATCTTAATGTTTGTTTTATGTTCTGTGGTAGGTACAAGGAAACATCTGCCAGTTTCTGCAATATGTATAATTTTCACATTCGCAAGGAATATGATAAACAGTTCTGAGTTTGCAATTTTTCTGTAGCTAATTTTATCTTGGTCACCATGTTTTTAATTATGTGATTGGGATGTTCTTGGTCCATATTTTTGCCCAGTCGTTACTTGTCCAAAGACCACTGGCATATATAATAACCACGGTTCTGACTCGTTCTTTGTCTAAATGTTGATAAATATCAAGGAATTAGTTGGTTCTCATATGCAGTTTTATGATGCAGTCACTGTAATTATTAGTCAGATCATTATGTAAGTGGTCTTGTGTATCACCTTTTGATTTTTGTCGCTGAACATTATCTCAGACCTGTAAGATAAAGAATGTAGGTAATGTATTTTCTGTGCATGTTAAATTGTCATAATTAAAGTGGTGTTATTGGCCAGTTACTAGTAGGTTTCCTGCAACCATGAGTAGCAATTTTACCATTTTCCTTGGATATAAAACATAAAATTAGAAATCTCCAATTGGTTTCCATTTCATGCATGGACCATAGATGGCAGGAGAGAATTTAGGAAATTGACTCGTTCTTTTTTCTTCTGTTACTCATTGCAAAAAAAGAAAAATGCTATCAACATAACTTAATAAGACCTTAAGTGGAATGGTGGTTTTGTTTAATGCTTATTGCTCGAAATTCTCCATGAAAATATTTGCCATTAATTTCGAAACTTTCATGCCATTTCTGCTTGTAGAACTCTTCTTTAAATTAAAAGTATTATATGTTTACATGCAAAATGATATAAGTTAAATGATACATTGGATATGTAGAACCATTATTTCCTGAAAATGATTTTTATGTTGCAGGAACATTAGTGAATAATTTTGTACATCGAAGCACACGAAGCTCTTTGCAATATTTTGTATATACAGATGAAATGGACAGAAACTCTGGCGAAGGCATTGAGCTGTTCAACAATTTAAGTACGAATTTGGACAATTTTTGGCATGTTTAAATGCAATAGCTGATCATAATTCACAGAGGTAAACTTGGTTTACAGATTTTTGGAGGCCATAAATGTATGGTGATTTGCCGCTGTTTGGTGTGCGTGCTCCCTTTGTTTTCTTCTGGGTTGGGCTCATTATGATTTTCAAAGCTCTGATATACTTTTAATTAAGTGCTTGCATGTATATCTTCATCCAGATGATTACTGTTTGGCCAAAATTCGCCGAACACACATTGCTGTCACTCAGAGTCACCAGCCATGTGACTTATACGATGTTGGACCTCTATTTTCTGTTATCGCAGCATTATCCCTTTGTGTTGGCTCTGCTACAAAGCTCTAGTACACATAAGTCGGAATTTGTTACCATTACCGTGTTGCATTATCAACAGTAATATTTTCTGTTGGTCGATTGGGCCTGGCATGCAAACAATGCTCCAGGTTGCACCAAATACATTCTATTGCATACAATGAATGGCTTTCAACGTGCCAGTTGAGCAGTTACACGTAACTGTATTCAAACCAAGATAAAACTGATGTTACTTTAGGGACAAAAGAATTCTTGTGCTTACACATGAAATAGCTCATTCAAAAATGTAGCCATAGCATGGGAAACATGTTATTGTAGAATTATTTAAGTACATGAGTGAGTTCATCGATCTTTCGATAAAAACTAATGTCCCTAGACCAAACCAAACAAAACAGCCCCAGATCATTACACTAGTGCCGCCAAATTTCACTGTCGACAGTACACACTCGGTTGAATACTATTTTCTAGGCATTCGTCATGTCCATGCTCATCCATCCTAATCCCAAGTCATGTACCATGAAACTACATATTTAACTGCATACTTATACTTCTCCACATCCCCATGATGGTGTTCATGGGACTACTCCAAGTGCTATCACATCCCGCCTGAGTCTTCCTGAGTTTCGATGGAGGTTCTCTGCAATCACTTTGATAGCTGCCTGATGGTTGGTTTACACAACATGCTTCAGAGTTCGCTGGACCCGATAAGATACTTGGTTCTACCAAATAATTTTTTGGGACAGTGTTTTCGTGATTCTTCCACTTTACAGTTGCTTTGCTAACCGTGGATTGTGGAACATTTAAATGTTGATCAATCTGGTGGAATGGCAAAGTGTGTGGGCCCCATCAACCATGCCCAATTTGAATTAACACAACTATTTAATTTGACTAATTTTGTCATCAAACATGAGTGTGGTGTTAAGGAACCTGTGCCTTCGCATATAAAGCATGCTAATGGGCAAGTTTTCTGGAGAAAATGGGGATGTCAGATGACTTCTCGCCGCATAATATGCATACTTATCCGACATAATTAGGTAAGTGATTTTACTGTCTAGTCATTTCTAAGAGGACTGTGCACGGTCCTTATCTGCAGGAATTATTACGATGTCACAGTGGACTTTGTGGTTTGATAGTGGTGAGTTCATCAAATTAATCGTTGGGTTATGCATAACCAGCTGAAATAATCGATGTTAATCAGCTAACTTTGGCTTATTTTTATTTTATTTTATTCTAGATCGGTTTTTTTATCTCATGTTTGTGTTTTCTACAATGTACAACAAATCTCTGCAATGGCATATGTCAAAATTCAATAGTTCATTTAATTACTTTCCAAACTGCAAGAATGATTCAAACATCACATAATATTTTTAATATGGTTTCGAACTGCAGGTGCAGTTATAGTGTTCATTTGTCCTGAATTTGCAAGCAATTGTTCGCAACGAGCGCTTAGATAGGATAACTGTAGCAACAATAACGGTAGTAGAAATATACTACCTGTAAATTAATTTTCTACTTAAATATTTCTTGAGTGTAGTAGAAATTTTCCTTCTATGCTTGTGTAATTTAAATGGGGCAATGTGGTTGTTGTAGCTGCGAGGCTTCTGGTACACTCGGGAATGGTCGGTAGTCATCGGCATTTTGGCATACGAAGCTGAAGTTGTCACGAAGATTTTTACCCATCGAGCAACCTACCCTCGTCAAGCTTAATGGTAAATTATCCAGGCCCTCTCTTGTACGAACAGGGCATGTGGGATTTTCTCAGAGTGCCTCAATGATTTGCATCTATAAAATATGCTGGTTTTCTCCAGGCAATTTCAGCATAGTAATACTCTAAGTTTAGTGCAAATGTGAATCATGCTGGAAATCACGAAATATCAGCTTCGTCTCTGACGAAGCTGAAGATGCGGGCTTCGCCAAAAACTTCACCCCATGAGGTTTAATATTAGTATGATTAAGTTATTCGCCAATCGGCTAACCGACCCTCATCATGTGTATTGATGTACACTGAAGAGCCAAAAAAACTGGTATACTCATGCATATGCAAATAACAGAGGAATGGAACCAATCAGATTAATGCGATGCGGTCGGCAGCTAGATCGGTTACTGCTGCTACAATGGCAGGTTATCAAGATTTAAGTGTGTTTGAACGTGGTGTTATAGTCGGCGCACGAGAGATGGGACATAGCATCTCCGATGTAGCGATAACATTTGGATGTTCGCGTACGACCATTTCACGAGTGTACCATGATATCGGGAATCCGGTAAAACATCACATCTTCAACATCGCTGCGGCCGGAAAAAGATCGTGAATGAACGGGACAAACGACGACTGACGAGAATCATTAAACGTGACAGATGTGCAACCCTTTCTCAAATTGGCGCAGATTGGATTTGTGGACTGCCCTGCAGGCTTCATGGTTTGAACTGCCTCCTGCATACCTTCATACATTAGTCGAGTTCATGCCACGTCATTTTGCGGCACTTATGCGTGTTCGGGGGGCCCTACACGAAATTAGGCAGGTGTATCAGTTTTTCTGGCTCTTCAGTGTATTATCTGGGGTCATTTCTTGCAAATAAGGAGCATGTGGAAATTTCGAAAAGTGCACAGACATATGTATTGCATTCACAAACATGATGGTTTCCTCGTCACTTCACTTTCATTTATCTTAATATTTACGATCAATATATTCTTTCTCCTTGAAATAAAAAGTGTAAATCCTCGGGTTGATTGCGTCAGTTCATTCTCTGCGATAAGCAATCTGATATAGTTCAACTTTTATTGGACGAAAGGGAGAGAACCCTAATTGAGAGCGTGAGGAATGTTTCACTTCAACATTTTTCTTGATTTGGTCTACTATTCGGGTTTCTCTGTGTATGCATTGGGAAGATGGCCTTGCCAATCCCTCTTTCGTAACCGTTGCCAAAATCTGCCTTCTGTATGTACAGTACGCATGGGTGAGTTTCCAGCCGAGGGTGTAAAGAGCTTTATTTGTTGTTTATGGTGAGGCAGGTAAAATTATTTAAAATAGCATAAGCAGCTTGCAGCATTATTATCTGAAGGTAGTATTTGTCTTGTCATAATAGCTATGGAAAACTTTAAACCAACAACAATTTAGGCAAATTTTTTAATATATCTTTGGAATCATGTTCAGCCAGTGCGGTGAATAATGTATCTTCATATTTTTCGTTCCTTTCGTAAAGGCCTATTGAAGCCTATTGTTACGAGCCACTTCATGTGAAACTTTCTTTTGTTGGTGATGATGTGCGTGAGTAGAGTGGCTGGCAAGCAGAAACACTGCTGCTCTTTCCATGCATGCACATGTGCAAACTTCGCAGTTACCCAACACCACGCAGGTGCAGGCATGATAAAATGGTGTAGAAGCACATAAGCATGCACGTGTGTGTATGTGGACTCAAGTTACCCGATTCTGTGCAGGTGCAGGCATGTAAAAATTTTAACACTGCACTTCCCATGTATGCCTTCCCATGCTTACCTATGATATGCAGGTGCAGGCCTGTAAGTTACTACTTTCACAATAATGCTTTCAGACCTGAGCTTTTTCTTTTCGCCATTTTTATTCCTTTCATATATGCCTTGTGATTTTTAAATAAAACTTATAGTTTTTCGTGACATTGGTTTACACAAATGATTTTATATAAATGTTAATTTTTCATGGCTATTTATTTAGAACTATGTTTGTATGTATACATGTAGCTTTCTAAATTGTGAACACGTTTTTTTTTTTTTGTTTCTATCAATACTCCAAACATTATAGTGTTTTTCTTGCTGTATTTTTACAACACAGAATATGGTAGAAATTTTACCATATACACCTCAAGATAACTGAACATAAAAATAATTTCTGTCTCTATTATTGTTTTTGTTTATAATTTTTCTCACACCTCCCCATCACTTTTGCTTAAACACACACATAAGAATTTGTTTCTAGACATTTTGTATTGTCCGCATTCTTAAAGTTTGCCCAAACCAAAATAAATTTTCTATTTTGTCACTAATTGTTTTTAGTACTCCTCGCTATCAAACACTGCACTTTGAATAGTTTTACACATCCATGGTCCTTCCCTGTCCTTGTCCGTCAAGTTGGTCTTAACTTCGCAGGGCAGGTTGCGGCACATAATCGTCCGCTCTCCAACTGGACCACGTCAGCTTTGTCCGATAGGCTCCCTCGATGTATTTCGTAGTCCCTATGCTGAATGCCTTTTTTAAATATGATGATTTCGACCTCATTCAGCTTCAACAGTTCATCGATACTGTATGATACTGCTACATCCGACCTCATATTTTGCACTGCACAGGTTTGGCCATCGCAGTGGATTCTGTCCAGAAAATATAATTTTGACTTGCATTCGACATTCATGATGCTCGGGTGTATGCATGCGCCAGGGTGCAGTAGAGGTGGACATTTTTCATGTCATCGCAGCTTCTATGGTTTTCATGGCATCTTCTTCCCGTGGGTCGCCCAGCCAGTTCTGCACTCGCCTGAACCCAGAATGTCATTGGGATAACACATGATCATATCTGGATCGAAGTAGCTGGTGTACATCACCTCGTGCATCGAAAGTCGTGGTGGTGTGTTGGGAGTAGTAGTGGCGGGCGTCAACCAACTGCTGCAGGTGCAAATGTTGGTTTGCATGGATCCCTCGGGTGCTGGAAGCCAATCGTCACATTTTGTCGAGGTGAACAGGAGCCAGGAGGTGCTGGTGTTGGGCCGCAGATATAATGTGATCAGCTGCATGAGGTTTGCAGTCGTCTGGTCTGCAGAGCCGTTCATGTTTTTTACTGTGCAGAGACTTCTTCCTCGTGGCTGGGGATCTCCACATCAGTATTTGCGGTGGTAGAGATGGTGCTGTTGGCAGTGGGGGTGATAATGGGTGACGAATATGCGACTAAGGTGGAGGTTGTGACAAGGGAGGCCGCAGCACGACGTTGTTCCTTGCACAAGCTGCAGGAATGCTGATTGTTCAGAATGGAGGTCGTGCAGCCTTCGAAGCACTCCTTGCATGACAGGAAGTCGCGAATAACTTCGTTCTGCTGCAGGCACACCAGAAGTGTCTTGTACATGTACGGATCATCGTGGTACATGTACATCGGCAGGAACTCTTTCGGCAGAAAGGCGAGTTAGTATTCTGCATCTAGGGTTGCAAGCGAGCATATTCTCATGTATGGTGATTGCCAAAATTATTTACTGCCAACTGGGACAGCACACAAACTTCTGTTGCTTGGCGATGAGAAAATTCCAGACGATAAATAAACTGTATCCTTTAATGTTGGCGACTATAACAGGTAACGATGTGTTTGAAGTACCTGGCCCTGATGGCCGCACCTCTGTTATGTAGTAGATGGCCATGACGACCGCAAGCACCAAAGTGCCGCAAAGTGCTGGAGCAGACAGCTGCCCAATACTCTTAGTGCGTACGAGCAGACAAACTACCCTGCCTAGTTTGTGGTGGCCAGCAATCGATCTGACCATCCTTGATATAGTTTAGACCAACCAGACCATTCCAAGCCTGGCCACCCCTGGCGAAAGGCCATTTGCTCGCCCACAGGGGGGTGGGGAGTGTCGACTTAACAGCATAACAGCTAGTTACCGAATGAGCCAGCAGGCGGGATGCTGGGTCCCGAGACCTTTTAATCAATGGTATATGCGTGCAATGGATGAGTGTATGGGATAGGGTGAAAGTGACTGATTAGAGCCAAAAAAAACCAGCCAGTAAGAATATTGGTAGTTGTGGGTTGAAGGGGTATTCGTGCCTTATAATTTACATAGTGCCTTTATATTTGAGGGAGTGAATAGTGGAAGAGGGCAGAGGGTGATGATAAGGGGGAGGAGAGAGGGAGTCGCACACAATGCATATACCTTCAGAAACAAATGTTTTGATCTGAAGCATTACTGGCATTTATGTATTTTTTGAAGAATCAAGTCTCCGTGACGAGCTGAGATTATTTTATCCCAGGTATTCCGAATATCGCAACAGAGTCATGCTCTGCAATGTGTATTTTGAAATACGATAGAGGACTTTGTACTATTTTCTCACTGCTCACACATATACCAGCCCTCAGTGCCTTATGTATTCTTGACCTTAAATGGTATGTGAATTGTAGGTGCAAAAATATAACAATGGCACTGGAATATAAAGCCGTATATGCATGAAAATATTTTATGTTTTGAATAGGAAGAGAATAAGTAATGGCACTTTTCGTTATATATTTCTCATGTTCTGAGACTGGTGCATACAAGACGAATGCAAAATCGTCGCTTGGTATGCCTACATCTTGTGCAAGTCGTGATGTGTATTGTGACAGACCTAATCTGTTTCTCAGTACCTTTTTTTGCCTTTGCAGGTTTATTCTAAAGTATTTTCAGTATATGTTATTTTTACATACAGCGTTTTTGCGTTTTTCTTCTCAGATAGAATATGACTAAGGACTAGGATGTCTCGATGCTACAGTCTCTGCTTCGAATATTTATTATTTAGTTTCGTTCATTCAAATATTTATACACAGTATTTTTCACTCCTTTAGGTTGCTACTTTCTTATGTGTATATTTAACTGTTTTTATAGTGTACTTTATGATGATGACATGTTTCTATGGTTTTTTTTTTTTTTACAATCACATGTAATTTCAAGTTGTGATTTGTGTATAAAACAAACATTTTTATGATTAATTTTTAGATTATATAGATGAGGGGAGCCATTTCGTTGGTTTGTATGTATGTAAAGCTACATTGAGACTGTATTCCTCAGTTTACAATCAGACTGCGAAGAGGGAACATCGTCTCGAGCAAATATGGAACATATTCCAGAAAGTTGTTTTTATTTTTACTGCAAGAAGAAATTTCTAAAGACAGCAATGCTCGACGACATGAGATCGATTGTATTGAGATTGTGGAATGTGCTACTTTCGCATGTGACAAGTTTAAATCGCAGTTTGGTCAACGAAGTGATATTCTGAAAATACATCTCGCCACGTGTAAAGGCCAGAATTACATCGGAGTTGTGTTGGGATAGTAACGTAACTGAGGCTGTGTGTACTAGAGTATCTTCGAAGCAGAAAACTTTGACTGCGAATGCTATGGGCAGTTCGTTGATTCCTTCAAGCCATCCATACAACTACTGCGAGAAGACTGTCACAAATGCTAATAAAGCAATAAATCATGAAAATAATATATGTGTAAGGAGTACCACCGGCATGGCATATCGAAGTGAGAGGTGCTCTTAACTCTTTGTGCACACCGACACTTTAAAGATACATTTGAAACGATGTAAACCAGCTGCACCATAACTACAGTTGACCGGCCAGTTCAACCTTCCACTTTGTAGTTTACAGCGAAGACTGGTCCCAGTGCAGATTCGACTGGTGAATCAGAAGCTGCATCTACCAATTCGTCATCTGACCATACATCGCTACCTAAGAAAGTAAGCTGTGAGGTGAAGCTGAATGTAAATGGATTTTTTCTGAAAGAATCAACATTCAGTTGTCTTTTGAAAAAATATGTTGCTCTGAATCTGACAACTTCGTCGAAGGATATTTGTTAATTTCTGGCATATATGAAAAAAAAATTGATAATCCAACTTGCAGAGGAGGTAGAAAAATACGGTGCTGTGAAATATAACATAGGGTTGGATTGCAACTACAGTAAACCAGAGCTTTATTGTGATGAACACAAGAAAATAGCATTCAAGAGCTCTAATATAACTGTGTATAATGTGGATAAAATCGAAGTCAGTGTTGAAAATAGTATAAAGAAAGTATGTTGAGAAAGGAAGGAGATATTTAATCGAAGGGCTCTGGCTGAACCCTCGATTCAGTGGATTGCCTGCAACTGAGAACAAATGGGTTCGGTCTGCTCAAAACATAGGCGATATATTGTTATTTTCATCTTCGATGTCCGCTACGAACATATATAAAAATACCCACATTTAGTGATGTGACATTTAGTATTCAGTTTTCTCAAAACGTTCATATGCAAGGAGCCAATGGATCGGCAATCAATATGTTTCTGAGGGGCCTATAGTGCCGAGACGTTTATAGCTGAACTTCTTCAAACTCTATGATTGGTGTGATTGACAATGTTAACATTTTTCGTTCCTATATGCAATATGTTGCAGATGCCTACGAAGGGTGTCAATACTGTTCTTGCCAATTCGTCACGGTGTGCAACAGCACCTTTTCCATCGCCTCCCATAGTGCACTACAAAGTATACACGATGTCATGTGTGGCTATATAGGCATCCTGATTCATTTTAAGGAGCTTAGTTTGGCTGTGGCCGATGTGAAAGGCGGGACATCTCAGCATTTGGTGACAGCAACTGACATATATGTTATGGAGATAACAGTTGTTGGGTCCAGCAGCAGTAGTACCACCATCTGAGATTGGCACATTGTCATCGACTTCTTCGGCCGGGACACCTTCGCTGTTTTCAACGGAGTCGACCGCACCTTCGGAGGAAACTGACAGTATCAGTTCTTACAACAACATCGGTTTCTTCAGCTGTACCATTTAGTCCTTTGTTCGTGTAGTCTCCACAACCTCCATCGTTGGTGTGATGGATTATAGTAACATGATTCGATTTTATGATCTCTCTGCCACAATCGGCTGCAACAATGTGAATGAGGAGCATGACTACTCATCATTGGACCGCTTTCCACGAAGTCATCTCTATCCCTGGTTCCTGCTCGTTCCGAGGTGACGACAGTCCAACCGTCTCGGTGTACTGGTGTATCATCTGCATAACTTTCAGTATCCTATAGGTGTCGCTTTAACTTCAAGGACATTGCCTTCAACCTCCCTGCATGTCGACACGAAATTCATGAGTGCCCGAATACTTGGTTTCGTGTTTAACGAAATAGAACTATAGATAACGTTTAAAAGGATGCAAACTTTGTGTGGATGAGCACGAATAATTTTTTGAGTGTTCGTGCATTATTTTAGAGAGTAAGTTTTAAATTCAAAGTATGTATATTTTATTTCTGGTTTTCACCATGTATGAACCATCCTGCTATGTATCAGAACTGATTTCGATAAAAAAAATTATCTTATGCAAATATATTTCAGAAAAATAAAATATAACAGCCAACCATTGTTCGTAGAAAAGGTTGTGCTTATCAATGCATGCATTCTCGGGGTTGAAAGTTAGGTTTACCAAACTGAATTTCGCATGTTTGGTCCTAAGCATTCGCAAATTATATTCGTCTACCTATATGCTTAAAAATATTTGTAAATGCTGTGGAACCTCGTGCTTAGGTACAACACAACTTGAGAAAATGTGGTCGCTACACTGTAAACTGGCATAGATGGCTGCAAAAAAGCTTGCCATAACTATATTTAAAGAACCAATGTAAAAATTCACTGTGGCTCTGGACATAGGCAAGAAATATAATTTAAGATGCAGATACGAATGAAAAATACAATTTATATTATATGTATCCCGATATACTTTTATGCTTCTAAAGACATTTTAAAATGCAAACAAAAATAAATTTACTGTGCTGTGCCTCTTTTATTAACATAATATCTTGTTCGAATTAGTTCTTAACAACAACCGTGATTGTAGATATGCCCTGAGACATAAATTTACTGATTAAAAAAACTTGAAATATAATTAATTTATGAAAACTCATATCAAATTGCATGTGTAATACATAAAAATTTCAATATTGGTATGAGGCAATGTGGTGGGATCGATTTGGATACTGTGTATACAACATTTAAAGTTCATTGTTCATGGCTCTACTGTGCAGTATATTTCATTGTGTTAGCAAGATAAGGGCGAGAGTGAGGGTATTAGAAGGTGAGTGGCTAAGGTAGGTTGTATGTTGTGGTGTGGTATGGGGTGTGGTGAGGGTGGGGTTTGAATGGTGAAGAGGGTAAGTGTGTGAGGAGAG